>CAWUFW010007595.1:600000-989708 GCA_963921515.1 Calotriton arnoldi
ATTTTGCTTCAAGGATAGCACCTTATACAAACCACCCTGAAAGAACTATTGCGAAAGAGTGCTGGAGAAAATAAAGGCCAAGAGGAAGCAAAGGGATAAAAGACAGAGTGATGAGACACTGCTGTAAAGCTACCACACAAAGCCTGTTGATACAGAGCATCATATATATATATATTTTTTTTAAATGAATACCTCTAATTCTGAGATAGAAAATCCAAATCAAGCTTCACTAAGGTCTACGCGTATATGTGCTTGCTTTTTATTTGCTTTTGTTCTAATCCTTGTCTTGTTGTTGATAATACTAAATCTACCTCATCATGTTTCCCCAAATAAACATACTAATTTGCATGGGACCACAAATACTGAAGTGACAAAGGTACAAGAAGGATTAGTCATCACTAACGATTTAACAAGTAATGACTTACATCATGATCATTCAATTAATGACTTTTCACTAAATGTGTTTACTAAATTGTTATACGAGTATGTTGACACGATGGATGCAAGCGATTGTTATGTGTGCATGCAATTACCTACTTCAGTGTCTGAGGGGGTGACTTACCATCACCTTCCTTTAATATATGGTATATATTGTAGTGTACTAACAAGTTCATTTTATTGTAAAGGGGAGTTTCAATATTATTATTCAAATTATGATTTGATTTTTTCTGAAGTACCAGTAAAGAAAATCTGAATATTGTGCCAGATGCACGAGATGCGGAAGTAATGGGGGAATTTTTCAATCCTACATCACCTATAGATACTGTATATGCGCATTGACATAACCTAACTTGTGCTTTGCATAATGTAGAAAAAGAAATTATAAATTCAGTAGAAGATAGACGGGAGAAGATAAAAGAAAATCTGAAAAACAAGTGAGAACACCGCCATGGGCGCATAGAGAAGGTGACTATAAAGTGGGAGAGACATACACTGCAATGACTCTAGATTGGCAAAATAAAGGAAATCTTGGCATATTGAGACGCGAAACAGACCATAACAATAAATTCATTGGTTCCAGTGAATTTGAACATACCTTCCTACTTATGGGAGGTTGGGGACTATTTTTAGCAGGTTTAGATCCTGTACCAGGAATATACTTTGTGGGAAAAATGCTTATTATAAATTACCTAAACAATGGTGATGGAGCAAGGTCTCGTAAGAAAGAGACTTGCTCGGAGGCAATCCACTTGTTTAACTCATTAACCAGTAATTAATTATGTTTGGTGAATAACTAATATGCACCACAGGAACACGAGGGTTAGTGAAGCTTGCTTATGTGTGTACTAATGCGGATAACAATGAAAACGGACTAATACCGCTTTAAACGGGAAAACTGTTGTGGGCATGCGTCAACTGCATATACGCAGTATGACGAGGTAACACTTGGAGGGAAATTCTAGCGCATGAGCAGAAAACACTAAAATGGAGTCTTGAAGCCTCGCGTGCATGGCATCTGCTTAGCTGAAACTAAAACATGTTATTTTACTATTGCTAATGCGGGAAAAGTATTAATAAGAAAACGGGAATAGAGTAGAGGTGGGAGGTATACAGTGTGACCATTTATTTGTGAAATTAATATTTGTCTTTTTGACTTTATTGTTAGTGCATATTTGGGCCTCTCACGCATGGCTGAATTAAGCTGAGTGGTGAAGCGACTAAGCATGTCCATTGAAAGTTAACCCAGAATGATGACTTGGAGGTTGAACAGAAGCCAAGGTCGCAAAATGACATATCCTGAGAACGGAGGGTGAAGAGTTCAGTGAAGAAGACTCTTATTCATAAACTAATAAAAATGTTTCAAGTAAAATGTGGATATGTATGGGAACTTAAGACATGAATAAAAATTATGGGGATGGGTTTGTGAACAATAGTCTAACTGATTTTTATGACATGTAAGCATGGTGTGATGGAGCTTCCCCCTTGCCTGACCAATCATATTTCGTATTTTTACGATATTGAAACTTTAGTGGGTGGAACATGAAGAAACAAAGGTATAATTAAGGTAGGTTTAGTTAGTTAGTTAGAGGAAGGGGACGCAGATGCTGTGAGTCGGAGATGCTGTTGCTGGGAGGGATGCTGTGAGATGCTGATGAAGAATCAAATGCAGAACCTGAAGCAGAAACTTTCTATCCTAACTTAATTGGGTTAGATCAGAAGCTCGCGGAAGAATCTCGAGGAGAAAGAGAGTGTCAGAGAGGGGTGCGGCGCAATCGTCGGTATTCTAGAGAGGTCAACTATCCTGTCCTGAATCCTGTCCTGAAGTCTTTGTCTCCTGACCTATTCTGGGGGACCCTACCCAGCCCTTTGGCCAGAGGGTTGGTCTTTCACACCATTCTTGGTAAATATAATTTCACGTTATTTGCAAATGTTCTTTTCTCTCTGTCCTCTCCCTTTCTGAGCATTAATTATTGTATGAGTCCGAAATATATGCTTGATGTTTAATCTAATTGAATTTTCTCTCCTAAGAATGATGGTGACTGCACTGTATTTTTGAAATGGTTCACATGCATTTAATTTAGATAAAGATTTTAAACCTTCATGAGTCTGTGATCATTTACTTCAAACAAAAGAATAGTTAAGGGTTAAGTTAATTATCACCATCAACTAGTTCAACTAATGGTCCATCGACCAGAGGAAAGAACTTTTTGATCACGGAAAGGTTAGTTAGGAGAATTAAATAACTAATCCTGAATATTGTGAAGTATAAATATAAAACTTTTGACAACTCCAGCGGTTTACTCAATTTGTGTGTTTTATGGGCCCAGGTGAGTATATCGTAGTGGAGTATCTGTTGTTGGTATACCGCTGGATCAGTTTTCTGGTAGCAGAGTTATGGTTATTATTGATTAGTTTGGTGATAAATATTGATTATTGATTATTGATTCATGTTTAACAAAAAGAGTTAGTGTCTTGTTTTATGTTGTCTGGAAATCCCGGGAAAATGAATAGCGGGTGGTGACAGAAGCCACACTGCAGTGAGGTTACTTGTCTGTTGGAATAATATTGAGAAGCTACGTAGGGCTGGCAGTATTAAACTAGGGTCTATTTCGTATAAAAGTAGAGTGCGGATGATAGCGAAAGGGGTTCGCTGGTGAAACTCTGGTCTCATTTCCCAATATGGGTGACACTGGAGAAGTAACAGGTTCTCCTGAGCTTGAATGAAGAGTAAACAGGGGTTTTACTCATAGCAGAAGAAGAGTAATTTCTGAAACTCAAGAATAAGTTGAAATCTATCCTTTTGTTTAGTGGAACAGACAGAGTAGCAAATGTTTTTATGTTGTTATTAACGAAGAAATTAATGAAAAGTATTAAGAAATAAGTTTTCATATTACCTTGTGAAGGGAGGGTCAGTTGGCGGAGTTATACTGATGTCACAGAGAGATGCGCTGGGATTAGTTGAAGCAGCGGGCGTGAGACAGAAGCAGATTGTAAAGGAGGGGTCAGTAGTGAAGAGTAATACTGATGTCACAAAAGGCCGCGCTGGCATTGGTCAGACCACGAGCGTGAGCCTGAGTCTGATTGGTTGATAGATAGAAGCCGCGCTAGGATTGGTCGGAAAAGAATTGTATGTTGAGTCCTGATTTGACTATGGGTGTGAGTCATGCTGACATAGGACGAGACATAGGTAATAGAGCTAGAAGATATACGGAAGACTCATTCCTATATCGACCATCTGAAATGTTCGGAAGACCAAAGAAAATGACAGTAATGAAAAAAAATAAAAATTTCTTTAAGAAAGACAAGCCTGTTATGACTAGAGAGGGAATTCCTATTCCGCCACCTAAAACACCTGCTTTCTTTATGATGATGGAGAAAGTATATCACACGTGTGTATGGTTGGAGAATTGGGCAGAGTATACTAAAGGTGATGGTGTTTTGGCTTTTCCGGAGCATGGTACTTTTAATTTAAAGATACTTCAGAATTTGAGAGATAGAATGAATATGTTAGAACCAAATCCTAGAATAACACAGTATGAAGCTTTGGAAGAATGGGAAATTGAGGCATTTGATCGTGAGAAATACAGAAGTGGTCGGAGGTTTAGAGGATTTTTGCCTAGATATCCGTATGAATCAAGTGGAGATCAAATGAAGCGTTGGAGAAGAGCTGTGGTGACCGAGGGTTTATATCCAGTATTAATGACTGAAGAACAGTTAGGAGGAAAGTGTAAGGAAAAAATGAAACACATGAACCCGACAGGATATGGCGAATCAGATGATGAGCTATTAGAGGATATTTTGATTAAAAATCCTCCACCGTACCAAGAAGCACCTAGTAAGGTTACCCCAAGTGCACCAGTGATAGGAATGCCTTTAACCCCACAAATCTTACATGATGTGTCACTTAATAGGGTGTTACAGGATAATGTGAGAGAAGCTTTAAATAAAACTAGAGAAGAATTAGTTCAGAAAGTAAGCCAATTGAATTTGAATGCCGAAGCTTTGACAGTACCAGTGACTATTGGTCCTGTAATCCCATTATATGGAGATAAAAAGACTTGCCAGAAACCACAAACTGTGATAGTTCCGTTAGCTAGTTCCAGAAAAGAAATAATAATTACGGATTATCAGGCCCGTGAAAGTGAATCAATTATTTCATTAATGGATCTCCCGAATGTAGAACCTTTAACTGAAACTCCGAAGAGAATTATACCTGCAAATTTAAGAGAAAGGAGATCTTTGGTTAATATAGGAACTGGAGGTTCAACAGTAGTTACCCCTGAAGATATAGAGAGATGGGCACAGGAAATAGACAATCGAAACCCACAACCAAAGATTCTAGATATCAGTAAATTAAAAGTAGAATTGGAAGAAATGATAACTGGCAATGTGAGCATAGAAAGATTGAATGTTTATAATGATGAGGAGTTATTATTCTTATGTAAGAGTATAACCAGAAGAACAAGAGTATTTCATGAGAAATTAACAGAAGTTGCCTCAGAGATTAGAATAGATATAGGGAAATCGAAACTGTTGCAGAAACCATATCGAGTGGAGTTTACTGATAAAGATTTAGAAAGTGTAAATGCTTCTGGTAAGAAACTACAGATAAAAGAGTTAATGAATATTTTGCCAAAATGGGGAGACATTGACAAATGGAGAATCAGGTGGATAAGAAAGAAAGAGGAAGTACAAGCAAGAGAAGCATCATCTGCATTTCCAGTGAGAGAAGTAGATAAGGTTGAGAAAATGTGTCCAATGAGAGAAGTTCCTGGTGGTGGATATGTTCATGTCCCTTGGAGTAGACAGGATATTTTGTCATTTACAAATGATTTCCCCAGATTGAGAGAAAAGCCAGTTGAATGGTATAAATAGGTGGAAAGATTTGTGAAGGTTTCAAAGGTTTTATTGAAGGATCTGGATGGTTTGTTTGATATTGTGGTACCTACTGATTTATGGACAGAGTGTAAGATCACAGTTGATAGGCCAAGTGAGGAGTATGCTAGAGACTCGAAAACAGGAGCACCCTCAGAGGAGGTGATGAAGAAGTATCACCAAGTAATTACTTTCCTGAAAGGAAAAATCCCTCCTAAAGAAACAGATTGGGTAAAGATAGACAGAACAACTCAAGAGCCAAATGAGTCCGTACATGCATATAATGAGCGGTTATTACAAGTGTTTAAGCAGTATAGTGGTTTTGAGAACATTGGTGATAAGGATATGGGACATTTTGTGTATCGGTCTGTGTATGGTTTGGAACCAGAGATTAGTCAGATGATTCAACAGCACATGTTGTGCTGGCAGAGTAAGTCGATTGATGACATTTTGAAATATGCCAAGTATTGTGGTGATGACATTGAGGCAAGGTGTAGAAAGCTAAAGGAGAAAATGATGTGGGCACAAGTAAAATTGGCAGAACAGCAGGAGAATAAAATAAATGCCCAGACTGATAATCAGGAGAAAGAGCAGAGTCAGAATGGTCAAGCGGCGAATGGTGGTAAAGTAAGAGGACGAATGAATAGAGAGGAAGCGAAGAAAAAGTTTCCTTGTCATGCGTGTGGAAAGCTTGGACATTGGAAGAACAAGTGTAAGTATATTCAGATTAATAATGGGCCAAATAAAAATTTAATTCCGCAGAATGAAGTACTTATGAGTCAGCCGCAGCATGTAGTTACTCCACAGTATCAGGTGCCACCAGCTCCTATGCCAAACTTTGTGAATTCTCAAAAGTACAGTGCGAACACCGGATTTCACGGAGAAAGTGGTAAGAATAACAGAGTGGTTACACAATATTGACTGATGAAGAAAATTCGGACTACGTGCAATGACAGTGCGTGAGGGGGGAGGAAGAGGAGTGCGTGCTTGGCGCATCCTTGCCGGTAGATCAGACAGGTCCATTTATTGATGGGAAAGTGGAAGGTAATGATATCATTTTTCTATTGGATACTGGTGCTACCCGGTCTACTGTGAGAACAGCAGACATCCCAAACCTACCCCTCTCGGGAGAATCTATCCAAGTTGTAGGAGTGTCAAATCAACAGATTAGAACCCCAATTACAAAACCAATGGAGGTATATATTGGAAACTTTAAAGATATGCATCGGTTTGTAGTTTGTGATTCCAGTCCAGTAAATCTGTTGGGAAGAGATCTATTGTGCAAAATGAATTACACGATCTATTGTACACCAGATGGTGTCGCTTTCCAAACCCCTGATGAAGATGTTATATACAAAATGATGCTAGCTAAGCAAGGTACAGAAGTATACGAGATGTTCTCATTGATAACTGAAAGTGAATTGCCAGAAGAGTTAAGAACCACAGTGAATCCAGAAGTGTGGGATTTTACAGGAAAGGATATTGGGCTAATGTCAAATGTAGATCCAGTTAAAGTAACGTTGAAGGATGGTGCAGTTTATCCAAACACACGACAGTACAAAATGAGTCCAGAAGTGAAAGCAGGAATTGCTCCAGAAATTGACCGAATGATTAAACAAGGCATTTTAAAAGAGATAATGGGTAGTCCTTGTAATTCGCCAATAATGGGACTTAAAAAGCCTAGCGGAAAATATAGGATAGCGCAGGATTTGAGAAAGATTAACAAAATTGTAGTGCCTTTTTGCCCAGTGGTGCCAAATCCAGCAGTGATCCTTTATCAGATACCCTGGAATGCAGGCTGGTTTACAGTAATTGATTTGTGCCAAGCATTCTTTTCTATTCCTTTGCACCCAGACAGCCAGTATCTTTTCACCTTCCGGTTTGAGGATCGTAGTTTGGCATGGTGCCGAGTTCCTCAAGGGTACACAGAAAGTCCTTCAATTTTCAATCAGATACTGGAAAAGTGTCTGGAGTCATTAGTTATGCCCGGGAAATCAGTTCTGGTTCAGTACATTGATGACCTATTGGTGGCATCAAAAACACGAGAAGATTGTGTCCCTGACACAATTGCATTACTGAACCATTTGGCCGAATGAGGACACAAGGTGTCTCCAGAAAAATTGCAGTACTGTCAGCAAGAAGTTAGATATTTAGGGCATAAAATAGAAAGAGGAGTTAGAAAAGTGACACCAGAAAGAATAAAAATAATCAAAGAAATGCAGCTACCTCAAACACAGAAGGAGATGAGAATGTTTTTGGGAGTGGTTGAGTACTGTAGGCAGTGGATCAATGGCTTTTCCATGCTAGCAAAGCCATTGATACAATTAACTCGGAAAAGAGCGAGAGATCCAATTGATTGGAATGATGAATGTTTGGAAGCCTTTGTGAAACTACGAAATTGTCTGTGTGAGGCCCCTGCCTTGGGCATGCCTGATTATTCAAAAGAATTTGCACTGTTTTGTTGTGAGAGAGAAAATTGTGCACTTTCAGTTTTAACACAGAGACATGGACTGAGCCGACGTCCAGTGGCGTATTTCTCTGTCACCTTGGATCCAGTGGCCTCAGCCTTACCTGGCTGCTTAAAAGCAGTAGCTGCTACTTGTATGAGTCTAGAGCAAAGTGAGTCAATAGTGATGGGACATCCCGTAAAAGTCTACGTTCCACACTCAGTTGAGATTCTTTTGACAAGAACGCGAACACAACATCTCACTCCTAGTCGGCTGACTAAGTATGAAAGAGTGATTTTGGGAGCAGAAAATGTGACAGTGATAAGATGCACAATAATGAATCCTGCCACTTATTGCCAGATCCATGTTGTGAAGAAGTGAAAGATGAGATTGATCATGATTGTCTGGATGTGACTGAATTGTGTACTAAGCCCCGCCCAGACATAAAAGAATCACCATTGAAGGAATCTGATCATGAATTATTCGTGGATGGGTCGTGTTTAAGAACAGAAGGAGGAGGATTAAGTGCTGCATATGCTGTATGTAAAATGACAGGGGTAGTTGAAGCATCCTGTTTACCGGGAGTCAAGTCTGCACAAGTAGCCGAATTGGTGGCCTTACCAAAGGCATGCAGAAAGGGGAAAAATTGGAGAATAACCATATTTACGGATAGTCAATATGGTTTCGGGGTTGTGCATGATTTTGGGCAACTCTGGATGCAGAGGGGATTTCTGACTTCTTCAGGGTCTCCTATCAGAAATAGTAAAAATGTAAAGGATTTGTTGGAAGCATTACAATTGCCAAAAGAAGTAGCAGTTGTAAATGCGCTGCACATCAGTCAGGAAATGACTATGTGGCGGCCGGAAATAGATATGCAGACCAAATTGCTCGATACTGTGCAAGAAATACAATGTCAATTAACTGAAAAAATTGAAATGGGTGAAACCAGCTACCAACTTATGTTTTTCTCAGTTCAAGAAACATGGGATGAGGTCAGACAGTTACAGGAAGGAGTTGAGGAAAAAGAAAAGGAAATCTGGATAAAATCAAGTTGTACAAAAAGAACAGAAGATGAAGTGTGAGTGTACTTAGATGGTAGACCAGTCATGCCAGATTGTCTACTCTCTCAAATGGCAAGAGTATACCATGGGACAACACACATTGGCAGGGATTCGATGATCAGATTATTCAGGCAGAGTTGGTACAGGAGAGGTGTGGTGCAGCGGCCAGGGCAGCTGACTTCGGAGCACAGGGTTCACGGTTCGATCCCCGGCTCCGGCGGCAGCTCAGCTCAGCACCATGTGACTCTGGGCAATAGCTCACTTAATTTCCACTACGGCCCCCAGCGCCTTGAGACCCATAAGGGTGAGTAGCTGCGCTATATAAAAACGGACTTACATTTTATATCCAAAGTTTAGGGTAGTCGCAGAGAGCCTTTGCCAAAGATGTTTAATCTGTCAGCAGCAGAACCCAGGCAGGAAGACAGTGGTTAGTTGGGGAAAGATTGGAAAGGCAGAAGGACCCTTTACCAGATTGCAGTTAGATTTCATTGAGTTGCCTCCTTGCAATGGATTGAAATATGTACTTGTCATAGTGTGCCTGTTCTCAAGATGTGTAGAGGCATACCCCACTAGAAGAAACGACAGTCTCACAGTTGCTAAACTACTATTGAGGGAGTTGATACCTCGTTTCGGTTTTCCAGTCACTTTGGAATCAGATAGAGGACCTCATTTTAATAATGAGATAATTCGATTAATCTGTGCTGCATTTAACATTGAACAAAAACTGCACTGTGCTTATCGTCCAGAGGCTTCTGGAATAGTTGAACAGCTTAATGGCACAATCAAATCATGATTAGGGAAGGTGTGCGCATCCACAATGCTGAAATGGCCAGATGCAGTGCCTCTTGTACTGATGGGTCTCAGAAGTATTCCTGACAGAAAAACAGGAATGAGTCCACATGAGGTACTCATGGTAAGGGTAATGACACAAGCATTTATTCCTGGAAATAAATTAATGAATATAACTGATGATCTGGTATTGGACTATTGCAAAGGATTGGCTGAAATGGTGCGTTCTGTCTCTCATCAGGATGGAGAAGACGCAGTCGAAAGACAGCCTGACCAAGCGCATGATTTGAATCCTAGAGATTGGGTGTTAGTGAAGAAACACGCAAGGAAGTCGTGTCTAGCACCCAGGTGGGATAAACCACGTCAAGTCATACTAGTCACTACCACGGCAGTGAAGTATGCAGGTTTACCAAATTGGATTCATGCTAGTCATACCAGAAGAGTTCCGAGCCCATCTGAACAACTGGAACAGCCACTGACTGAACAAGCTGAGACGTCAGAAGTTGAAAGTTGTGAAGCAGAAGAAACTAGAGTGATAGATTCTGAAAGACAACTATATGACGAAAAGCCAAGTACAAGTCAGGAAGAGTGGATACCAGTGATTGAAATACCTGATGCTGTTGTCGAAACAAGAAGAACAACTGAATTAAAGTGACAGGAAGGAAGAAAGGAAAAGACAGGGAAAGAAGAACACACTCAGGTAGGAATAAACAAAGCTATTCAGAAACCTGAGCAGGGAAAGAAAGATCTAGAAGAACAAGTTCAGGTAGAAGAAGAACAAGTTGACATAAGACCTGAACAGGATCAGATAGATCTAGAAGAACAAGTTCAGGCTGAAGAAGAACAAACTATAATAAGACCTGAACAGGTGCAAGTAGAGGAAGATCCAAATACAGAAAATACAGAACAAAGACAATCAGAAAAAGAAGAAGAACAAGAACACAGTGTGCCCAGATTAAGTGAAAATAAAAGAACTTTAGAAGGAGACGGAGAATGTGAAAGTGCAGTCCAGGTCAAAAGAGTTAGAAAAGGAGACAATTGGCCTGCAGGAGTGAAGAGACTAAGATATTATCTAAGAAAACTAGAAAAGAAACCAGAGCAAGTAAATGAGGTTACGAGTCAGACACAACCTAAACAAACCTTAGTAAAACTTACACGAAGAAGCCCAAGATTGAGAAATCTGAGCAGAAAATACAAGGCCCCTGAGTAGACCTATGTTATTCTTGAAGAATTTGAAAACTTAGACTTATGTGAAGAATCAGAAAGAGTTCATGTTGCACAGATTGATGAAAGCAAATTAAAACCTCCTTAAAATAAAAGACTGGATTTTAAGAAAATTTAAACAAAGAAAGAAAAAGAGAAAATACATTTTCTCTGATTAAAATGGCAGAAATTGAAAACACTGAAAGACCGAAACGAAGTTTAAAAAGAAAATGTTTAAGATTTTGTTTATGTAGTATTAGTATGGTTATTCCTAACAATAGGAGTACCTTTGTTAATGGAAACAAGTAACAAGAATAGTACAATTGCTAATGAGAAAGTAGATAGAATAAAAGGAGCAAAAATAGAAATAGGGGTAGAAGATGAGATAAATTATCATAATGAATCAGACAATGATTCGTCTTTAAATGTATTTACTAAATTACTATTTCAGTATGTTAATACGATGGAGATTAGTATTTGTTATGTTTGTATGAAGTTACCCTCATCAGTGTCAGAAGGGGTGACTTATCACCATGTACCTTTAACGTGGCACAGAGCTGGTCGTTTGGGAATCATGAGACGGACGTGACCCACACACGTTGCCGTCAGCGTCACCTGATTCACCAATTCCCCGCCCACGAGATGCTCTGGTGAGTAATGGCCGCTGCGTTCCAGCGCTCCATGGCTTCGACTCGCAAACGGGGTCTATGAGCGTCTAAGCAGAGCGAAAGTGAGAGAGAAAGCAAGTGTGGCTGTACCGAAAAAGGATTGAAGGACTTCGGCAGCGCCTGGGAAGATTTCCTCAAGTGAGCAAGGCAAGGGAGCTGCGGGATTAGCAACCCGGGGGGGAGGAACCCCGGAATCCCGGTGAGCTTTCCGGCGTGCTTCAGTGGGACAGAAGCGGGACAGAAGCGAGTGGTGTGAGGGGCCAAAAGTCAAAAGCCAAGATCTTCAAGCGTCCCCGCTGCCTCGCCCCAAAGCGCCCTAATGCCCTAATGCCAACGTCAAATCACCGAGTAAAACCAAGTGGTACAAACGTTAAGTCAAAAGCGCAAAAAACACAAAAGCACCAAAGCGCCCCAAAACGCCTGTGATTTTTTGATTAAAGAAAGACTGCCATGCACCTCCTGTTTGCTTAATGTCCGCCACCTGTATAAAGTACAGTGCGCTGAAAAGCGCTGAAAGGCCTTCCCCACTGCCCCCTGTCTCCTATACTGCAAAAAAAGGAAAGATTGCTTTACTCTCCACTGCTCATTGTTCAATACTTGTCCCTTTTATGCGCAGTTTGAGGAAAAGACTGTCGTACACGGCCTCTATCTCCCGCGTACTTCGTCCTTAGTAGCAGAGAGGAGCTGAAGTCAGGGGGGAGAGAGGCGAGGTGGTGAGGTGGTGAGAAAGCTCATACCTGAGAAAATGCGAGGTAAACAGAGTAAAGCGGGAATGGGCAAAGAGCTCTCAGAGCCACTGGGTCAAACAGCGTTAACACCTTCACCCGCCCCCCGAGGAATGCGGAGGGGGCAAAGGAATGCCCAGCAGAGAATGGAGCTCAAGGCGAAGGTTCTGGCCGAAAAAGAGAAACAGTCGGATCAGAATACTATCTACGAACCTTCAGACGAGGATGAAACCCCGTCTGAGCACCCAGTAGACCCAGCAGACTTAAGTGCACTGGCAGTAGGTGGAGACTCCGAAACAGGAGATGCTGCTAACAGGGGTGACGTCAATTTGCTCAGCCCCAGTCCCAAGCAATATCCTCTTTTTAGTAAGCAGCTATTCACACAAGGCAAGTCAAAAAACACGCCACACTCAAACTCTAGCTCTGAGAGCCCATGTCTTTAATCTCAATTAGACCACCCAAACCACCTAGATCAGCAGTCTCAGACTCTACGAGGATATCCTGCTCAGCCTGCCCTGCCTGTTCAGGCAGTCCATCTACAGCCTGATTTGCATTTGCAGACTGATGTGGTCTCTCTAGAAACGACCCCTGATAATCCTCCTTTTATCCTAGAAGACCAAACACTTCCACAGCCCGCTCAAGGGGCAATAAACGATGTTCAATCAAGGACAGAAGTATTAGTGTCTGAGTCTTCTTCTGAATCAGAATCAGAATTAGATCTATTCTTACCAATAGCAGATGAGGAAACTAAAGGAAATTCGTCAATAAAAAACATGCTTACAATCATCCTACAAGAACTAAGAGACTTTAAAGTCTCCCAAACGCTTGAAATCTCACAGTTACATGAAAGGCTGTCTAAGCTTGAGGAAAACCTGTTTAACATTCCTAAAAGGATTGTGGAAGTCGAGAACAGTGTCTCGGACTTAGAGGATAATATCGCAGCTATGCATAAGGATCTCCATGCGCTAAATAAGAATAAATGCCGATGGAGCTAAAACTTCAAGATCTTGAAAATTATAACAGACGATCTAACCTGCGCTTGGTTGGAATCCCGGAAGGCATGGAGAACACCGACATGGTAAAGTGGTCCGAGACACTCCTAAGAAAAGTAATACCAGACCTGCAAGGGGATCTCACTGTCACCAGAGCACACAGAGTTCCTGCACAGAAAAATCCGAACGCCAAATACCCGCGTACAATGTTAATGAACTTCTCAGACTACAGAATTAAAGAACATTTTTTAAATACAGCAATAGCCAAGAGATCATTTTCCACCTCTGAGATCCAACATTTTAGAATTTTTTCTGATATGTCCGCAGCCTCAGCACATAGACGGAAGGATTTTATTAAAATGATTGACTCCTTTAAGGCTAAAGGAGCGCAAGCATCAATTGTTCAACAGTCTAAATTAAAAGTTCTGGCTAAAGGATTTTTTTTTATTTTTACAGACATATCAGATGCTCAAACTTTTTTGGACGAACTGAGCGTTGCGTAAGAAAAGGGATTCTGCAGGTATAGGTTGGCTTCGGACTCTAATAGAAAGTATGTTGAGAACTGTTAATGGAAGGAAGCTAAGGGCGGTCATGAGGTGAATCAGGAGACGCAAAAGGATGCAACGAGATGGCATCCAGGAAAAAAGAGGGAGAAGGAGGTAACAGTGGGGTTAGCGGGGGTTTCCCCTTCAGAGGGGAGGGGAGGTGGAGGGGGTGAAGCATTTAGAAAAAAAGAGAGTTCTTCGAAGAAGTATCAATTACTCAGAATACGGATAGATTTTGCAGAGAAATTGCCAATATACGGTTTACATTTATTGAAATATATTATGTATTTTAGGGGGAGAACGCACTTTAGGCACTTTAAG
Source organism: Calotriton arnoldi (assembly GCA_963921515.1). Classification (NCBI taxonomy): domain Eukaryota; kingdom Metazoa; phylum Chordata; class Amphibia; order Caudata; family Salamandridae; genus Calotriton; species Calotriton arnoldi. The sequence continues at coordinate 614,068 of CAWUFW010007595.1, forward strand.
CTTTTTTGGTACACGAGTTTGCTTTTTGCACTTTATATGTTAGCTGCTACTACAAACTGCTGCCAAAGGCTAAATTTGCACACTAGATGGTTATTTAAAAAAAAAAAAAATAATGTTTTTTTAGAATGCTAAGCTGTCAGGTAAAGGGCAAATGTAGAATGTATTATAGGTACCTATGCTCTACCGTATGTTTAGCCACTATTGAGTGCTCTTGCATAGTTTGCACAACTTGCACAATTTTCACTTTAGTTGTTGTAGGTATTTATGCTCAATTTCATGCTAAGTTTTTAACCGCAATTAAGGGCTGCGGCTTAAAGCATGGCTTGCACAATTTGCACAATTTGCACTTTAGTTGTTGTAGGTACTTATGCTTTATTGCACGCTACCTTTTTGCTGCTATCAAGAGCTGCTGCTGTTCAACGCATATTTTGCACAATTCACACAATCTGCACTTTAGCTGGTCAACTGCTAGGAAGAGATTTTATTGGAAGGATCTTTATGTGTATTATGCTAATATTTTTTCAGGGTCAGAGCTAGGAGCAGAGTCTAGGTCAGGGAGGTATGCACAATTACTCATGATGAGATATGTATCTTGTAGGTTCTCAGACGACTATAAAAATATCCCATAAAGCATAAAAACGATGAATAGGAATAAATTAACAATCCTGTCTTTTAATGCTAATGGTCTTATTAACAGGCGCAAAACCTATGCAGTAGAGAGCTGGCTCAGAGGGCATAATCCCGATGTGATTTTTATTCAAGAGTCACATTTTCGAAGCTTGCCAGATGCTAGTAAAATCTTTAAGAATTGGGCGGGCTTCTATTGCTCATCTGTCTCAGGTATTGCGCAAAGGGGCGTGGGCATCTTTTTAGGTAAGCATGTCCAATTTCATGTTAATGGATCATACTCAGATCCGGGTGGAAGATGGACGTTTGTGCATGGAAAATTAAATCAGTTAAACCTTATATTGGCTACAATTTATGCACCAGTGATAGATGATCCACTCCCTATCTTACAATTAAAGCAAGCTCTATCGTGCATACCTGGACAGACCATATGGGGAGGTGATTTTAATTTTGTACAGGACCCCTCACTTGACTCGACAAAGTTAGAACGTAAACAAAACAAACCGCAAGTTGCTATTGCTCTGTTTAGCTGTAAATCTGATCTAGATATTATAGATAAGTGGCGACTTAACAACCCAGCTAAACGTGGATATTCTTGCTACTCAGCAAAATATGATTCAGCATCAAGAATAGATTTTTTTCTGACCTCACATAACTTTGTAGTTAATAGATATGAACACATTCTAAACACCTTTTCGGATCATGTTTTAATTAAAATGGAAATTGCTGTAGGGAATATGGATAAAGGCGCCTCAAGAAGATGGTACTTCAATAAACTTAATTTAGCAAATGAATTCTGGTGCACAGAAATAGATAAGGAGATTAGGGCCTTTTTCTACATAAACAAAGATTCAGCCCCAATTAATGTAACCTGGGACGCATTCAAGGCTACATTAAGAGGCATAATCACTTCAAAGGATATCCCGCAACAAAGGGCGAAAAAAGAGGAAAGAACTATGCTTGAAACAAGACTTGCTCGTGCGAATCAGGAATATATCATGAACAGGGGCCCAAACACTAAGCAAGAATTATCAGAAGCAAAAATACAAATGAGAGAATTTTATTATGGGTTAGGTGATATGGCAAGCAGGACTTACCTTCAGACAGTCTATGAAGATAGCGAGTACACTGGGAAACTTTTAGCCTGGCAGGCAAAAGAAAATCAGGTGCATAATAGGATCGAGAGTAGCTGGAATGAATCAACGAGAACATATTCAACCAGAACGCCGGATATAGGCGAAGTTTTCCTCAAACACTACAAGGGAATTTATCAATCAGACTATAATGCACCTCCGGAATCTATTCATGGTTTCTTGTCTGACTTGCCACTTCCTACTTTAAATATGAACTTTCAAAAGGAATTATTAGCAGATTTTACGAAGGAAGAACTTGATTCAGTTATAAGCTCTTTGCCTAATTGTAAGGCGACGGGGGGAGATGGTTTTCCCGCGGAATTTAAAAGAAAATTTGCCTCAACTCTTAATATTGAATTCCTAAATCTTGCGAACCATCTATTACAAGGGGGCGACCCTCCGTTAACCTTTCGCACAGCAGTTGTGGTCAGCATTTTAAAGAAGGACAAAGACAGTGAGAATGTAAAATCCTATAGGCCTATAAGCCTCTTAAATGCTGATTACAAAATTTTTACGAAACTCCTTACTAATAGGCTAAATAGAATGGTAGGTTCACTTATCGAGAGGGATCAGTGTGGTTTTGTAGCTGGGAGACAGCTACATACCAACACAAATTTTTTATTAGAAGCACTGGATTTTTTAAACATAAATAAGACTAAGGCACAGGTTTGGTTTTTAGAGGCCGAAAAAGCGTTCGACCTAGTGTCCTGGGATTGTCTGTTCCTGATTTTAGAAAATTCGGCTTCCCAAAGGAGTTTATACACTTGATAAGGCAGCGCTATACGAACTCTCAGGCACTAATTTTAATTAATTCGGTGACATAGGCACATGTCAAATAAATAGAGGCACTAGCCAAGAGTGTCCTCTTTCTCCGATTTTATTTGCACTATTTATTGAGCCACTTGCAATAGCAATTAGACAAAAAAAGGCATATACAGCTCCGCTTCAAGGTATGACAAATATAAAACTCTATGCCGACGACATTGTCCTTTTTTAGACTCAGAAACAGACACTAAGGTAGAAATTATGAAGATTTTTTCAGATTTCCAAGCAATAGGAGGTTATAAAATAAATAAGATGAAAACAGAGATCATATTGTGTAACTGCTCTGTTGACTCTCTATTGCTAGAATTCAGACATGTATATAATACTCGCCCAAAGAGATATTTAGGGATTTTTGTTATGGAGAAAATAGAAGATCGATTCCAATTAAACTATACTCCGTTGCTGAAAAAAGTGAAACACTTGTTAGCACGATGGAACCAGCTCCCTCTATCTATACTGGGTTGAGTAGCACTAATTCGCATGTCTATTCTTCCACTTTTTAATTTTCTTTTTAGTGCTGTTCCGTGCGTATTACAAGCAGCTTTTTTAAAGAGATAGATAGCATGTTCTCTTCCTTTTTATGGGCTAATAAGATACAGAGATTGGCACTCAGCACTTTAAGCTACCCTGTTGCAGAAGGAGGGTTGTCCCTTCCAAATATTAGGATTTATTATCATGCGACTTTTGCACATCACAGTTTTAGATTTTTTCTATTGAATCCTCAGGAGGCAGACAATTTTTTTATGAAAAAGATCTTAAAGGAATACAATATCATTGACCCTACGAGAATAACTAAGTACCCAAAAAAAGTACGTTATAAGACTCTTCAATGGATACTCAAGCAAAAATCTAAATTTTTAACATTCTATAATATCCCGAGACTTAACAGCTCAACTAGACTCTCCCATTTTTACACAGGGGAAAGATGTCTTTTAGAGACTAGTATTTTAAAGATGTGGGAAGAAAATGGGTACCTGCAGATTCGAGATTTTATTATAGGCAAGTCATGGCCAGAGATTGAAATGGGGCTTTTACACTCTAAAACAATCTTGCAGTGGTCATTTATCAGAATAAAACCCTTGTTACAAAAATTTGACATTAATAATGCATCCGTTAGAGCAAGTTTGAGTGAAGCCTTTGACTCCCCGATACAACGGAAAATTAGTGCCTGGGTTAAACTTCTTGAGGAAAATAAGCCTCTCTTGACATATGAAAAAGTTCGGGATAGATGGTGGAGAAGGGAAGGGCTGCAGGTCTCAAAACTAACTTGGGATAGAATAAATAAACTTAATGCATCAACACTCAGAGGCGCAAATTTCAAGCGCATGCAATTCTATTCAGAATGGTTGATCTATAGAACCCCTTCCTTTCTTCATAAGATATACCCACAAATTGAGGACAGGTGCTTCTGATGCGCAAAAGAGGGCGGTGGCACCTAGTTACACATTGTTTGGGAATGTCCAAAGATCAGTAGTTTGTGGGAAGGAATCGAAACTTATCTCAGATCTATCCTAGACCCTTCTATCTCCATAGATGTAGATATCGCAGTTCTGGGTTGCTCTCCTAATATTACTGCACAAGAAGAATGCCTGTACATCGCAGCATTGGTAGCAAGATCTTTAATTTTACAATGCTGGCGATCAGATAAGATACCTTCGTTTCATGCTTGGAGAGCGAAGCTAAGTAAAATCAAAGAACTGGAGAAAAAATATGCAATAAGATTAGGCTCTATAAAAAAGTATGACAAACGCTGGAGTCTATTAGGGACATAGGCTATAGACAAGGTCAGTCTTAAAACATTGGGTCATGTTTATCTCCTAAGATCTATCCTCCACGCTCCTCCTTATCTAATTGTGGTTAGTAATTGCTTTGCATGATTGTTTTATCCTTTTTAGGTCTATGCCGAAATATTTAGCACTTTGCACTTTTTAGATAGTATTTACCTTTTTTAACAGGGTGATGTGAGAGTTAGAGAAGATATGTTCATCTCAAATGGTTAGCACTCTGCACTTTAGAAGGCATTTAACTTTGTATGAAATAATGTGTTTTTACGTATTCTGATCATTCTGTAATATGCATTTTACTTGACAGTTATGTAGTTTTGTAATTTGCATGAACTCTCAATAAATTTAAAAATAAATAAATAAATAAAACCACATACCTTTAACGTATGGTGTATCATGTAGTGTTTTATCAAGTTTATTTTACGTAACAGGGAAACTTCAGTATTTTTATTCAAACTTAGATGTAGTATTTTCAGAATTGCCTATTCAAAAGAATATGAATAGGCCTGGGCGGTAAATTCCGTTCTGCTTGCGGAATTTGCGGAATTTGGGTAATTTCGCGTTCCGCGGAGAATGCGGAATTGCCAAAAATTCCGCGATCCGCGGCTTCGCGGAGTTTTTTGCTTGTTCGCGCTTTCAAAATGTGTGTTCGCTGGATATTTGTCCCCGAGCACGCAAACAGCGTTCGCGAACAGGAAAAAAGCATCACGAACGGGCGGAACAAGCAATTCCGCGTGTTCGCGGAACTTTTGCGTGCTCGCGGAGATTTTTTACCGTTTTGCGGAGCTTTGCGTAGCGCGACTACGCAAATTCCGCCACCCCTAAATATGAATCCAGTATTTAGTAGTAAAAATGCACAGTTTATGGGTGAATTCTTCTTAACAATGAGTTTGATAGATATAGCTCAAGCCCACAAGGATAACCTAACATGTATATTACGTGAAGAAGAAAAAGAGCTTTTGAATTTAGTAGAAGAAAGGAGACAGGATTTAACAAAGAAAGCTGCTGAACAGGAATCCCGTGTACCTCCATGGGCCGAGAAAGAGGGAATTTATGCAAAGGGCGAAGCTCGTGCTGCGATGTCCCTAGACTTTGTGAAAAGGGGAAAATTCTGCCTCCATAGGTTAAAGACAGATTATAATAACGATTTCATTGGTTCCAGTGAATGTGAACACAACTTCCTAATTTTAGGAGGGTGGGGACTAAAAGGGGGAACTGATCTTGTATTTCCAGGAGTTTATTATGTATGCGGGAATAATGCCTATTATAGGTTACCTGCAAGATGGTATGGAAGCTGTTATTTTGGAATAGTTTTTCCAAAGATCTACCATGTAGACAGAATCAATGAAATCAATGAAAATTCTAATGGACTAACACGGAGAAGAAGAGCTAGTTTTTCTGAAATAGTATGTGATATATTTAGTGCATTGATACCCTCAGTTGGATTCATTCTAAATTCAGGTAAAATTTGCAAATTGTCAACCATAGTTGATTGTCGTTCTACAGATACTGCCGGAGGATTCTTTATGATTAATACAGAGATGGTTGCAATAAGGTCTATGGCCTTACAAAATCGTCTTGCTCTTGATATGTTATTGGCAAAAGAGGGCGGAGTCTGTGGTATGTTGAAAAGTCAACATTGCTGCACTTATATTCCAGACAAAAGTAAGGAAATTAAAGGGTATATTAGAAATATTACAAGAATGCATAATGACTTGACCCAACTTGAGTTTGACAGTGTATGGGGAAGATTAACAAAGAGTATAACATCAATAGTGAATTGGTTTACTAATTTTTCAAAAAGTTTTATAGGTCAAATAATCTTACCATTAGTTGTGATAATGACAATAGTAATGACAGTAATGATCACATGTAAATGTTGCAGAAGCAAGGGAAAGAGAAGAATATATTTAGAAAGAGAAGGGAGAGGAAAGAAACGAAAGAGGGAATATGAAGAAATTCAGTTAGAGGAAATGAAAGGAAAGCTATACAAAAAGATGAAAGATTTAGAAGGAAAAGAAGTAACTGATGAAATGATGAGAGAAAAAGGAGAAAACTGAGATGTGCTAAAGTTGGCATCTGTGAAGGGATGGGTAATTTTGTGATGGCTCAAAATGCCATCAGAGAGGGGATTGATGGAGCAAGGTCTCGTAAGAAAGAGACTTGCTCGGAGGCAATCCACTCGTTTAACTCATCAACCAGTAATTAATTATGTTTGGTGAATAACTAATACGCACCACATGAACACGCAGGTTAGTGAAGCTTGCTTATGTGTGTACTAATGCAGATAACAATGAAAAAGGACTAATACCGCTTTAAACGGGAAAACTGTTGTGCGCATACGTCAACTGCATCTACGCAGTATGACGAGGTAACACTTGGAGGGAAATTCTAGCGCATGAGCAGAAAACACTAAAATGGAGTCTTGAAGACTCGCGTGCATGGCATCTGCTTAGCTGAAACTAAAACAAGTTATTTTACTAATGCTAATGCGGGAAAAGTTTTAATAAGAAAACAGGAATAGAGTAGAGGTGGGAGGTATACAGTGTGACCATTTATTTGTGAAATTAATATTTGTCTTTTTGACTTTATTGTTAGTGCGTATTTGGGCCTCTCACGCATGGCTGAATTGAGCTGAGTGGTGAAGCGACTGCGCATGTCCACTGAAAGTTAACCAAGAATGATGACTTGGAGGTTGAACAGAAGCCAAGGTCGCAAAATGACATATCCTGAGAACGGAGGGTGAAGAGTTCGGTGAAGAAGACTCTTAGTCATAAACTAATAAAAATGTTTCAAGTAAAATGTGGATGTGTATGGGAACTTAAGACATGAATAAAAATTAAGGGGATGGGTTTGCGAACAATAGTTTAACTGATTTTGATGACATGTAAGCATGGTGTGATGGAGCTTCCCCTTGCCTGACCAATCATATTTCGTATTTTTACGATATTGAAACTTTAGTGGGTGGAACATGAAGAAACAAAGGTATAATTAAGGTAGGTTTAGTTAGTTAGTTAGAGGAAGGGACGCAGATGCTGTGAGTCGGAGATGCTGTTGCTGGGAGGGATGCTGTGAGATGCTGATGAAGAATCGAATATTTAGGTGGACAAGGGTACCCCAATATGCGAACCTGGGGTGATACGTTGTTTAAAGGAACAATGGTTCTAGTGTGGCCTAAAAGGTCCAAGGGGAAGTAACCCTGTAGAGGGCACTAAGGTAAGTAAAGGTTTAGGAACTTAATTCACAGAAGAGAGCAGTAGGTAATATAACGAGGGACATGTAGGTCAGTGTATGACAAGTGTTTATTACACAATGATGGTATTCAGGTGCTCACACAGTAAGTGACAATAAGCGTGACGTGAGAAGTGAGGGTGAACTTAAAATAAAGACATCGCATTAACAACAATGATAGAAGCTCTTTTAAAGATTTTTACGGAGTATAAGGAGTTCATGTTGTAAGGGGTCGACAACGTTTCGAACTCAATTATTCGAGTTCATCTTCAGGACAAATAGTGTGAGCAACTTGAATTGGGCTGAAGGAAAAACGGTAATTAGTATCCGTGGTAGAAGGCGTCTGCGGAGCGCTGTACTTCTTAGGGGGGCCGGGATAGCCTGCGCTCCTTTCACTTCCCAGGCTTCCATTTACTGAATTGTGACCGGCCAAATTAATTAATTCCCCGGCACAGCACGTTGCCATTCAGCGGCAAAGTGCCTTAAGAAATCGCTCCCTGCTACCAAGTCCCCCCCCCCCCGGGCCGCACAAACGCGCATTAATTCGCAGGCTATCCCGGCCCCCCTAAGAAGATGCCTTCTACTACGGATACTAATTACCATTTTTCCTTCAGCCCAATTCAAGTTGCTCACAATCTTTGTCCTGAAGATGAACTCGAATAATTGAGTTCGAAACGTCGTCGACCCCTTACAACATGAACTCCTTATACTCTGTAAAAATCTTTAAAGGAGCTTCTATCATTGTTGTCAATGCGATGTCTTTATTTTAAGTTCACCCTCACTTCTCACGTCACGCTTATTATCACTTACTGTGTGAGCACCTGAATACCATCATTGTGTAATAAACACTTGTCATACACTGACCTACATGTCCCTCGTTATATTACCTACTGCTCTCTTCTGTGAATTAAGTTCCTAAACCTTTACTTACCTTCTACAGGGTTCTTCCCCTTGGACCTTTTAGGCCACACTAGAACAATTGTTCCTTTAAACGATGAAGAATCGAATGCAGAACCTGAAGCAGAAACTTTCTATCCTAACTTAATTGGGTTAGATCAGAAGATCGCGGAAGAATCTCGAGGAGGAAGAGAGTGTCAGAGAGGAGTGCGGCGCAATCATCGGTATTCTAGAGAGGTCAACTATCCTGTCCTGAATCCTGTCCTGAAGTCTTTGTCTCCTGACCTATACTGGGGGACCCTTACCAGCCCTTTGGCCAGGGGGTTGGTCTTTCACACCATTCTTGGTAACTATAATTTCACGTTATTTGCAAATGTTCTTTTCTCTCTGTCATCTCCCTTTCCTAGCATTAATTATTGTATGAGTCCGAAATATATGCTTGATGTTTAATCTAGTTGAATTTTCTCTCCTAAGAATGATGGTGACTGCACTGTATTTTTGAAATGGTTCACATTCATTTAATTTAGATAAAGATTTTAAACCTTCCTGAGTCTGTGATCATTTACAAAAGAATAGTTAAGGGTTAAGTTAATTATCACCATCAACTAGTTCAACTAATGGTCCATCGACCAGAGGAAAGAACTTTTTGATCAGTGAAAGGTTAGTTAGGAGAATTAAATAACTAATCCTGAATATTGTGAAGTATAAATATAAAACTTTTGACAACTCCAGCGGTTTACTCAATTTGCGTGTTTTATGGGCCCAGGTGAGTATTTGGTAGTGGAGTATCTGTTGTTGGTATACCGCTGGATCAATGATATTGGAGTTGTTATATGGGGATAGTATGTCCGTAAATGTATCACGTAAATAAAAACAGTGGACCCAATCAAAAGAAACGTACATGTTTTAAGAGAGGAATAAGTGCTATTGCAATAATTGGGGATATTTTTGGAGCAATAATACCTTCAGTTGGGGTAATATTCAATTCATACAAAATTCGAAAGTTTTCAACAGTAGTGGATCGTCTATCGACAGATACTGCTGGTGGATTTTTAGTAATTGATATGCAAATGGTTGCTATGAGATCTATTGTTTTACAAAATCGACTTGCTTTCAATGTGCTATTAGCAAAAGAAGGCGGAGTCTGTCTCATGCTGAAAGTTCAACAATGTTGCACTTATATCCCTGATAAAAGTAAAGATTTGAAGGATATTTAAGCAATATTACTAATTTAGGGAAAGAACTAACTGAACTAAAAATAGATTGTGCTTGGGAGAAAATTGGCAACGGATTTTCATCTGTGGGAAATTGATTTGCAGCACTGGGAAAAAGCTTAGTAGGAAAAACACTGACACGATTAATAACAATTGCAATTGGCCTATTAATCATAGTACTAATGTATCGATATTGTAATCTCAGAAGAAATAATGAAGAAAATAGAGGGCGAAAAAGAGCAGAAATTGAATTAGAATATAGAAAATGTGTTTTTTATGATGATATGAACAATTTGGAACAAGTGAGACTGAAACAAACGAAGACAACTGCATTCTAATGTGGCATCAGAATATGACCAAATGATAAGATAAAAATGTGTGATGGCTTGATTCGCCATCAAAGGGGAAATAGATGGAGCTTAAATGTTAAATGACTGTTGCCTCTATCAATTCTCACCATTCAAAGAGATTTACGATAATTAATTCTTGATGAGTTCATTTAAAATGGCTAAGACAAAAAGCATGAGGTTTCCTACTGCATCGTAAAAGCATTCTGAAGTGTTTGAAACATAGAAATGTGAAAACGTAAATAAAGAGAGCAACGTGATTTGAGAAATTTAACATAATTAACATAGAAAATGTGGTGATGATAACTTCTAAAATTGTGTAAAAAAAATGAATTAATGTCCGCATAATGAAGCACATGAAATGATTAAAAAGGCTTAATTCAGCAATAACCAATAGTATGAAAACTTGCAGCTTATTCTATGTCGTGTGATAAAAATGTGTACTTCAGAGTGACACGTAAATATTTTGTTTTGAAAATGATAAACATGCAAATGATTTTTTTAAGCAGTGCCTAATATTGCATCAGATGCTTTTCTTTCCTTGTTCGAAAGACAGAATCTAGCTGAAGTAGTCACTTTAGACACTGTGAGAACTTTTCATAAGTTTCTTATCTGCATCCTATAACAATGGACTCACTTTTGATAAAGCAACATGTTTGACAGAAATGTATCAATATTATTGCAAACCCAGAGAGAGTGTCTGGGAACGGACAGACTGAGAGCAAAGTGAAGTTTCTTACTTCCGAGGAAAGGATGGAAATATAAAATAATTTGGATTTGATGAATTTGCAAAAGGATTACTTAATGCTTCCGGATTCCTTAGTGAGGTATTGATCACACCATGAGCAGCCCACTGTGGACAACCAATGGAAATCATATGAGATGATGGAAAGGATACTTTGTGGGCATAAACCATAAACTTTTGGAAGTATAATTGCTCCTTGGAGGAGGAGTCAAGGCTAGCTATCATTTTCTATTTTCCTGCCTGGCATGCTGTCAGACTGAACTCTAATTTCCCTTTAATGCCAAACCATTGAACTGAACTTTCCTGACTGATCTGGAACCTGCACTTTGCTGGCTGGTAAAGTGTGCAGGAAATAACCTTTCGGCTGAAGGGTTGACTGACTCCTTTCTGTAGCACGCTGTGCTTCATTTCTGCATATTTGGTATGCTTGATCTAAATGCTGAATCTCAATTTTTTCCATGTTTTTCTCTCATTCCTTTTCTAGGCAATCCAGCAAATGTTCTTATGGTATTGTGTGTCTAAATGTACTAATTTACTGATATTAAATGTGATTATGAAATGGGATTTAATGTTTCTGACCATTCAAATTGATGCTTTAGATAAATGATTTCCGTGAGCAAAATTATCGTATTTGTGGCATTCTTGGAGTAAACTTTCTTGTCTAAGCTTTATGGAATTTGGTGACAACTGTGTAATGGTGATGAAATAGGCATGTATTTGGCATTCTTTATTCCAGGTCCTCATAAGGAATTGCCTCATGTTCTCTAAATGTCCAAGTCCCTGTTACCTCAACAAAAAGATACATTTGAGGACCAAGGTTTGATTATTAGCATGATAGTAAATTTGTAAAGGAAGAAAGGTGATATGTTTATGGGCCCAGTAGATGATGATGTTTGAAATTATAAAAGTGAGAAAAGATTTTAGACCCAATTTTCCGCTCCATCATAGGGGCCGATTCCGATTCGGGCTGGAAATCTCTCCGACCGAGCCAGACTCGGAGAGATTTCCGACCGAATCGGACTCTGGCAGCCCGACCGAACGAGTACGATGCGCACGTATGCCATCGGACTCGAGTCGGTCGGACTCCCATTGAAGTCAATGGGAGCCTGTCATACAACGCGTACGCGGGCTCCCATTGACTCAATGGGTGCGAGGCGGTCAAGGGCGCCCCCTACAGCGGGTACGCGTCGAAGCGACTCGCGCCGTACACGCACAGGTAGGGGGGACCCACGGGTCCCCCCTGTGTGCGACTCGCGCGGCTACGCGTACAGCGGGGTCCGACACGGACCCCCAAAGTACGTCTCTGACTGCTCTTTGGAGCCGGAGTGCGCGGCTCGGTCGGACTGCTCACGGCGCGCATCGTACTCACCCGGCCGGGGAACGTCTCCATTGCGCGGTGCGAGTCGAGTCCGAGTGAGTCGGTCGGTGCGGTTCGACCCGGGAACGAGTCGGTCGGAGCGGTCGGGACGCCCGGACGAGTCGGTCGGCGATTTCGCATCGTACTCGCTCGCCCGGACGCGCGTACGAATTGGTCGGGAAATAGGGCTCTGAATCGGATCCGGTTAAGCCGAATCCGATTCGGAGCCCTACCGGCCGAGATCGGAATCGGCCCCACAGTCGTCAAAAAATAAAAATTCCTCGTAGACTTAACATGGGAAAAGTGCGTTTTGGGCCCCCTTTTTTCTCTGCCCCCGCTTGACAGATCACCTCGTGACTTTCAACGCACCAGCTTAACCAAAAAGGGGACGTTTTTTGAAAATTTCGTGAAGATTCGTCTAGCGGTGCCAAAGTTATTGGCAAAACAAAAAACGGTTCTCTATGGAAACTTTGGTCCTAACTACCAGTAGGTAATATAGGTAGGTAATATAAATATATATAAATATATAGATATTGATATTTGGGTTTAGGGTGGGGATGGGGATGGGGATGGGTTTTTGGGTGGCAAGGCATTTTTTAGGGTTTAGGGTGGACATGGGTTATTGAGTGGTAATTCATTTTTTAGGGTTTAGGGTGGGTATGGATTTCTGGGTGGTAAGGGATTTTTTTAGGTTTTAAGGTGGGTATGATTTTTGGGTGGCAAGGGAACCTTTAGGGTTTAGGGTGGGGATGGGTTTTTGGATGGTAATGAATTTTTTAGGGTTTAGCATTTGTATGGGTTTTTGGGTGGCAATTGATTTTTTAGGGTTTAGTGAAGGTATGGGTTTTTGGGTGGTAAGGGATTTTGTTAGGGGTTTAGATTGGGTATGGGTTTTTGGGTGGCAAGGGAATTTTTAGGGTTTTGGATGAGTATGGGTTTTTGGGTGGTAAGGTATATTTAGGGTTTAGGGTGGATGTGGGTTTTTAAGTGGCAAAGGATTTTCTGTGTTTTAGGGGGGTATTGGTTATTGTGTGGCAAAGGAATTTTTAGGGTGGGTATGGATCATTGGATGGTAAGGGAATTTTTTAGGGTTTAGGGTGGGTATGGGTTTTTGGTGGTAAAGGACTTTTTAGGGTTTAGGGTGGCCATGGGTTTTGGGTGGCAAGGGAACCTTTAGGGTTTAGGGTAGGTATGTTTTTTTTGGTGGTAATGAATCTTTTAGGGTTTAGAGTTTGTATGGGTTTTTGGGTGGCAAGGGATTTTTAAGGTTTAGGGTGGGTATGGGTTTTTGAGTGGTAAGGGATTTTTAAGGGTTTAGGGTGGGTATGGGTTTTATGGGTGACAAGGGAATTTTTAAGGTTTAGGGTGGGTGTGGGTTTTTGGGGGCAAGGGAAATGTTATGGTTTAGGGTGGGTATAGGTTTTTCAGTGATAAGGAATTTTTAAGGTTTATGGTGGGTGTATATTTTTTGGCTGATAAGTTATTTTTTAGGATTGGGGTGTGTATGGGTTTTTGGGTGGCAAGCACATTTTTAGGGTTTAGGGTGTTTATGGGTTTTGGGGTGGTAAGGTATTTCTTAGGTTTTTGGGTGGTAAGGGTATTTTTAGAGTTTAGGGTGGGTATGGGTTTTTGGGTGATAAGGTCTTTTTGAGGGTTTAGGGTGGGTGTGGGGTTTTGGGTGGCAAGGGCATTTTTAGGGTTTATGGTGAGTATAGATTTTTTGATGGCAAGGGAATTTTTAGGGTTTAAGGTGGGTATGTGTGTTTGGGTGGTAAGGGATTTTTTTAGGTTTTAGGGTGGGTATGGGTTTTGAGTGGCAAGGAACCTTTAAGGTTTAGGGTGGGTATGGGTTTTGGGTGGTCATTTTTTTTAGGGTTTAGCATTTTTGAATGGGTTTTTGGGTGGCAAAGAATTTTTTGGGGTTTAGGGTGGGTATTGGTTTTTGGGTGGTAAGTTATTTTTAGGGTGGGTATGGGTTTCTGGGTAGTAAGGCATTTTTTTACGGTTTAGGGTGTGTATAGGTTTTTGGGTGGCAAGGGAATATTTGGGGTTTAGTGTGGGTATGGGTTTTGGGTATTAAGGGATTTTTTAGGGTTTAAGGTGGGTATGGGTTTTGGGTGACACGGGAACTTATAGGGTTTAGGGTGGGTATGGGTTTTTGGGTGGTAAAGAATTTTTATAGGGTTTAGCATATTTATGGATTTGTGGGTGGAAGGAATTGTTTAGGGATTAGGGTTGGTATGGGTTTTTGAGTGGCAATGGATTTTTTAGGGTTTAGGTTGGGTATGTGATTTAGGTGGTAAGGGATTTCTTAGTGTTTAGGGTGGGTATGGGTTTTTGGGTGGCAAGGGAATATTTAGGATGTAGGGTGGGTGTGGGTATGTGGGTGGGAATGGAATTTTTGAGGGTTTAGGGTGGGTATGGGTTTTTGGGTGGCAGGGAAATTTTTAGGGTTTAGAGTGGGTATAGGTGTCTGGGTGGTAAGCGATTTTTCAGGGTTTAGGGAGGGTATGGGTTTTTGGGTAGCAAGGGAATATTCAGCAGTTAGGGTGGGTGTGAGCTTTTTGGTGGCAAGGGTTTTTATGGTTTACGGTGGGTATGTGGTTTTGGGTGGCTAGGGATTTTTTAAGGTTTATCGTGGGGGTGGATATTTGGAGGGCAAGGGAATTTTTATGGTTTTGGGTGGGTATGGGTTTTTGGGTGAAAAGGGACTTTTTAGAGTTTAGGGTGGGTGTGTGTTTTTGGATGGTAAGGTATTTTTTAGGGTTTAGAGTGGGTATGGGTTTTGGGTGGCAAGTGAATTTGTATGGGTTTAAGGTGGGTATGGTTTTTGGGTGGGAAGGGATTTTTTTAAGGTTAGGGTGAGTATAGGTTTTTGGGTGGTAAGGGATTTGTTTGGGGTTAGGGTGGCAAAGGAATTTTTAGGGATTAGCCTGGATATTGGTATTTGGGTGACAAGGGAATTTTTAGGGTTTAGGGTGGGTATGGGTCTATGGGTGGCAAGGGATTTGTTAGGGTTTAGGGTGACAAGGGACACTTTAGTGTTTAGGGTGGGTATGGGTTTTTGATTGGCAAGGGAATTTTTAGGGGTTAGGGTGGGTATGGGTTATTGGATGCCATAGGAATTTTTCGTGTTTTTTGACCTGCCTATATCTTTTGCGCCAGTTGACGAATCTTCACAATATTTTCCTAAAAAAGTGTGCCGGTGATTCTAGCTGTGCATGGAAAGTTTCGGGGGCATAGAAAAATGTGGAGTTAAAAAAAGTGCGTTTCCCATGTTAATCACTTAGGGGCCGATTCCGATCTCGGCCGGTAGGGCTCCGAATCGGATTCGGCATAACCGGATCCGATTCGGAGCCCTATTTCCCGACCGATTCGTACGCGCATCCAGACGAGCGAGTACGATGCGAAATCGCCGACCGACTTGTTCGGGCGTCCCAACCGCTCCGACCGACTCGTTCCCGGGTCGAACCGCACCGACCGACTCGCTCGGACACGACTCGCACCGCGCAATGGAGACGTTCCCTGGCCGGGTAAGTACGATGCGCGCCGCGAGCAGTCCGACCGACACGCGCCGCCCAGCTCGAAAGAGCAGTCGGAGCCGTACTTCGGGGGTCCGTGTCGGACCCCCTGTACGCATAGCCACGCGAGTCACACACAGGGGGGACCCATGGGTCCCCCCTACCTGTGCGTGTACGGCGTGAGTCGCTTCGCCGCGTACCCGCTGTAGGGGGCGCCCTTGTTCGCCTCGCACCCATTGAGTCAATGGGAGCCCGCGTACGCGTTGTACGACCGGCTCCCATTGACTTCAATGGGAGTCCGACCGACTCGAGTCCGATAGCATACGGACGCATCGTACTCGTTCGGTCGGGCTGCACGGGTCCGATTCGGTCGGAAATCTCTCTGGGTCCGGCTCGGTCGGAGAGATTTCCAGCCCGAATCGGAATCGGCCCCTCAGTCTTTAGACACTTCTGCAGCCCGAACCGCGGGACAGAGTGACACAAAATTTGGGAGAAAGGTAGACTTTGTTCCAAAGATCACACTTTTTCTTATTTGGTGTAAATCCATTCATTAGTTTTTGAGATATTATAGGAAACCAAATTTGTTTATCTTGGCATATGTGGTACTTTTTTAGTACCTTAGTATATATGTTTAAAACTCATAAACTTTTAGAATACACTAACAATCACTGGATGATGTCATCAGTGATGTCATTCGAGATGTCATCAATGATGTCATAGGTAATGTCACTGACCATGTCATGAGTGATCAAATATGTGAGGTCATAAGCAGTGCATTGTGGGGGCATAAATTATAGTTAGCTCAGGTAACTATAACTGCTGAATTTTACTGGTTTTGTACGAGTAAAGTCTGAGCCTAACTATAACGTTCCGGTAACTTTTATTTTTTCAGTGAATTTCTAAGGTTTTCTATTGTTAAGTAAAATGCCTATCACAATGCACAGTGTGGGGCTAAACATAAGGCCTGGCCTGGCATTGTGCCCCCACCCAAGCTTGCTATTACTTCCCCCCTCCTCCTTGCCATCCATTGTCTAAGTCCATGACCCTGCTTCCTCATTACAGCCATTTGTGGCTATTTTTGTGCCACTGCCCTTCCTGCCTGCCCTTAACAGTTAGCTTGCTGCCCCATCTACCTCTTCCCTACCTGCTGTTGTCTGAGTCTATGCACGAGCCCCCTCCCTCCTGCACTGCATGGTCTAATGTACTGCCACTGCTCTCCATTAAGCTTGATTTCCCTGCCCACTTCTCCTGCCCTTCGTTGCCCAATTTTATGCCTCATCATTGCCCTCCTGCTTAGCCTCTTTGCTAAGCTCGCTGCCCCTACTCTCCTTCCACTTTTCCCTCCAATGTCTGTGTACATGCCACTGCTCCCTCCTTTCTGTCCACCATATTCCATGGACCTGCAGCACTCCTATCTACTCTGAGTGTTCTTTTGAGCTGCCACTGCTCCTTCCAACTGCCTAGCATGGATAGATGGCTGCCAACTCTCCTTGCCACCTCCACCCTGCCTGTCCAAGTTCCATGCCCCATCCCATTCCTCCTGCCTTCCATGGTTCATTTTGTTGCCATTCCCTCCTGCTCTTCATGCTCCGTTATGCTGCAATTGTCCCTCCTGTCTGTCCGGTATGGTAAGCTTGCTGCCCTTGCCTCTTTCCCCTCTGCTTTCTGTTGTCAATGTGCATGGCCCTGTCCAGTCCCTATTGCTTTCCATGGTCCGTTGTGCTGCACTGCCATCCCACTTCCCTGTCTGGTGTATTGTGCTGCTACAACCCCTGATGCCTGCTCTGTAAGGTCAGTTTGGTGCCCATGCCCATCCTCCTCCTGTCCTCTCTTATCCGAGTCCAAGTCCCTACCCCATTCCTCCTGTCCTCCGTGATCCAATGCACCTTATTTGCCAGCATTTTGAACCTGGTAAGAGGGAGATTTTGAAAAAAAAGACCTGGGGAATTGATTTTCCCCATTGACTCACATTGAAAAAGAGGAGGTTTAAGCGGGAAACAGATAAAATAAAGCCCTTTTGGGCTTAAAAACATTGTGAGTCTCCTGCCTGAATCGGGTCTGTTGGCATGTATGGTTGTACTGCCACTGCCTCTTCCTTCTGCCCTCAATGGTCTTTCATGTCGCCACAGCCTCCTTTGCCTGTACTGCATAGTTGGTTTTCTGCCCTTGCCCCCCTTTCCTCTGCCCTCTATGGTCCTTTGAGCTGCCACTGTCCCTCCCGCCTGCCCAGAGTGCTCAACTTATTGCCTCTGCACCCTTCTCCATGAGCGGGTCTCATTCCCAGAGAAATTATAGTTAGTGCTCCAAACAACTAAAATGAGGACATATTCTCTGAGTTCTCAAATAGTGACAAAGTACTTTTAAATAATTTGCTACCTTTATGTTTTTTTTATATAGTTGATCACTTGATTATTTGTTACTCTTATGGGAGAGGATGTGACATTATGGCCAGACCTGCAGACTTTGCAACTGGAGAACCAGGTTCCTAAAAACAAAATTAATGTGCTCTTGAGTAATGATGCTCATGCAATGCACTCCAATTCTTCCGGGTCAAGTCTGCTCTATATAATACTGCAAAAAATGAAAACAAAATAAGTGTTTGGCACACTTCTGACATTGGGCTATACTTGGGCTACATTTGGGTGATATTTGTGCTATATTTGGCCTCTTTTTTCTTTAATGGCACTCTTGGGAGACTTATCTGTTATGCAGCTCCCTAATTTCCTCATTTACTGCAGTATCCTCAGTAGAAATGCTTTCAGTTTTCTACTTCCATTCTATAAAGATGGCGTTCAGAATGTTAGCACTCTAGTTACTCATTAGAACACTATAGTAAAGCTGCTGGGAGTTAACTGGCAATCTGCTGCTGGTGTTGAAAGTGCATGTTTCAGTCTGCATGTCAGACTTTTTTAATGAAATAAAAGAGGAAGATATTTGAAAACTCACTTAAAATGTGTCCTAATTTTTCTTTCTACAGCACTAACCATAATTTCTATGACAAACTGAACCCTCTCATTTTGTTATTTACTAAATTAATTGTTTGAATTTCTACCAGTTTGAGTCAATCAACGTGGCTTCAAGTGTGCCATAGGTAACACCGTTAGCGCTCTAGTTGTTCTTTAGAACACTATGGGAGGCTGCAGTAGAACACAAGGGAATCAACTGACAGGCTGCTCCTGATGATTTACTGAGAATATCAGACTTCATTTTCATATGGCTGAGAAAGATAGTTGAATTTACAGAAAATATGCTCTGCATTTTAGCTTTAGGATCACCTTCCATAACCTCTATGGGAAAATCATGAGAAAACAGTTTGCTGTCAAAAATGATTCATGAAATCCCAAAAGAAGGCTTTTTCAAAATGTAAAATCACATTAGAACACAGCACTATTCTTAAAATTAGTATGGTACTATCAACAAATGATATATTTTGTAACTAAAATCTGTTATTACCGTTTATATGGTCTCCTTTTTGTGACCCTCAAAACCTGCCATTCACTACAATGCATTTCAATGGGGTGCTATCATGTATATTGGTCCTAAGATGGCTGCCAACACTTCCTGGCTGACGTGTTGGAAGCCAATCAAATTTCAGTAGCATTTCAGTACGTTTTTGGGCTACCAGATATCTATATTTTTTAAACTTGGATATCTCTGCAACTACTGAACGGATTTATACCAAATCACAAAAAGCACGCTTTCTAGACCAACATCTAGCTTTCTGCAAATTTGGGGTAATTCAGGCTGTAGACGTGTTCAAAAAATGAAAAATCCCCATAGACTTAACATGCGGAAAACCATTTTGGGACCCCCCCTTTTTTCTCGGCCCCCGCTTGACGGTTCAGCCCGAAACTTTCAGCATAGCAGCTGAACCAAAAAGGGGATCATATTATAAATTTTGTGAAGATTCGTCAAGTGGCGCCAAAGTTATTGGCAAAACAAAAAAAAAATTCCTATGGAAACTTTGGTCCTGCCAGTAGGTTATATCTATCTATCTATCTATCTATCTATCTATCTATCTATCTATCTATCTATCTATCTATCTATCTATCTATCTATCTATCTATCTATGTATATATATATGTATATATACATGTATATATACATGTATATATATATATATATATATTAAACGGATTCTGCCTGTTACGCCGTACTCCTGCCTGTAAGTCGTCGGTGCCAGCCGTGGCGGCAGAAGCCACATATATCACGAAAAATCCAAGTCCCGATCGGGAAGGAGGCGGCACACCTGTTTCAGCCAAGGAAATTTATTAAAGCAATAACAACGCGTTTCAGCCGCACAGGTCTTTTTCGAAAAAAGCCTGTGTGGCTGAAACGTGTTACTATTGCTTTAATAAATTTCCTTGGCTGAAACGGGTGTGCCACCTCCTTCCCGATCGGGAATTGGATTTTTCGTGATATATATATATATACATATATATATATATATATATTATCTACTGGCGGTCGCCAGTAGATAGTTATAGTTAGGACCTATTATCCATAGGAAATCTGCGACATTCTATTTGCAATAACGTTGGCGCCGGTTGACGAATCTTCGCGAAGCTTCCAACTTGTTGGGGCGCTCCGGTCCGCTCCTACCCTGAAAGTCTCGGGGTGATACGTCATGCGGGGGCCGAGAAAAAGGGGGTCCCAAAACACGTTTTCCCCATTCATTTTTCCATAGGAACCTTTAGTCGCAGCTACAGCCCGAACTGCTGAACGGAATTACCCCAAATTTGGCAAAGAGGTAGCCCTTGGTTCAGACTGGTGCCTTTTGCTAAAATGGTGTAAATCCGTTCAGTAGTTCCTGAGAAATTCACAATTAAAATCACATATATATCTATGGGCGCGTCGGATCCGCGTACCCTCCCGATCACGAGCTGCATGCTAATTGGCTGTCAACACTCCAAATCAAGAAGTGTTGGCAGCCATTTTATCCCTCGGTAGAACTGAGGGACAGAAACAAGTGCGCAAAGTGCAAAAGGGGGCAGGGTAGAAACACCCTGACCCCCTAGGTCTGCTCAGGGGTCCCACAAGGACCCCTGGGCAGAAAAAGCATTTTTTTTTAAAAAAAATCAGCGGGATGCGTTTAGGGTGCGCGGATCCCGCCGAGAAAAAAAAAAGAAACAAGTGCGCAAAACGCACAAAGGGGGCAGGGTAGAAACACCCTAACCCCCTAGGCCTGCTCAGGCTCCCGTCCTGTCATTGCAAACTGCTTTGAATTTTGGAAGCGAGAGCAGGGAAAGCTGCTCTTGCTTCCAAAATTCAAAGCAGAATTGCTTTTCCACATGGGGAGCTGCATATTAGCAGCTCCCCATGTGGAAAAGCAATGCCGCAGGAGGCGGGGAGCCAGCAGGGTCCGTGGGGGATTTGGGGTCCCCCCACGGACCCCAAAAGGATAGGGCCAGCCCCGGGGGATGGGGTCCCCGGGGCCTAAGGAGGCCTTAGGAGGGGGCCAGGCAGCCCCCTCCATCAAATAAAAAAAAAAGGTGGCTATGGCCTGGGGGATGGGGTCCCCGGGTCGAAGTTGGCCACGGGAGGGGAGCCCACGCGGTCCCCTTCCCAGTACTTTTTTATTTTATTTTTTTAAAAAGGGGGACAGGCCCTGGGGATGGAGTCCCCAGGGCTCAAAAATTACTAAAAAGGGGGGCCACACAGCCCCCTTTAAAAAAAAAAAAAAATAATAATTTCAAAAACGGCATCACGAGGGAGGCCACGCCCCCTCTTTGACAGCACTCTGCAAACGCGCCCCCTATTTCTAAGGTTTTCTAAGGTTTTTGAAATTTGATTTCCTAACTATAACGTCCCTGTATCCTTTGATTTTTTCAGTGCATATATATAAATATATATATATATATGAATATATTTCTAAGGTTATTTAAATTGATTTCCTAACTATAACATACCTGTAACCTTTGATTTTTTTTCAGTGTATATATAATGACAAAACCTCTATACATGAGGAAGGGGTGAGCCGCACACATTGCGGTGACTCGAAAGGATTTTATTCAATTTTCAGCACTGGCGTTCCTGATGCATTTCGGTCACATTGACCTTTTTCAGAGGGGAACCAAGGCATCTCGAGGCTAGACAACACACCAACATAACAATTACTCCTTTTTCAAGTGTTTGCCCTCTGGTGGGCGCCTCGATGGGCTGAATACTCGAGCATGTTGGTTCTTGTAGTGTGCTGTTAGTCTCATAATTATTATCCTTCAGTGGGTGATGCCGGTATTTGTGCTGCATTCTCTGGTCGCCGTAATCCCCACGCATACCAATTTTCAAGCTGCTGGGGTCCAACCAAGGTCCAATCCTTGGAGGCTGCCTACTGCCCTTTATGCTTTCGCAGACAACAAAACAGGGTCCAATTTCGGGCAGTTTCGCCGCTCTTTGACGGTGGTGCGTCGCTCGAGACTGGACCAAGCCGCATAGACATCATGACAAAACCTCTCTACATGAGAAAGGGATGAGCCGCACACATTACGGTGACTTGAAAGTATTTTATTCAATTTTCAGCGCTGGCGTTCCTGATGCATTTTGGTCACATTGACCTTTTTCAAAGGGGAGCCAAGGCATCTCGAGGCTAGACAACACACCAACATAACAATTGCTCCTTTTTTCAAGTGTTTGCCCCCTGGTGGGAGCCTCGATGAGCTGAATACTCGAGCATGTTGGTTCTTGTAGTGTGCTGTTAGTCTCATAATTATTACCCTTAGGTGGGTGATGCCGGTATTTGTGCTGCATTCTCTGGTCGCAGTAATCCCCACGCATACCAATTTTCAAGCTGCTGGGGTCCAACCAAGGTCCAATCCTTGGCGGCTGCCTACTGCCCTTTATGCTTTCGCAGACAACAAAACAGGGTCCAATTTCGGGCAGTTTCGCTGCTCTTTGACGGTGGTGCGTCGCTCGAGGCTGCACCAAGCCGCATAGACATCATGACAAAACCTCTCTACATGAGAAAGGGATGAGCCGCACACATTACGGTGACTTAAAGGATTTTATTCAATTTTCAGCGCTGGCGTTCCTGATGCATTTTGGTCACATTGACCTTTTTCAAAGGGGAGCCAAGGCATCTCGAGGCTAGACAACACACCAACATAACAATTGCTCCCTTTTCAAGTGTTTGCCCCCTGGTGGGCGCCTCGATGGGTTGAATACTCGAGCATGTTGGTTCTTGTAGTGCGCTGTTAGTCTCATAATTATTACACTTCAGTGGGTGATGCCGGTATTTATGCTGCATTTTCTGGTCGCCGTAATCCCCACACATACTAATTTTCAAGCTGCTGGGGTCCAACCAAGGTCCAATCCTTGGCGGCTGCCTACTGCCCTTTATGCTTTCGCAGACAACAAAACAGGGTCCAATTTCGGGCAGTTTCGGCTCTCTTTGACAGTGGTGCGTCGCTCGAGGCTGGACCAAGCCGCATAGACATCATGACAAAACCTCTCTACATGAGAAAGGGATGAGCCGCACACATTACGGTGACTTGAAAGGATTTTATTCAATTTTCAGCGCTGGCATTCCTGATGCATTTTGGTCACATTGACCTTTTTCAAAGGGGAGCCAAGGCATCTCGAGGCTAGACAACACAACAACATAACAATTGCTCCTTTTTCAAGTGTTTGCCCCCTGGTGGGCGCCTCGATGGGCTGAATACTCGAGCATGTTGGTTCTTGTAGTGCGCTTTTGGTCTCAAAATTATTACCCTTCAGTGGGTGATGCCGGTATTTGTGCTACATTCTCTGGTCGCCGTAATCCCCACACATACCAATTTTCAAGCTGATGGAGTCCAACCAAGGTCCAATCCTTGGCAGCTGCCTACTGCCCTTTATGCTTTCGCAGACAACAAAACAGGGTCCAATTCCAGGCAGTTTTGGCGCTCTTTGACGGTGGTGCGTCGCTCGAGGCTGGACCAAGCCGCATAGACATCATGACAAAACCTCTCTACATGAGAAAGGGAAGAGCCGCACACATTACGGTAACTTGAAAGGATTTTATTCAATTTTCAGCGCTGCCGTTCCTGATGCATTTCGGTCACATTGACCTTTTTCAAAGGGGAACCAAGGCATCTCGAGGCTAGACAACACACCAACATAACAATTGCTCCTTTTTCAAGTGTTTGCCCCCTGGTGGGCGCCACGATGGGCTGAATACTCGGGATTGTTGGTTCTTGTAGTGCGCTGTTAGTCTCATAATTATTACCCTTCACTGGGTGATGCCGGTCTTTGTGCTGTATTCTCTGGTCGTCGTAATCCCAACGCATACCAATTTTCAAGCTGCTGGGGTCCAACCAAGGTCCAATCCTTGGAGGCTGACTACTGCCCTTTATGCTTTCGCAGACAACAAAACAGGGTGCAATTTCGGGCAGTTTGGCACTCTTTGACGGTGGTGCGTCACTCGAGGCTGGACCAAGCCACATAGACATCATGACAAAACCCCTCTACATGAGAAAGGGATGAGCCGCACACATTACGGTGACTTGAAAGGATTTTATTCCATTTTCTGCGCTGGCGTTCCTGATGCATTTCAGTCACATTGACCTTTTTCAAAGGGGAGCCAAGGCATCTCGAGGCTAGACAACACACCAACATAACAATTGCTCCTTTTTCAAGTGTTTGCCACCTGGTGGGCGCATCGATGGGCTGAATACTCTAGCATGTTGGTTCTTGTAGTGCGCTGTTAGTCTCATAATTATTACCCTTCAGTGGGTGATGCCGGTATTTGTGCTGCATTCTCTGGTCACCGTAATCCCCACGCAAACCAATTTTCAAGCTGCTGGGGTCCAACCAAGGTCCAATCCTTGGCGGCTGCCTACTGCCCTTTATGCTTTCACAGACAACAAAACAGGGTCCAATTTCAGGCAGTTTCGGCGCTCTTTGATGGTGGTGCGTCGCTGGAGGCTGGACCAAGCCGCATAGACATCATGACCAAACCTCTCTACATGAGAAAGGGATGAGTCGCACACATTACGGTGACTTGAAAGGATTTTATTCAATTTTCAGCACTGGCGTTCCTGATGCATTTCGGTCACATTGACCTTTTTCAAAGGGGAACCAAGGCATCTCGAGGGTAGACAACACACCAACATAACAATTGCTTCTTTTTCAAGTGTTTGCCCCCTGGTGGGCGCCTCGATGGGCTGAATACTCGAGCATGTTGGTTCTTGTAGTGCGCTGTTAATCTCATAATTATTACCCTTCACTGGGTGATGCTGGTATTTGTGCTGCATTCTCTGGTCGTCGTAATCCCCACGCATACCAATTTTCAAGCTGCTGGGGTCCAATCAAGGTCCAATCCTTGGTGGCTGCCTACTGCCCTTTATGCTTTCGCAGACAACTAAACAGGGTGCAATTTCGGGCAGTTTCGGCGCTATTTGACGGTGGTGCGTCACTCGATGCTGGACCAAGCCGCATAGACATCATGACAAAACCTCTCTACATGAGAAAGGGATGAGCCGCACACATTACGGTGAATTGAAAGGATTTTATTCAATTTTCAGCGCTGGCGTTCCTGATGCATTTCGGTCACATTGACTTTTTCAAAGGGGAGCCAAGGCATCTCGAGGCTAGACAACTCACCAACATAACAATTGCTCCTTTTTCAAGTGTTTGTCCCCTGGTGGGCGCCTCGATGGGCTGAATACTCGAGCATGTTGGTTCTTGTAGTGCGCTGTTAGTCTCATAATTATTACCCTTCAGTGGGTGCTACCGGTATTTGTGCTGCATTCTCTGGTCGCCGTAATCCCCACCCATGCCAATTTTCAAGCTGCTGGGGTCCAACCAAGGTCCAATCCTTGGTGGCTGCCTACTGCCCTTTATGATTTCGCAGACAACAAAACAGGGTCCAATTTCAGGCAGTTTTGGCGCTCTTTGACGGTGGTGCGTCGCTCGAGGCTGGACCAAGCCGCATAGACATCATGACAAAACCTCTCTACATGAGAAAGGGATGAGCCGCACACATTACGGTGACTTGAAAGGATTTTATTCAATTTTCAGCGCTGGCGTTCCTGATGCATTTCGGTTACATTGACCTTTTTCAAAAGGGAACCAAGGCATCTCGAGGCTAGACAACACAACAACATAACAATTGCTCCTTTTTCAAGTGTTTGCCCCCTGGTGGGCGCCACGATGGGCTGAATACTCGGGAATGTTGGTTCTTGTAGTGCGCTGTTAGTCTCATAATTATTACCCTTCACTGGGTGATGCCGGTCTTTGTGCTGTATTCTCTGGTCGTCGTAATCCCAACGCATACCAATTTTCAAGCTGCTGGGGTCCAACCAAGGTCCAATCCTTGGCGGCTGCCTACTGCCCTTTATGCTTTCACAGACAACAAAACAGGGTGCAATTTCGGGCAGTTTGGCGCTCTTTGACGGTGGTGCGTCACTCGAGGCTGGACCAAGCCACATAGACATCATGACAAAACCCCTCTACATGAGAAAGGGATGAGCCGTACACATTACGGTGACTTGAAAGGATTTTATTCCATTTTCTGCGCTGGCGTTCCTGATGCATTTCAGTCACATTGACCTTTTTCAAAGGGGAGCCAAGGCATCTCGAGGCTAGACAACACACCAACATAACAATTGCTCCTTTTTCAAGTGTTTTCCCCCTGGTGGGCGCCTTGATGGGCTGAATACTCGAGCATGTTGGTTCTTGTAGTGCACTGTTAGTCTCATAATTATTGCCCTTCAGTGGGTGATGCTGGTATTTGTGCTGCATTCTCTGGTCACCGTAATCCCCACGCAAACCAATTTTCAAGCTGCTGGGGTCCAACCAAGGTCCAATCCTTGGCGGCTGCCTACTGCCCTTTATGCTTTTGCAGACAACAAAACAGGGTCCAATTTCAGGCAGTTTCGGCGCTCTTTGATGGTGGTGCGTCGCTCGAGGCTGGACCAAGCCGCATAGACATCATGACCAAACCTCTCTACATGAGAAAGGGATGAGCCGCACACATTACGGTGACTTGAAAGGATTTTATTCAATTTTCAGCACTGGCGTTCCTGATGCATTTCGGTCACATTGACCTTTTTCAAAGGGGAACCAAGGCATCTCGAGGCTAGACAACACACCAACATAACAATTGCTTCTTTTTCAAGTCTTTGCCCCCTGGTGGGCGCCTCGATGGGCTGAATACTCGAGCATGTTGGTTCTTGTAGTGCGCTGTTAGTCTCATAATTATTACCCTTCACTGGGTGATGCTGGTATTTGTGCTGCATTCTCTGGTCGTCGTAATCCCCACGCATACCAATTTTCAAGCTGCTGGGGTCCAACCAAGGTCCAATCCTTGGTGGCTGCCTACTGCCCTTTATGCTTTCGCAGACAACAAAACAGGGTGCAATTTCGGGCAGTTTCGGCGCTCTTTGACGGTGGTGCGTCACTCGAGGCTGGACCAAGCCGCATAGACATCATGACAAAACCTCTCTACATGAGAAAGGGATGAACCGCTCACATTACGGTGACTTGAAAGGATTTTATTCAATTTTCAGCGCTGGCTTTCCTGATGCATTTCGGTCACATTGACCTTTTTCAAAGGGAGCCAAGGCATCTCGAGGCTAGACAACTCACCAACATAACAATTGCTCCTTTTTCAAGTGTTTGTCCCCTAGTGGGCACCTCGATGGGCTGAATACTCGAGCATGTTGGTTCTTGTAGTGCGCTGTTAGTCTCATAATTATTACCCTTCAGTGGGTGATGCCGGAATTTGTGCTGCATTCTCTGGTCGTCGTAATCCCCACGCATACCAATTTTCAAGCTGCTGGGGTCCAATCAAGGTCCAATCCTTGGTGGCTGCCTACTGCCCTTTATGCTTTCGCAGACAACTAAACAGGGTGCAATTTCGGGCAGTTTCGGCGCTATTTGACGGTGGTGCGTCACTCGATGCTGGACCAAGCCGCATAGACATCATGACAAAACCTCTCTACATGAGAAAGGGATGAGTCGCACACATTACGGTGACTTGAAAGGATTTTATTCAATTTTCAGCACTGGCGTTCCTGATGCATTTCGGTCACATTGACCTTTTTCAAAGGGGAACCAAGGCATCTCGAGGGTAGACAACACACCAACATAACAATTGCTTCTTTTTCAAGTGTTTGCCCCCTGGTGGGCGCCTCGATGGGCTGAATACTCGAGCATGTTGGTTCTTGTAGTGCGCTGTTAATCTCATAATTATTACCCTTCACTGGGTGATGCTGGTATTTGTGCTGCATTCTCTGGTCGTCGTAATCCCCACGCATACCAATTTTCAAGCTGCTGGGGTCCAATCAAGGTCCAATCCTTGGTGGCTGCCTACTGCCCTTTATGCTTTCGCAGACAACTAAACAGGGTGCAATTTCGGGCAGTTTCGGCGCTATTTGACGGTGGTGCGTCACTCGATGCTGGACCAAGCCGCATAGACATCATGACAAAACCTCTCTACATGAGAAAGGGATGAGCCGCACACATTACGGTGAATTGAAAGGATTTTATTCAATTTTCAGCGCTGGCGTTCCTGATGCATTTCGGTCACATTGACTTTTTTCAAAGGGGAGCCAAGGCATCTCGAGGCTAGACAACTCACCAACATAACAATTGCTCCTTTTTCAAGTGTTTGTCCCCTGGTGGGCGCCTCGATGGGCTGAATACTCGAGCATGTTGGTTCTTGTAGTGCGCTGTTAGTCTCATAATTATTACCCTTCAGTGGGTGCTACCGGTATTTGTGCTGCATTCTCTGGTCGCCGTAATCCCCACCCATGCCAATTTTCAAGCTGCTGGGGTCCAACCAAGGTCCAATCCTTGGTGGCTGCCTACTGCCCTTTATGCTTTCGCAGACAACAAAACAGGGTCCAATTTCAGGCAGTTTTGGCGCTCTTTGACGGTGGTGCGTCGCTCGAGGCTTGACCAAGCCGCATAGACATCATGACAAAACCTCTCTACATGAGAAAGGGATGAGCCGCACACATTACGGTGACTTGAAAGGATTTTATTCAATTTTCAGCGCTGGCGTTCCTGATGCATTTCGGTCACATTGACCTTTTTCAAAGGGGAACCAAGGCATCTCGAGGCTAGACATCACACCAACATAACAATTGCTCCTTTTTCAAGTGTTTGCCCCCTGGTGGGCGCCACGATGGGCTGAATACTCGAGCATGTTGGTTCTTGTAGTGCGCTTTTGGTCTCAAAATTATTACCCTTCAGTGGGTGATGCCGGTATTGGTGCTACATTCTCTGGTCGCCGTAATCCCCACGCATACCAATTTTCAAGCTACTGGGGTCCAACCAAGGTCCAATCCTTGGCGGCTGCCTACTGCCCTTTATGATTTCGCAGACAACAAAACAGGGTCCAATTTCAGGCAGTTTTGGCGCTCTTTGACGGTGGTGCGTCGCTCGAGGCTGGACCAAGCCGCATAGACATCATGACAAAACCTCTCTACATGAGAAAGGGATGAGCCGCACACATTACGGTGACTTGAAAGGATTTTATTCAATTTTCAGCGCTGGCGTTCCTGATGCATTTCGGTTACATTGACCTTTTTCAAAAGGGAACCAAGGCATCTCGAGGCTAGACAACACAACAACATAACAATTGCTCCTTTTTCAAGTGTTTGCCCCCTGGTGGCGCCACGATGGGCTGAATACTCGGGAATGTTGGTTCTTGTAGTGCGCTGTTAGTCTCATAATTATTACCCTTCACTGGGTGATGCCGGTCTTTGTGCTGTATTCTCTGGTCGTCGTAATCCCAACGCATACCAATTTTCAAGCTGCTGGGGTCCAACCAAGGTCCAATCCTTGGCGGCTGCCTACTGCCCTTTATGCTTTCACAGACAACAAAACAGGGTGCAATTTCGGGCAGTTTGGCGCTCTTTGACGGTGGTGCGTCACTCGAGGCTGGACCAAGCCACATAGACATCATGACAAAACCCCTCTACATGAGAAAGGGATGAGCCGTACACATTACGGTGACTTGAAAGGATTTTATTCCATTTTCTGCGCTGGCGTTCCTGATGCATTTCAGTCACATTGACCTTTTTCAAAGGGGAGCCAAGGCATCTCGAGGCTAGACAACACACCAACATAACAATTGCTCCTTTTTCAAGTGTTTTCCCCCTGGTGGGCGCCTTGATGGGCTGAATACTCGAGCATGTTGGTTCTTGTAGTGCACTGTTAGTCTCATAATTATTGCCCTTCAGTGGGTGATGCTGGTATTTGTGCTGCATTCTCTGGTCACCGTAATCCCCACGCAAACCAATTTTCAAGCTGCTGGGGTCCAACCAAGGTCCAATCCTTGGCGGCTGCCTACTGCCCTTTATGCTTTTGCAGACAACAAAACAGGGTCCAATTTCAGGCAGTTTCGGCGCTCTTTGATGGTGGTGCGTCGCTCGAGGCTGGACCAAGCCGCATAGACATCATGACCAAACCTCTCTACATGAGAAAGGGATGAGCCGCACACAATACGGTGACTTGAAAGGATTTTATTCAATTTTCAGCACTGGCGTTCCTGATGCATTTCGGTCACATTGACCTTTTTCAAAGGGGAACCAAGGCATCTCGAGGCTAGACAACACACCAACATAACAATTGCTTCTTTTTCAAGTCTTTGCCCCCTGGTGGGCGCCTCGATGGGCTGAATACTCGAGCATGTTGGTTCTTGTAGTGCGCTGTTAGTCTCATAATTATTACCCTTCACTGGGTGATGCTGGTATTTGTGCTGCATTCTCTGGTCGTCGTAATCCCCACGCATACCAATTTTCAAGCTGCTGGGGTCCAACCAAGGTCCAATCCTTGGTGGCTGCCTACTACCCTTTATGCTTTCGCAGACAACAAAACAGGGTGCAATTTCGGGCAGTTTCGGCGCTCTTTGACGGTGGTGCGTCACTCGAGGCTGGACCAAGCCGCATAGACATCATGACAAAACCTCTCTACATGAGAAAGGGATGAACCGCTCACATTACGGTGACTTGAAAGGATTTTATTCAATTTTCAGCGCTGGCTTTCCTGATGCATTTCGGTCACATTGACCTTTTTCAAAGGGAGCCAAGGCATCTCGAGGCTAGACAACTCACCAACATAACAATTGCTCCTTTTTCAAGTGTTTGTCCCCTAGTGGGCACCTCGATGGGCTGAATACTCGAGCATGTTGGTTCTTGTAGTGCGCTGTTAGTCTCATAATTATTACCCTTCAGTGGGTGATGCCGGAATTTGTGCTGCATTCTCTGGTCGTCGTAATCCCCACGCATACCAATTTTGAAGCTGCTGGGGTCCAATCAAGGTCCAATCCTTGGTGGCTGCCTACTGCCCTTTATGCTTTCGCAGACAACAAAACAGGGTGCAATTTCGGGCAGTTTCGGCGCTATTTGACGGTGGTGCGTCACTCGAGGCTGGACCAAGCCGCATAGACATCATGACAAAACCTCTCTACATGAGAAAGGGATGAGCCGCACACATTACGGTGACTTGAAAGGATTTTATTCAATTTTCAGCGCTGGCGTTCCTGATGCATTTCGGTCACATTGACTTTTTTCAAAGGGGAGCCAAGGCATCTCGAGGCTAGACAACTCACCAACATAACAATTGCTCCTTTTTCAAGTGTTTATCCCCTGGTGGGCGCCTCGATGGGCTGAATACTCGAGCATGTTGGTTCTTGTAGTGCGCTGTTAGTCTCATAATTATTACCCTTCAGTGGGTGCTGCCGGTATTTGTGCTGCATTCTCTGGTCGCCGTAATCCCCACCCATGCCAATTTTCAAGCTGCTGGGGTCCAACCAAGGTCCAATCCTTGGCAACTGCCTACTGCCCTTTATGCTTTCGCAGACAACAAAACAGGGTCCAATTTCGGGCTGTTTCGGCGCTCTTTGACGGTGGTGCGTCACTCGAGGCTGGACCAAGCCGCATAGACATCATGACAAAACCTCTCTACATGAGAAAGGGATGAGCCGCACACATTACGGTGACTTGAAAGGATTTTATTCAATTTTCAGCACTGGCGTTCCTGATGCATTTCGGTCACATTGACCTTTTTCAAAGGGGAACCAAGGCATCTCGAGGCTAGACAACACACCAACATAACAATTGCTCCTTTTTCAAGTGTTTGCCCCCAATGGGCGCCTCGATGGGCTGAATACTCGAGCATGTTGGTTCTTGTAGTGCGCTGTTAGTCTCATAATTATTACCCTTCAGTGGGTGATGCCGGTATTTGTGCTGCATTCTCTCATATATATATATATATATATATACACACTGGAAAAAAACAAAGGTTACAGGGACGTTATAGTTAGGATGATATTTCACTAGTACAAATCCTGAGAAATTCAGCAGTTATAGTATCCTGAGCTAACTATAGCCATACAATAATTAGGGAATGAACTGCATAGAACCATAGCGCATGAATAAGGTTGGTGCTCTCACTGTACAAACACCCTGTCACCTATGGTGAGGTAACCAGAACTGTGAAAGCCCCCAGCTTAGCAGAATAAGGTAGAGGAAAGTGCCGAAGCACACAGGAGAAGTCCAATGGTTAAGATGAATGACCAGTCATAAAGTAATACAAAGGTCAACGTTCTAATTGTTGTATTTATTCTTCCCAAAGTTATTCACATTTCTCACGTCAGAGACATAAAATCCAATATAGAAGGCAGCCAACGCTTGTTTCATCACAGAGTCTTTTTCCAGGCTGCAGAAGGAAATGTATGACATCTTACATAGCTATTACGATGAGATAGGGATGACAAATGTATCTGTTCGGTGACCATCACGAGATAGTGCGTGAACAAAGAACTGTTTGTCCAAAAAATGCCCAACATGTAGCCATACCTGAAAAGTGCAAAGCTCAAAAAAGTGGTTGGATATAAACTCTACAAGCAAAATGTGCACAATTTGAAATGAAGTTGTAAAAGGTAATAGCATTAGATTAGTCAAAGTATAAGGATGGGAAAAATAACAAAGATGATAGTAGTGAATGACATAAGAAGGGGTGAAATACAGATGCCAAGAAACCGCACACCGTGAGAGGATATCAAAGAAATAGGCTAAAAATATGGGTCCATGAAAATGGAGTGCACATAAGGTTAAAAATTATGTACCTGAATGAACAAAAATGCCAAGGTTCTGTATATTATAGCTCCAAGGTAAACCCTCACTGTAATGTAAAACACAAAACAGAAAAGTGAGGCCGGGACGCAAGTATCCTGACACACATTAAGCTCCTATAAGTGGCAAGAGAAGGGGGACAGAGTAAATAGGTGCCACCCTTCTATCCATGCATGGAATAAAGCACAGTAGGTGGGAAGAAACTGTGTCAAGCACAGTATGTAAGAGGGGAATGACAGGAAAGTGAGACCGGGACTCAAGTATCCTGACACAAAATTAAGCTCCTATAAGTGGCAAGAGAAGGGGACAGAGTAAATAGGTGCCACCCTTCTATCCATGCATGGAATAAAGCACAGTAGGTGGGAAGAAACTGTGTCAAGCACAGTATGTAAGAGGGGAATGTCAGTCGGTCTCGCCCATATTACATCCTGCTATCCAGTCAATAGATTCACCAAGTAATGCTGGCTGTTCATCAAAGGTCCGCCGGGTGATGGAAAAGTATCTAAAAGATAGGGTGTTACATTGAGACTGTCAGGCCAATGTCCCAAACGTACAGGGATTCCTAGTACTCATTGACAGCAAATAGCCCACCTTATGTTAATACAAAGGATATAAAAACATGCCAAGCCAGGACGTAGCGTGTACGTAAACTAGCACGGAAAGCCTCCAGTGGCTGTAAGCATAACAATCTGAAAATTAGTATTGCAATGATATTAGACCATGTAGAAAGTCCTCAACCAATACAGCATCATACTGAACAACAACGTGGGGTCTCAAGTATATACATCAACCCGTTTGTAATGTACCTTGTGAAAATCAGCATGGCACATAAATATGTTTATTTGAAGAGAGGAGAAATGTACAAGTGAGGACTTGATAAACCTGCAGAAAGAAAGCAAGTGAAAATACCACTTTAACGTCATGTCAAAACGGAGAGACAGAGTCTACATAAATAAAACCCTAAGCTCGCAAGGCACTTACCTGAAAAAAGTGCCTGTGACTCCGCTTCTGTAAACTCAAAAAATGCGCCGCCGAGCAGGGTGTGTTTCACGACTGACATACATAGTGGCCAAGTCACGGGAAGCAAAACAGGACCAATGACAGGAAGGGAGCAAAAGTAGGCGGAAGAACAGTTGCAATCTTATCATGTGGGCCTGTTTAGAATGTGTCAAAATGATCTGAATCATGATAAATAGCGTGAAGACAAGGTAACTCATTGTGAAACGTGCACAATATATCGAGATGTTGCCTAAAAATAAACTCTGTATCATGGAGAATAAAATTTAATTTGAAGTGGGGATATACAAAAATGCCATTGCTCAACACTTCTGTGGGAGTGAGTTGGAAATTTAGTTTATGAAGATATGTGCAACTTAAAGATCAACAGTAAACAGAGACATACAACTGTAGTTTGTAGAGTGAGCTAAAATTTAAAATTGGACTGAGTTAAGTGCGAAAAACCCACATGGTGAATCAAATTGTGGGTGCAACTCAGAACTATATACAATGAAATTCCTAATTCCCCATAGAGAAAGCAGTAGCAGAATACACATTGGTTATTATTCGGAACCAATCGGGTGACTCTATTGAACAAGGGAGCATCTACAAGAAAGACAAAAAGGGTTATGCAGCCAAAGTATCGAGAATGCATATTATACAATTTTAGCAAAGAAATTCAAATAATCAATTATTTGCTTTCCTTGAATAGCCTTGTGTGGGTACATGTTACATTCTATGTACACCGAAATACCCCAATCACAGTACTCACATATAATCACTTTTTCAAGAATAATTACTCCCAGAAAAACATGAAGATCCCTGTCAACATTCAGGCCCTCATCCACTGCCCTAAGTTAAATGATCCACCTGCTCTCCTGGTGCCTCAGTGCCAGAGTCCTGTCTCCACCCCTGGGCATGGCTCCTACTGCATCAATACCATAAAAACAAATCTTCAAGATTTCCCTCTGTCCATGGACAGTATTATAGTGTACAGGAAATTAGGAATTGCTACTATTGTTCCTTATAGCCCTGAAGTGTTCCTGAATGTGTTGTGATGGCTTAAATTAATATAAGCAACTAGTGTTGCTATTATGATTGGTGGCCTATATTCAACTCAACATACTGGAAAGGTGAAGAGATGTACTCCTCCAAACTTCTTCGGTGTGTGTCTTTCTCATCAGAAAGGTCAGCAGTGTACACAGAGAGTAGGTACCACTTTGTGTGATGCTTCACACCTGTGATGCATAGACTAGTCTACAAGTGGAAAGAGGAGAATCCTTAACTTGTACGTACTTGTTTATATTTTTTTTTACACATATTTGGTATTAAAGTATTGAGAGTGGTGGTGAAATGATTGCTTATTTCCAAATTAAAAGGTTCATTTCTTCCCAGATCTGATTCTTTCAAGACATGCTCCAGTAGTCCTGGTTCCTTTGATTTTTATTCCCCTGTTCATGGTGCTGATCATGCGGACTTGGAAAACCTCTCACCCAGTTGTCTTAAGTCAGCTAGGTTAGAGCAACTGCAGGCCTCCATAGAGCTGTGGAGCACCGAGACTGGCCGCTCCCTCCAATCAGGGCGCTGCTGTCATGCTGGTGAGATTATCACCCTGATTGGTCAAGGGAGTTTCCTGGTGGCCGGCCCAAGAGGGCCAGCCAAACAGTCATGAGCACTTAGGTAGTGCAAACCACTCCTCCCCCTGCTCTGGCCAGCCCCGCCCCGCCACAGACTGCAATAGGATAAATAAAATGATAATAACATTGCGCTATTATCATTTTATTTTTCCTTTTGAGCAGTGGGTGATGCTCCTCCGCCTTAGCCACCACTGCAGCCGACATATCCTGCAGCACCTCATCACTCCATTCATAGCTCCTAGAGCTTTGAGTTCCAACAACCTCTTCCTTCTTGCTGTTTCTAGAATTAGGAGACTGAGAAGTGGAGGTCGCTCGTTTGCTTATCTAGCTTCCAAACTTTGCACTTCTCTCCCTGTGCAGCTTAGATCAAACAGAAAGCTACTAAGTTTAAGAGAGCTACTAAAAACCTATCTTTTCATATCACTCTGTGCATGATCCTATTTTTCCTGTCAGTACCAGAAAGTCCTTCATGGGTAGCTGCGGGCTCTATAAAACATTTAACATTAACATTCATATGAAACGGTACAACCCTTTTGGACTTTTAAAAGTAAAATAAGATAAACAGCATTCATTATATTAAGATTCAGCTTTGAGTGTTAGAGAAGAGAAATAAGCCTTCACTTGCATGCCCAACCTATGGGTAACGGCTACCATAGACCCCGGCTTTTTGGACACATCATCACTCCATAGTTTTTGTCTCTTTACCTGCTTTTTAATAGTTGTTCCTGAATGATATTTTGACGGCTAAGTGTAGAGCACTGGTAGGTGCATTACTTTCCAGAACGAAATCAAGCACAATAGGGGAATAGATAAAGTGTTAATATTTCATCCAAAGATCTGATCAGGTAACTCCAGGTGCATGCTTTGGGAGCATTCCTGAAAGTGTTAAGCTCATATGATTGAAATACCATATGTTTGTTTAAAAACAAGGAAGCGTGCATATTTATAAAATATCTGCATTCCGGCAAATGTTACGCTGACAGACATTCGCTATGGTTTGACAAAGCACTTCACAAGTAAGTAGAATATGTAGGGTTGATTGGTAATGTTCCAAACAATGCAGAACTGTTATTTACTGTGAAGGCTTATGTGGTAGACAAGATAAATTGACAAGTTGCTCCCACACTGCTACAAGTACAGTAAAGCAACACTGTGACTCAAATTACAAAGAACCACTGTCTTGGCACATGAATTAAATGTTATGAAAAGAATGAAGCTGCACCTGCATGATGCTGAGGGGATCTGCCTGGATGTTTTCTTTGTGTATTTTCAAAACACTTTTCGTATTTGTTCACGTTTAAATGATTTCTTTTAGAGTTGTAAATGCAGTGTGTTTCTGAAAAAATGATTTGAAGGATGAAATAATTGCGCCTTGCTTCTCATAGGATATTAAAAGATGGATAACATTTCAACTATTTCTTAAAATGAATAAGGGATGTATTACCACTAGACTTACCCTGGCCTTCTGCTGACTCACAATAGAAAGAATTCCGGTTTCTCTGCTCAGTTTGACCTTTTAAAAGGGATGTGGAAAGTTAAAAAGGGGTTGAGTCAAATAATACTAAATATGTGTGTTAGGCCTATGAAGATCATTGGGATGCTTCTAGGTGATGGAAGAAGTGGAATTATTTCGTCAGGGCTACTAGTTATTATTATGGTATAATCTATTTTTAATCTACACTGGGCGAATTACCTCCACTGCTGAATGTACAATAGAGACAACTGCAAGTTACGCTCATCACATGATGTTCTCGACTATCTCCATGTACATCTTGCTATTGATCTAGGGGCATATTAGCAAGACCCACGTTAAAATTATCGCCGTTTTAGCGGCAGGAAACTGCCGCTAAAACGGCGATAATGGGCTTGCTAATAAGCGTTATGGAATTCCAATAGAAGCCCAGGTTAGATGTCCTGCACATCTAACCTGGGCTTCTATTGGAATTCTATAACACACATTAGCAAGCCCATTATCGCCGTTTTAGCGGCAGTTTCCTGCCGCTAAAACGGCGATAATTTAACGTGGGTCTTGCTAATATGCCCCTAGTTTTACTACGAATAGCAGAGAGGGTTGTGGAATATCTGATTGCTTTTTCGTATCATCTAGGATCCTCAAGATGGCCGTAGTCCCGCCGGAGCACTCTTGGTATGTAAATCACATCCTCTGCTTGTGATCGATGGGCCACAGACATTCTTTGAAGTATCATGCATTATCTAATGGAGCCCTCACTGCAGAGCTGGTGTTTTCTCTGTGGCTCCTCCACCTCAAATAATGCCTGTGAATGTGCAATTCATCTCCATCGCCTTGTTGCTATCGAATTGGAGTTGTTAAAATACAAAAGGTGCATTACTTGAACATAACAATAAGCATTCAAGAATGTTTGTTTCTTTGTTTGATGATGCTGGCTTGGGATTTGAGATCTATGATGACATTATTCAGTGGATGGTCCATTTAAAAAAATCAGCTCTAGTGAGCCGAAAAGGGGCACTGAACAAATGATTTGGTTTTGGTAATGAATTCATAACTTATATTAATTCGTTCTCAAACATACAAGTTAAACTTGCCTTTGTGCTAAGCAGGAAGACAAACATTTAGCAAACCCACAGGGTGTGAGCAACAAAATTATCAGATTTGTGAGGAAGCATGTGTATGTATTTTCAGAACAAGTATGAAAAGGTATCGTATGACTCTGAGTTGTGGGGTCTAGATTCTAACTCTAAGAGACTAGCATGGGTAATCACTCTGAAAATCTTCCTTACATCCTATGGTCCCATGTTCAAAAGAATAAGAATCGGTTTTGCAAGATACACAATCAAAAGTCACATTTCCCAATCAACCAATTTGGTTTACAAAAACTAGAACAAACTTGAGTCTGTCAAAGCAGCCATGGAACTTGTCAAAGCGGAAACTAGACTTCCAATCTCTGGACATACAAGAGAACTATCCATACTCCAATTTATCTCCTGCACTCACCCATTACAGCAAACTAAACTGTCCTGAAAGAATGCAAAGCAGCATGATGCAATAAGAAAACCAACCACATCTAAAGAGACCTGACAATTTGACCTAGCACAATATCTACTCAAAACGTGGCTTTGCCTAGCCATAATTGTGGACTCTGACCATCCCTCTGGAACAGACCCTTGGTAAATTGTCCAGGAGTAACAAAATAACAGTAGAGAAAAATATAAAAAATGACAATATGTTTGACCAGAACAAATGAAGATGTGACTAAATATGCCCTGATTTTATCCAACACTTCTTCATGATCTGTCCATAGACTAAAGATTTTAGAAGAATTAAATTAATTATGTTGCCTAATGTCAAAACCTCCAGAGGCACTAAAAAGGCAATGGTGTTTCTGTTGAGTAATTTTGATCTAGAGTTAGCAGAGAGTCATAGAGCATTCCTAGGTGATGCTTAGAAGTTAATAACTGGGGGCCTTCATGAGAAATTTCCCCAGGCACAGGGACACCAAAACATAGAAATATCCTCTTACAGAACATGTTTGGAAGACATGGAATCTGCCTAATGAGTGCCAATTATGAAGGGGTTACAGAGGAAGTAAAAGGCAGTTCTGGATATATCCTGACATGAGGCAATGCTAACAAAAACTCTCCAATACTGGTGAGCTTCATCTGAAAATGCATTTTCTGCGCCTTTACCCCTTCCTCTCATGTCCCTTCTTTCATTCTCCTTGGTCTCTTGTCTTCTTTGAAGCACTTTTAGCCTAATCATTATTTCACTTCTTATATTCCTTTTTTATTTTACATGTACAAAAGTCTGGGGTTGTACAGGTTTAATGAAAATAAAATCAAATGGCATGTTGTGAGGTTATTTTTCGCCTTTCTTGGTCATAGCTTGAGAGTGAAATTGAAAGTTGTAGTATCCTCACCAGCCCAGGTACATGCAAATGGTCACACCACACATGGAGCTTGGTATTACATGTCTTTATTCCTCAGTGAGCAACTGTTAACTGAACATTCTACATGATGAATTCCATCACCC
The DNA here is from genome assembly GCA_963921515.1 of Calotriton arnoldi. NCBI lineage: Eukaryota > Metazoa > Chordata > Amphibia > Caudata > Salamandridae > Calotriton > Calotriton arnoldi. The sequence continues at coordinate 653,454 of CAWUFW010007595.1, forward strand.
ACACCCACGCACTTATGCCACTGTTCTACAGAGTCCATCAGGAACCAAAAGTGTCCATATATATATATATATACATACATTACAACTCTTCAATAAGGCATTTTGGTGCTTGAATCAATCGCCAAGATCTATTCATGTGAGGCTGCGGAGATACCGGAGAAGTGTTCATGACTGGCATTGGTGACAGAGACATTGGTGCAGTCATTGGACTCTCTGGATTCTCAGGTGGACAAGTCTCACGCCTGACATCTGGAGTTGGCGAAGGTTGAGGCAGGTGCTTGAAATGAGAAGAATCTGGCGTAATGAACTGTCCAGGGTGGTGGGCAGTCACCATGTGTCCTTTACTATTCACAAACCTCAGTGGGTCTGCATTGAAAGGAGCATCAGACTTGTGTTTCCGCTTATGCCTGAAGATAACATGGCATCCTGGGTTGAAATCAGTGCTCAGAGCACAGCAGCATCTGTCCACATAGGTCTTCATTTTGCATTTGTGAGACAAATCAGTGGTCTACTGTGGCAATTCAGTTCCTTTAGCTCTCCCAAACATTAAGGTGGCAGGGCTCTCACCCATGGTAGAATGGGGAGTTTACTTGTATGCAAAAAGTGTAGACTGAAGAACTGATGTGAGTTCAAGCTTTTCCAGCACAGAGCGTGGAGTGGTCTTCTTGGGGGTACTCCTAAGTCTCTTGACCACACCATTCGCCTGTGGCCAGAGAGGTGTGCTTTTCTGATGCTTGACATTTAAATGAGGGAGAAAATCTTTAAATTCTGGACTATTGAAAGCCGGACCATTGTCAGATTTGTAAATCGAAGGAACACCCCAAGTTGCAAAAATACCGTCTGATCTCTCAATGACTATGTCATGATTAGTTGACGACACATTCTCCACAAGGGGAAATGGGAATATTCATCAATAATTAGTAGTAGATGATATCCATTGTCAAGGGGTCAAAAGTAATCAATTGCATTCTTCTCCCATGCATGCTTTGGGAGATCAGACATGCATAATGGATGTGGGGCTGTCTTGGATGACAAACAGTTGCACAAATGCCATGCTTTTAACTCTTTTTCAACTCTTTCATTAAGACGAGGAAACCACAATCTGTCCTGTATAACTTGTTTCATAGCAACAGCTCCATTGGGTCCCTCATAGGCCAGTTCAATAACCTATTGTCTCAGACGTTTTGGTATGACGGTTCTCGACCCGCGTAAGTTGATGCCTTTTTGGGTAACTGAAAGTTCTTCTTGCACATTTTTGAATTTCTGATATTCAAGGTAATCTTAACGAGGTAGAGTATGTTTTGGCCATGACTGGTGTGTAATAATGTCTTTGAGTATTAGCAACTCCCTGTCAGTACTCTTGGCTGCAATGATTTGTTCTACGGATATGGCAGCAGGGGTGCTGGATTTCACAGTGAAGTGAACATAAGCATCTGTCGTGTTAGAAGTAGTGCCATGACAATATTGGCACCCTTGAGAAGTAATCAGCAGGGATTTGATCTTTTCCTGGACGATGCACAATTGTATAATCATTCTACTGCAATCGCAACCCCCACCCCTCAATGCAAGGGGGCATCTTGGCTTTAGGATCTCCAAAAATGGTGAGCAAAGCTTGGTGGTAAGTGACAACTTTGAAATGCTTTCCATGCAGGAACACATGAAAATGCTCACAAGTCCACACTACAGCTAGGCTTTCATTTTCAGGTTGTGAATAGGCTCTGTTGTTCATAAACTTTGGCTAGCATAAGCCACAATGTGTCTTGGGGCATTGGGATGTCCAGTGTGCTGGGCAAGGATGGCACACAACCCCAAGGGGCTTGCATCAACAGCAATCTCCGTCTGCAACTTTGGGTCAAAGTACTCCAATTCAGTTACGTTCTCAATTGCATGCTTCATTTTCTTAAAGCTTGACCATTTAAATGGGACATTTCCTTTAGTTAAGTCTCTCATTGGGTCACTTACAGTGCCAAAATACCTATATACTTTGAACAGTAACTGGCCATACCAAGGAAGGATCCCAGAATAGTTACATCTTGTCGGGGAGAAATGGCTGGCAAGGCCTGTACTTCATTTGGATACGGAGTCATTCCCCCTTCAGAAAAGATATGACCAAAGAAGTTTAGTTTGATTTTATTAAATTCACACTATTCTGCATTTAAAGTGAGACCTGCTTCAGCAAGTATATGACGCACTTGTGCAAGAGCTTTATCATGTTCCTTTCTTATGGCCAAAAACACTAGTATGTCACCTCTGTAGTTGAAAGCATTTGTGACTGGCTGTATTATGCGACGAATGACAGACTGAAAAAGGTCTGCAGCTGATGACATTCCATAACGTAGCCCTTTATATCAAAACAAACCAACATGAGTCGAAAAGGTAGTAATGTACCTACAGTTCTCTTCCAGTTCGAGCTGATAATACCCTTTGTTCAAATCAAGGCAGGAAAAGAACTTAGCTCTATTCAGCTGCGTAATCATGTCAGCAATGTGCGGATCTGGATATCATTCTCTTTCAATTGCCTTGTTCATTTGGTGCATTTCAATGCAGACGCACATGCTTCCTCCACTTTGCATTTTCAGCACTACCACTATGGGTGATACCGTTGGCATCAGACCAGTGGATCGCTCAATGATGTGCTTTCATAGTGTTTCAAGTTCTTTCTCAACAGCCTCTTGAAAATGAAATGCAATTCAACTATGTCTTTGAGCAACAGGACGGATGTCTTCATTTATGTGAAGTTGCACTTTCATGGTCTTAAGTCTTCCTATTTATGAAACAAGGATGGAAACTGATTCACTATCTCATTATAGGCATTGACATTGTAGTTCACAGAAAACAGCTTCATAGCACCAACAGTACTGAAACTGAATAAATATGCGCTCGATGAAGTGGCTGTCAAGACATGAATTGCTACTTGTTCTTTCATCTTTTTATGCATCACAGTTGCTATGAATGAACCTTGACTTTGCAGAGGAGTTGAAGCAGCCCACATCTACACTTTGGTTTTCGACGGGGTTAAACGGGGCACTGGACAGTTCATTGTACTTTTTCTCTGGCATAATGTTTAATGTTCAAAAAGAACACATAAAAATATACTTGTGTTATATAATACTCACCAGAAAGATGTGTGTATGTGTATATATATATATATATATATATATATATATATATATATATATATATATATATATATGCACAACGAACGGAGTTCCAATCGTGCTCTCGGAGCAAATAAGTATCCAAAACCAGGTTACATCCAAGAGGGGTTTATTTACTTCATAAACCCGCCGTGACGCGTTTCACCCTCAGGGGGCTTGTTCACACAACGGGCACAACACAGGAAATGCTTTACATACTTTTTAAACCATGTACATAGAAAGCGGACTGGTGTGTTTCAAACATTACAATGTGTAAGCGCCATTTTGGAGTTTGCAAAAACATTCGGCCACTCTCTGCGCGTAATGTTTGCACTAATAAAGTTTACAATATACAAATTGATCAAATACAACACAATTAGGGTGCTGCGCATATTAGCTTGACGTGTGTACATGCGCATACAGAGCGGACCAATGTCCTAACATCTCACGTACTGCCCAAACCATTAATATGATTCGTATAATTCAAGATAAATGTGGCGCGATTACATCTGTCAGGAATATATGCGTGCTTCTTGTAAGAAATGATTTCTACCCGTAGGGCCATTAGTCTTCTGATCATCTGTGTCACCCAAAAGGCAATTCCGGTCATGTTACTGTCCGGTAACGCATGTCATGCTTCTACAACCAATAGTGGCTGATAATGATCACATTACGAATCCGCACCATAGTGGTAATCTAATGGCCTGATCATACCTTTGGGTGAATGTTTTAAAAATTAAGTCAAATGTGCTTGTGATGTAAAGTATAGTTAAATGTTGGAATCTCAACTGAAGCACACGTCTATGCTATAAAGGTTCACTGTACGTTTCGCCCTCTGTGTTGTGTCCCCTACTATCCATTAAACCCTAAGTGACATTATAAAACAAACAAATTATTAAAATGGTAAAGATCTTATCTGTGATTGGGACGCAGCTGAAGAAAAGGGTAGGGATTACTGTGCCTCTTGTCTCAGACATGGTCCCTTCCTTTCCTCCTGTGAAAGATAAAACATAGTGTACAATATTTACAGTGACATATAGTTCGCGCAGGTCAGTTAAGCACATAGATCGATGTTAAACCATTGTGAACACTAGTGGCATGTTGTTACTATCTACATGTCATGCAGGTGTACAGCCATTTCTTCGTCAATGTTATGTCCATTGGGCTGACGGGTCATCATTCCTATGATGTGTCTTGACTCCCTCTGTCTTAATTTCAGTACCCGGTTGCCTCCCCTTTTGTTGGACAGGACCTGTTCTATTGCATAGTATGACAATTTCCTTGAATCAGAGAAATGCTCAGCCTCAAAATGTCGTGCAACTGGATACTGTTGGTCCCTATTGGTTATTGCCCTCATGTGTTCAAGGACTCTAAGGGCTACAATCTCCGAAGGAGTTACTCGTTTGGCATATATATATATATATATATATATATATATATATATATATATATATATATATATATATTTGCCATTCACAAATGAAATACTATTACAATAATTTATTATCAAAGAGAAACACAGAAAATAGAACAAAGAGGTAAAGGAGCAATTATTGTTACTTGAAACTGCACAAAAGATAACACCTCTTATGATATCCATTTATAATCATGTGAGTATACATCTAAATAATAGTGTCTCACAAATGTATGTGGTGAGAAGCAATGTGCTCCCCGAAATCTGACCCTGGGCATGTGAGCCCCCAGCCTCTTGTATTGACCGGGTCACCTGACTGGTGACTCCGGTGGTGGATGGGTGTGAGGTGAGTGTGTGTCCAGCCCCAAGGAGAGGCAGCTTCATTACGTGTCTATCTGGACACCACGGGGCATATTTACAAGGAATTGGCATAGGGCAGCGTTGCAAATCACTTTGCTGCACTGCCCTACACCAATTTGATAGGACAGGAATGCACCGTATTTACAAGATACGGTGCATTCCTGTCCTTTCAGCCAGTGCCGGTGCATATTTTGAATCTGTGCACCAAAGCAGACACCCTTGCACAATAGAACAAGGGTGTCTGTGATGTTGGCACAATTGTTTTTGTGCAGGAAGTTGCCCCTTCCTGCACAAAAACAATGATGAGAGGCGTTTTCCTCTTTCCATGTGTGCTGCAGAATGCAACACATGTGGAAAGAGGAAAAAACAAGCAGAAATGTAAACATTTCTCCTCCGTACACCTGCTCTAGGGAGGCGCAGGGTTTTGGTGCTGCCCCAGGTTTGCTTGAAGTTGTAAATCTGGGGCAGCATCAAATTCCATGGATGTTGAATGGGAACACCCACAGCAACACCCATGACGCGCCTTTTTCATGCAGGGTAAGGCAAGGCAGAGACTTGCGCTGCTCACCTTACTCCATATCTACAAGGTCATGAAAAGCCACGCAGGGTGGCTTTACATGGCCTTGCAGATATGGATAAGCCCTGTGTGCCACTGGAACATCACAAAAAGTGACGTTCCAGAAGTGCACAGGGCTTGTAAATATGCCTCCAAGTGTCACAGAGTATAAACTTGTTTTTTTTCCTTTTTTAAAGATCCTTTTGATAACATTTATTGCTGCATGTTACAGAACATTACTTGGCTCTCCACTGTATTGGACATTATCGTTAATCAAGATCTATTCATTTCATTCATTATAGTGCTGTGCCTCTTCCATAATGTATTATCAAAGGGGCAAAGTCAAAAAAGACAATAAATATTTGAAACAATTAATTCAATGCACAAACTGTTAAAAAGAACAGAACGCAGAATGTCATCTTGTTAGTGAAGTTTCTGTACAATAGAAACCATTTGTGATTCTAGGTGAATACATCACGGTAATCTCACCGTTTTATCTTCCTCATTACGAAGTTTACACAGTCGTCCTCCCATGTGTTTTTTATATTGAAGCCTTTGTGTTTGGATAACCACCCCACAACCATGCCTTGGGGATTTTCTTGTATAACATTTCTTTTAAACATTATTTTTTACATTTCCTTTGAACCGGGAGGATGTTTTTGTTAGCCTCTCGGGGGCTTATTTATGAGAGGCTTGCGCCGCCAGAGTGTCAATTTGTTTCACGCTTAGAGGTGCAAGCCTCTCAATCATATCCTTGAGGCAACGCAAAGCCACTCTGTGTGGCTTTGCATGGCCTCATAGATCTGGAGCAAGACAAAGCAGCACAAGTTGCTGCCTTGCCTTACTCTGCGCCACGGAGGCGTTCCATGGGTGTTGAGGTAGGTTTTCCCACGCAACACCCATGGATTTTGACGCTGTACCACATTTACTTAATCATGTAAACCTGGGGCAGTGCCAAAGCCTTATGCCTCCCGAGAGCAGGCGTAATGAGGAGATTTTTTTTTATTTCTCCTCATTTTTTCCTCTTTCTATATAGTGCTGCATTCTGCAGCACACATGGAAAGAGGAAAATGCCTCTCAGGATTGTTTGTGTGCCGGAAGGCGCCCCTTCCTTCACAAAAACAATGTTGCCTGCAACGGAGGCACCCTTGCACCACGGTGCAAGGGTGCCTATGTTGGTGCTGGGCATCAAATTGTGTGCCGGCACAGGTGGAAAAGACAGGAATGCACTGTACTTCATAAATATAACATAGGGCTGCATAGCAAGAAGACTTAGGGTGCTGCCCTACGCAAATTCCTCATAAATGAGGCCATAGGTCTTAGCGGGTGCTATATATCTTCCCCCTCATTGCACCTGTCTTTTCCTCCTGCCACCAGCCACGGTGAATGTACTCACAGTGTTGTTCTACTGGAGAAATGACTGGCCCTGAGAACATGGCGGCCTACTAGCTGCATGCCTATTCTGCTATCTGCTTTGCCATCCTATAGTTCAAACGCGTAACAACATAAATATATTTTGTCATCAATCTGTAAAGATTTCTGTTCCTGGTGTTATGTTTTATATTTTGGCATCAAAGGTATGAGTCTCAGCATGTCTACGAATGACATTGGGATATTAATTGAACATGTCAATTGATACACATTGCAAAGCCAGGCAACATCTTGAGATATTGTCTTCGAATATCACAGTACATTTGTAATTTACGGAACCATTACTCATTAGCTGACTTTTACTCTTTTATAATAATATTTAACTCGGTGGTTATGCTGTTCCAGGTATCCGAACATTGAACACGTTCTTTCAGCATTATAATGTTACTGCCTTGCCAAAGTATCAGCAAGAATGTGCACGAAGTTTATGAAAGAAATATATTTACATAAAAAATGTTGTTGCATTAAAAGAAGAAACATGATGCATCTAATTAGTTTGAGTTAGTATTGAAATTATTTTAAGGGATTGACATAGTCAAGGAAGATAGCAGGCGATCAGAAGAATAAAGCAATGGAGATGCACAGGCATCCAATGAAAAATGCATTTAAATACCTTTAATGCTGCCAAACAGGGAAAGGCAATTAGTGGCAATAAAATTTGTATTGAATTTGGATAAATTTTAGACAATTAGCCTTCTTGTAAATGTGATTTCTAGCCAAGAAACCCAAAGGGACGCATGACATCCACATTTATTACTCATTAGAGCAGAGTAATTCCTGCCATGGATGCGCATCAAGGGATTTATCATTGTAAATTCAGAGCGGCTAATGGACTGAGGAGGCCTTTTCTCCTAAGTTCACATCCCAAGGTAACCGATATAAAATATAAATTGACCACAGGAAAAGAAATATGCTGCACAGCACAAAGTGTGTGAGAATCTATTTAAGAGCACAAGTTAAGTACATGCACTGTGCACATATCTGGGTATGTGTAGGAATGCACGAGCAAAGGAGAGTGTAGGACAGTGACACATCCATGTGTCATACCATTATACATAGATACTGTCTATAATATTGAATTATCAATGTATTGTGTCTAAAGGGAGATTATCTTTTATAATTGTATGTAAAGCAAGTTAGGACAGAAGGCCATAAACACAGCTGAGCTCAAACAGCCAAACCGAAGAAACGAACAAGAACAAAACCCTAGAAAAGCAGTGGAGTGCCTACTCGTGAATAGTGACGGTACATGAAGAGGCAGTGAAAATGACAGTATCACCAGACAAATAGAAGATGACCCGACATGGCAATGACCAAGTAATCGTCTAATAGTAAAGCCAGAGTTGTGTTCACTGTATGTATAAGGATGCTGGGGCATATTATCAAGGGCTCTTTCGCCGCTTTAGCGGCACTTTTTGCCGCTAAAGCAGCGATTTTTTTATCGCCCAATTAGCAAGCTGTCGCTAACAAGTGTTAGCGATAGCCTTTAGGCGATAGCGACTGGTTTGGGTGCCGCTTTGCATGTCAGCGATATTTATCGCTAATGACATGCAAAGGAGGCGTTTCCAACCTAACAGCGACTGAAAGCAGTCGCTAACATCGCTATCGCCTATTAGCAATAACCGCGCAGCGATAAAAAAGCGCGCGCTAACCGCGATTAGCGCTGGTTTTTTAGAACTGGTAAAAACATGACTTAACAATAATAGTCAATGGGAGGTGGATTGTAAGGTTAAGTCCCCAGCATTAGCGCGGGGATTCTATCGCTGGATTTCTCGCGTTATTGCTGGGTTTCGCCGCTATCACTGGATATTTTATCACATTGGAGATAAACCTTGCTAATAGCATGTTATCTCAGCGGTAATATCCAGCGATAGCCGGCGATAGAAAAACGCGCGCTAAGCAAGCTTTGCGATAATTTTCGCAGGATCTTGCTAATATGCCCCGCAGTTTTACTAAAAACGAGGCACGGAATATCATCCAGTGATAAATGAATGTACAGCATTGGATGACAAGATAATCACAGGTGTCAGCTGTCTCGCGGCAGCCAGTGTGTGCTCCATCATCGCACTCGACTTTGAAGGAGTTGAAGGTGCACGCACAGCACAGGCTTGTGAAGGTGGTGAAGTACCTTGTCAAAACTATCTTTATCGGCTAACTGCCCTGAAGCAGCATCAATGGAGTTTGCATCCATTCGTGCATGAAACAGACCAAACAGCAAAATATGCTCCTGGCCAGGTGTAAACCGTTGCCAAATCCATGCCAAACCACCATCACTCAAATCTTAGTCAAAATATCATCAGCGCTACTCTAGGCTGCAAACTGTACACCGATTCAAAACTATACTTGAATAGTTGCGTATTGGCCAGAGCAAGGTGTTTCCATTAATGTCTGACAACATGCAACTAGTTTCACTTTCATCACAGTAATAATGACGCATCCGTCTCAGCCCTCAAAGTGCAAACCAACCCTGAAGCACATGAGAAAATCCACGGAAAAACCAGCAATAAGGTCAGTCAGGTGACATCTCATGTAGAACTAATAAAAGTGAACATAAAGAATTGTGTAGACAAATATCCAGTCAAGTAGACAGTAACAGGGCAGCCAAACAACACCATATGCTAGAGAATAGAGAAAACCAAGAACCTGGCAAATACTGAGATGCAACAAGTTGTTTTGGAGTAGCTGTTTTCAAAGGCCTGAACCTTCCTACAACTAACCAGAAAAAAAAACCCACCAAGAAATATTCTACCCATTACGTTTCTTATGGCCATTTCATTTTGATTCTCTTCACTTAGTTGTGCAGTTGAGAAGTGGCAAAACCAGCATTGTGAAGGATTCCTAATAATGCCAGCTGAGGGAAGCAAACCGTATGGTATATCACCATCCTCATAGGATAGGAACACAAAGCAACTTAGATAAAAGGAGGGACACATCTATCATGAAATAATACCCTAAGAACGGAAAAGCTTTGAGCTGCCCCCAAAACTGTTGGATACAAAGTGTACTTTCTTAGTTGAGTACATCCCACTTTAGATTCGATTAGCTAAAAAAGGATATCAGTATTTCCCAAATTCCCTTTTAACACTTTTGAACCCATGTTTAGAGAAATGAAGAGACTGTGATGCACTTTTATATTCTCCTCACACTGCCTTTTGAGGTTTGGTTATAGGCAGCTTTATTGTTTTACCTCATGTAATCAATTCTTCAGAAAAGTACAAAAATAAGTGGTACACAGAGAGTGGGCTTCGGTTCAGTCCCCTTCAGCCATCCACTTTTATGTGTTTTTCATGCTTCCCCAGAGTTTGGATAGGCTGTCCATCAGGCCCATGGCACTTCGTGGATTGTGAACTTTTTCCTTTTGTGTTCCTGTTAGGATTTTGTAATGAGGTGTAAGGTGGAATATAGCTCGTAACTGACATCCAGTGTTCTTTAAATATTTACTTTTCTGACACAAAAACATTTTAATTGGAGATTGAAAACTTTTTGTTTAGGACTTGTGTATTGGTATGACTGTCAGTCATACACACAGGAGTAGTCAATTCAATTCAAAATACTTTATTTCGGCCACCAGGGCAATAAAAGTGCAAATACAGTACACAAAGAAATGTATCAGGATGAACAGTATTAAAATATGATGCAATTTGTCATAAAATGCCTCCAGTAAAGGGTAAAAACATGATATATAAAAGAGTGAATAAAAAGGATGTTAATACATCTGGGTTTAAAACACAATAATAAATATCCAATAAGTTAGGAAGGGGGGTGTTGCAAAGTCATCCTGTGCCCTGGGCACCCCCCAACTTTTTGCTAACTGGTACTGGTGGTAACTGACTCTGACTGACCCTGGGCTCTGCCTAACCAGACCCAGGGCCAGTGCTATGCTGAAAGAGACACATTTAGAATACAGTGAAAACACCTACATACACTAGGGTACACTACGGTATGGGGTACCCCTGTGATTGGCATGACCTACCGTATCAGACCCTAGTGAATAATAGGGCAGGGGGATTGAAACTACCTAGAAATCCCTAGTCCACAATAGGGCATGGCAGTTTAGAGGCCAGCAGCTTTTTCTGCACTTGCATGTGTGCACTGCTGAAGCCTGAGGTCAGTTTAAAAGCAGCCCTGGGTGGCAGGACTGCTTTTAAAAAGTAAATGTGCCCAAACTCGATTTTGGTGTTTGGGGCACTTAAAAATGGATAACCTACAATGTTTCGGCATATTAGGAACCCCCAGGGTCTCCCCTAGGTGTCCCAGGGGTGGGGGGTCAGGTATTTATAAGGTGGGCCCTTATAAAATGAGTTTTATATGCCCAGGGTTAAGTGAAATTTCACATTTCACTCCCCACATTGTGATAAAGTGCTGCCCAAATTCGACTTTGATGCTAGGAGCACTGTGGAGGGAGGATCTGTAATATTTCTGTAGATTCAGAACCCCTAAAGTCTCCCCTAGTTGTTCCATGGGGTGGAGGTCCTGTAGATATAGGCGGAGTACTTGTAAAATATGTTTTTATAAGGCCTGGTGCTGGAAAAATGGACCAAGTCATTTTCCCATTGCAAATCCCATGCCACATAGTTTAACATGGCAAGAGGTTAGTAACTAATAACTCCTGATAGGAGAATGATAGAACTTTCATTCAAAGACTTCCCAGAATGGTAGTGATAAATCCAACAATATGATATTGTTGAATTTCTCCTAAAATGTACAGACAAGAAGTTATAAGACTTTCTTGTTTGCAAGTCCGGATTCAGCCTTCCAGTGGTCTGTCCTGATTGGTCAGAGTTAAGTGGATTAGCCAGGCTGCTTTGAAGAGGTGATAAAGAGCCCCTGGGGTTAACCAGCTCTGCTGGGAGGGCAGTGTGCTGCTACACAGGAATGCCAGAGCAGTGGGAGGAGTCGTAAACCATGGTCTTCAACGGAAAGGGGAAGGCCTCAGTGTCAGTTACCACTCTACTCTTTTGACCCCAAGCAAGAGCTAGGATTAAGGAAGGAATGAGCAGATGCAAGGGGGAGAGTCTATGGAAATTAGCCATCCTAGGGGTGTGTTTAGCCAGCTCTTAACTCCCTGCTGGAAAATCAGCCATTATGCATTTGGAGGATTTGGTGCACTCTGGGACAAAATAATGCCACACTCTACAGGATGTGGTCATACCCTTGGGGAGTTACCCTGCTCCCATTGGTCAGGAGTGACCTCCTGCTTGACCCAGAGAACTTGGAATAAGTATCTGAGAGGGGCAGAGCCCTTCAGATCTGCTGCTTGAAACTTAAGAGAATCAGAAGGGTCTGCGCTGAACAGTTTGATGTGCATTTCCAAAGGCCTGAACTCTGAAGATTGCGCATTTTTTGCACCATTTGAAACTACAGCCCTGTGGATCAAACCTGCTTCAAAAGGACTAAAGAGTGGACTCCCTGCAAGCTGCAGGTTAACAGAGCTCACCTGGACATCACCACAAAGAATCCCCAGCCTGGAGAACTACCAGTGGATTTGTAAGGGTTTTGTTCAAGTGGATTGCTGGAATTGAAGTTTCACACTTTCAAGGACCCTCTTGGAGATTCCAGAACCTTGGATTGTGTGTTGGATACTTTGGGACCTGCAAGAAGAACTTCAGGAAGGAGTTCTAACTGGACCCAGCCTGCTGAAGGGGGCTGCACAAGAGTGGTGAGAAATCCTTCAGAACAATTGCTAAAGGTGAATGTGTCCCTGTCAGAGCAAACGAAATGACTAAAAGGGGCACTGTTGGTTTCTAAGCACTAGAAAGTCACCAATCTTTAAAAATTCATATCTCTGGTTCCCTACAGTGGATTGTTTTTGTTTTGGTGTCATTTAAAAGATAAACATATTTCCTATTTTTACAAAATGGTGTTGGATTTTTATTTTGTGTTGTGTCTTAATTATTTACTGAATTGGTGTTTTTAAATGCTTTACATACCTGACTTTGAAGTTAAGCCTGCCTGCTCGCAGCCACGTTACCAAGGGTTGAGCATAGGAATAATTTTCTAAGACCTATTCTGAGCCCTATACTGTATTAGTGGCCTTATTGCCAGTGGCAGACCTACATTTGCCCCTACTAATAATCCACTTTCCAACAGGGGGTAAAAGCTTTCTGTGCAGCATCCATATGGCCCTGTGAAACTTAGCAACGGGTATAGCGAAGGATAAGCTACAGTCTGACCTCAGAATGCGAAGTGCGACTGATTGGCTGCGCTAGCATAGACGCCTACAAGTGGGGGCTAACCAATACTTGTGCGGACAAGCATAAGCAGGGCAAACAAAAAGACATGTGACACACTCACACAGCGGTAGTCAATAATTGCCTTTGTGCGTGCATTATTTTAAATTATTAACTGTCAAGATAATTTGCTATTTGATTTACTGATGTGTTGACAGAGTAAAGTTGTGTGCATACAAAGACTTTCTTGAAGATGCGATGAAATGCTGTCTTTTTGGCTATACAATATTTTGCTGTGTGTGGCTCTTAAGCTCATCACTTAAAAAATAAACTTCATCTTATGGTTCCTTTTATAATACTCTTCATTAAGGTCTTCCAGCTTTGACCAAACACTTCCCCCAACGCAGAGCCAGACTCATTGCCTTTTCCAATGCATATTTGTCTTCTTACATGCAAAAATTTAACTATCTATTATTGTCCACAGGATGGACATTGCTGGGGAATTTGAGTACCACTCACACATTAGGGAGCACACATCAGTTTTTTTGTTTAGATGCACATTGATTTAGCAGCGCAGTCTTACAAAAAAGGAAAAGCTACTGGAAGCTTGTTCCAAAGCTTACAAAGCAAAGTAAAGAATGATCTGCATTCTACACAGAGTTGGGCTATGGGGTATGTCACATATATCTGTCAGGCTCACAGTAAATGTTTTTTCTTTACATATATCCAAGGATTCTGCTTTCTAATACTTTGACAATAAACATCAAAGTGATTGAAGGAATGCTTCACTTTATCTCAGCCACCCTGGATCGGTTTGGGACACATTCCAATCTGTCATTTTTTGCACATTATGCAACCCTTTATGTAGACCATGCATATGCATATCAGGCTTGATCCTTTTACAATAACAAGAGTTCAGCCCAAACATGCAGACTAGGTCCCATCCAGATGAGAACACAACCAACCCCACATGGATTTTCACTATTTAGGCCTTGTCAATGAGCTATAGTTTTAGTTCTGTGGCAGAATGAATACATGGCCCACGTCTAGACATACCTGTCACACTTATGGCATGTATTGCAACAAAGAATAATAGACTCAATCTCAGACACTAATAATTGTGGGCCTCATTCCTGTCTAGCATGCATACATGTCACCCTTTAAATATTAGGAAACAAGTGAATTTTGTTCAAATGTTCGGAAGCGTTTGCTCTAAGCCCTAGTCCTAGACTATATTTGGCAGCACCAATCTAGTCCAGTTTGGGATGTTCAGTGAATTAATACAGAAAGTGCCAATTCTAAGGCATAACTATATTCCATAGTAGATGTTATGATAGAGTTAATTATTACTTTTGCTTGTGTGGAACCTGGCGTTTCTGTAATTTGCAGAGCTAGCATAAAATAACCTTAGTGACCAGCGTGTTGTATGCCAGTTGGAATCAAGTCAGAGTCCCATATTATTGGACAGTAGCAATGCCCACTGTGAAAGGTCAGTGGAAGCAGTGACGGCTCCTCCGCTAAGGGGAAGGAGCATCACCCCACTGCATTTTGAGCAGGGGATAAAATAAAAATAAAATAATAATAACACTAGGTTATTATCATTTTGTTTTCCCTGTCTACGGGGCGGGGCTTGGCTGTGTCATAGCTAGCAAGGGGAGGAGTGGTGGGCACTTAAGTGGGCATGACTGCTTGGCCAGCTGTCTTGGCCCAGTCAAACAGTCATGTGCACTTTGCCTGTTCCCCACCAGGCTGTGATGCACAGCCTGGTGAGGAACATGCACAGGCTCCAGTGCCTTTCTGAGCGACAGACCATCTCTCAGAACAATCACAATGCTGCATTGCCAGTTTGTGCTTCCTGCTTCAATCAGGATCAGAAGAGGACCTCGCAAGATGAGTCCACAGTCCGGGAGCAAGGTAAGACATTTTTTAAATTTATTTTCCTATGCCCCCACCACACCTGTGATACTTCGTGGCAGCCACCACTGAGTAGAAGTCATCTATAAAAGTAGAATTTTGAGCAGTTATAAAAAGTTCAGTTTTATAAAGGTTGAGCTTCATGAAGTTAGTGGACATCTATGACTGTGTTAATGAAAGACTGTCTGCCAGAGGGGAAATCCTTTAAGTTATCTGATTTAATGAATGAGATTATCCAAAGATGAACTGGATGTCATCAGCATACATGCAACTGTCTTGTCCCAGTATAATGGAGAATAGGAGCTAGAGAATGGATACAGATGTCCAACATTACAATTGAGAACTTTGGTTTTGGAACTCAAAGGTGGTAGGAACACTTACTGGTGATGGTCAGCTGGGAAGAAAGTTAAACACTTTGAGGGGGTTCCTTTTATATCTGCATCTGAGAGACTGGTAGTGTGAATGGCTTAGTCATTGGTGTCAAAGGCTAAAGAAATGTCAAAATGAATCAGAGCCACAACACCATCCAAGGCAGCCAGTCTCTGCAGATCATCCAGCATGGACACCACTACCAGGTCAATGCTCCTGCTTGGGCAGCACACACGTTGCTAGTATTGGGCAGTTCTGTTCCACAGATCTTTGAAGTTGAATGAACACTAGTTTCATTAGAGGGCTCCAAAGCTAAGGAAGAGGTGAATTTGACTGGGGATGCTTTTACCTGCTTACTGGTTGCTTGTGCTGGGGGGTACTACAAGTCCCAGCACCCATCTGTGAACCCAGGAGGAGGAGCAGGACATTCCGTAAGCACTGAACAGCACATAGAGACACCATGGCGGATGGGATGCTTTTACCCACTTTCTGGTTGCTAGTGCTGGAAGGGACTACAAGCCCCAGTGCTGAAAAGCACATAGAGACACCACGGCATGGGACGCTCATAGGACCGAAACAAGAGCAGGACCATCATCGCCTGGAGGAGGCTGAGATGGGCCACCCCTCTGTCATCTTTCACAAGGTATGGGCGGTAGCTCATTTTTCAAACCTCCTCTTTTGAACTTGCGATGGTTTTCCTCAATCAATCAATCAGGGGTTTTATAAAGTGCAGCAAATCACCCATGAGGGTATGAGGCACTGGAGTTGCTAACTACTTCGTGTTGCTCTGCTAATTGGAAGAGCCAGGGGTTGAGTCCTTTCCTGAAATCCCAGAGCAATGGGGCGATCCTGAGGTGCAGGGAAAGGTCATTTCAGGCCTTGGCCACCAGGTATGAGAAGAAGTGTCCTCCGCTGTTGCCTCAGTGGATCTGTGGGGTGCCTGCAAGGAAAATGGAGGCAGATTGTAGGTGTCTGGTCAGTTGGTGGAAGGTCCTGAGTTTGTTGATGTATGCTGGTCCTTCACTGTGAAGGGCTTTGTATGCATGGGTCAACATCTTGAACCATCATCTCTACTGGATCTGGAGCCGGTGTAGCTTTTTGAGGTGTGGAGCAATGTGAGTCCATCTGAGGAGGTCGAGGATTAGTCTTGCCATTGAGTTTTGTATTGTCTGTAGTCTCTTCAGGAGACGTGCAGTGATTCCTACGTAGAGTGTGTTTCCATAGTACAGCCTGCTGGTGATGAGGACCTACGTGACAGTCCTTCTGGTGTTGACCATGAGCTACCTGAAGATCTTGCAGAGCATGGAGCATGCATAGGGTGTGGAAGCAGGTGAAGAGACGGTGTTTCCCTATTTCTTTATAGATAGCTTGCTGGCCAAAATGATGCAGAGGTTGCGGGGTGGTCTGTCGGCGCGGGGGATGAACTGAGTTCAGTAGACCACCATGCGTCGCTCCATGGCGAGGTGTTGTTCCCAAAGATGAGGACTTCTGACTTATCTGTGTTGAGCTTGAGATAGTTGCCCTTCATCCAGTCAGCAAAGTTCATCATACACCTGTCAAAGTTGGCTCTTGTGGAGGAGGGGTCTTCTGACAGCGAGAGGATGAGCTGGGTGTCGTCAGGGTAGGAAATGATGTTGAGTCTGTGCGATCTGATGGTGTTGGTCATGTACGTGTTGAAGATGGTGGGGCTGAGGGACAATCCTTGGGGGATGCCGCAGATGTACGGTGGAAGAAGGATTCTCTGGGTTCTTCTGGTGAGGTATGAGGCAATCCATTTGATGGTGTCTCCCTGGATTCCAATGTAGTGGAGTCTGTTCATAAGATGTGATGGGAGACAGTGTTGAAGGTGGCTTGCAGGTCAAGAAGGATTAGGGCTGCTGTTTCACCGTGGTCCAGGAAGGCCCTGATGTCATTGGTGGCTGTGATCAGGGCTATCTCAGTGCTGTGGTTGGCTCGGAATCTGAATTGTGGTTAATTTTGGGCCCTTAAAATGGGGAAGTGAAAGTTGGTCGAGGTACCCTCTAAACCTGCTATTCCTGCTTCTAGAACCACTTTAGATGGCTTTTTGCAGAGGGTGATTGGTGTCATAAATGAAGAGATTGATTTGTAGGAACGTCGTCTGTCGCTCTCTTCACCACCTTTGATCTCATGCAACAGTTTGGGAGCTGCAAATGATGCCACTATTATTGATTTGAATCCTGATGTGGATAATCAAACAGGGGAGGTAAGGTCTACAGACTGCTCCTGTAGTGCCTCAGAGCAAGCCCCCAATAAGGTGTCTCGGAGGGGGGAAATCCCAAAATCATTGACGTGGAGCAAAAACAAGGGGCAAAGTGGGCAAAAGGAAGAGAGATGAAGGCGGGTCAGATCCTAAGAGGCCGTGATTGTCAACCTCTTCCATATCTTTGGTGGAAGGAATTAAAGAAAGGGATAAATCCACAGATGAAGTGAAGCGCTATACAACAAAGTCCTGGAGCTAATGAATAGAAAGCTCAAACAAATTTGGGACCATTTTGGAAAAATTGAGCGCAAACTATCTAAGCTGAGCTCTTCCTTGTTTGTACAGCCGACAGCAGCAGCTCCACTTGCTGTTTCCTCTGCAGGTCTGTGATTTCTAGTTCTTTGCCCTCCTCATCAGAGCCTCTCGCCCCACCTACCACAGCAATATCGGATTTGAGGGGGTGCAGGAATGATCAAGGAGGAAGAGGAAGGAAAGCTCTAAGATCACAGGAAAGCCCAGAGCGGAGGGGTGGAGAGAGACGCTCTGGGTCGGTGAACAGAACCACTGCACATACAGAAATATCTTTCTCCCAGCTTCCACCAGAGTGCACCCCATATGTGGTAGTTCTGAGGAATGTTCCAGTTCTTAAACCATATTTAAGAGAAGACTGCTCTGCTCTGAAAAACAAGGTAACTCACTGGCTATGGAAAAGCACTTGGTGATCCTTTGATTTTGAAATGAGATTTTACTGGTCAGGTCTTCCTGGGTTGGACCTGGTTCAAAGAAAATGTGTGGAGACTGTGCAATCATCAATTTTAAGTCACCCAATATGGTCAGCTTATTATTGAGGATCTTCTATAATCGTCACCAAGCCACCAACTCCTTTCAGATATTACCTTTACGTTATTTTTATAGGCCGCAGTTTCTCTCTACAAGACCTAGGAAAGTAAAGGAACTTCATCAGGGGGCTGATAAACATTCTTACAATGTGGAGGTACGGAATTCATTTGAAGCCCTTGTATCTCTAGATGATTTGGACTGACTTTGTACCAACTCAAGCTTAGGAACACAGAACTGTCAAAGCACTGCTTTAAGGGGATGTGTGTCAAAAGTCCCTGGTGCAGGAATGGCCCTCATAGAGGGGTTCTACAATGGCTCCTGCTAACTGTGAGCCCATCACAGGGAGGTGGGGTTGGTTGCAGACGGCTGAGAACAGTGTCCTGGAATACTGCTAATGCTCATACTAAACTTTCAAACCCAGACAAGCTTTAAGTTATTAATAATGCAGACATTGTTTAATTGCAAGAGACATGGGAGCTCAAGAACTTTAGCATAAATGTTTTTTATACAATATGCAAAGCTGCTATTCCATCTGATGTGGGTAGAGCTAAGGGGCGATTAGCTATTTTGTGCTCTGTAAAATTAACAGACCTCTCTATTAGAAAAATGTATTCTAGGCCAAATTATCAGTTGGTATTATTGTCGATTCCATTTTGTTTTGATTTTATTTTGGTCAATTGTATAACAATATCTTTGATTCACATGTGACCACTCTAATTGATGATATGGAGAGTGATCTAGTGAACTTTTTGGGTAGTTACAACAAAGAGACGCTAATAGTCTGGGCAGGGGATTTCAACACGGGGTTGTGCTGGAAAATTGATCCCTCCTCTTGTGGCATGGACGTTTTGGAGGGGGGAGATTATAAACACTTCCAACACACACTCTTTTGGTGAGGCCCTGAAAAGGCTGTCCCTTACTAGATCCCTGGTATTTGCTAAAGATTACAAGGTACAATGAGTTCCTTTCTCCCCCGCCAAAAAGGAGCATCAAATGGAAGTGAGATAGATTCTTTCATTGTGTCCCAGGATTTATCTAAATTAATATTGGATTACAATGTATCTGTTTCATGTATTAGTGATCATAATTCTCTTGCCCTAGTTTTGGACATCCATCTGAAGGGGGATAAAAGACAGTTGGAGAATTTGAATCTCTTACATTCATGTAACAAGGGCATTCGGATTAAATGGGAAAGAGTGGATAGGGATGTTTTCCTATATACGCTTGTGAGGGAGAATAGCGAAGCTATCGCAGAACTGTACTCAGTAGAGGAGCCCTCAGTGAATATCTCCAATGCTGGCAGCATTATCTGCTCTGGTATGAGTAAGGGGCAGAGGCTCAATAAATCTAAAAACAATCAAACAAGGTTGGTTTGATCATGCTTGCACATTGGCCCATAAGAAGCTGATAACAGCCTTCTCCACTACACCTCGATCTAGTGATGGCATATTGATTGCTACAAGAAACTATACAACTATCCTGGAGGCTAGGAAAACCAAGCTAAGGGCAGAAGCTTGGAAGCAGCTGGAAAGTGCTTCCAATTTGAAGGATTCTGCGGCGTTCTTCTGGTAGGTCGTCAATCAGCCCTTTTTTTCTGGGTATGAGAAACCCTCACTGGACACCGTTATTCCCCTGGAAGCCTGGGTAGATCACTATAATAGCATCTTTAATCCAGGCAATAGGGAGATCAATACAGTTAGTGGAGAGGTCACCAGGAGAGGCAATCAGGAGCTATACTCTAATATCTGGGAATCAATTGGAGCTAAGGATGCAATTGCTGCTATTAACCAGAGTCCGGCAGGAAAAGCCCCAGGGCCTGATGAAGTTCCACTACATCTCTTTGAGGATAATATTGCACCTTGGGCCCCGATTTTAACTAATGTTTTTAAAGCTTGTATTAGAAAGGAAGTCATTCCAATTTGGAGGGAAGCAGTAATAGTCTCTATTTTTAAGAAAGGTGATAGGCATTCTCCATGCTGTTACCACCCAATTTCCCTTCTTGACAGCTCCCTCAAAGTACACAGAATTATTGCAGCTAAACTTGAGGACTGGTTGGAGGAAACACAGGCTTTGACAAGAGTACCATATGAGTTTCGACATGAGGTGGGCACTGTTGAGCCATGCCTGAATTTACAGCTGATCATAGGTAAATATGTCAAAATGAGGAGAGGTTCCATTCACCTAGCATTTATGGACAGATCATCTGCCTTTGACATGATTAACAGAGCCAAGCTATGGGATATTATGGCATGGATGGGAACTGACCAGACAATAACTGGTTTATTACAGAGGATGCACTGGGACTGTCTAGTTGAGGCGAGGTATGGAACTGTGGGCAAAATCTTCTGCGGGGTTAGGACAAGATTATGTGATGGCCCCCTTATTGT
This sequence comes from Calotriton arnoldi, assembly GCA_963921515.1. Lineage (NCBI taxonomy): Eukaryota > Metazoa > Chordata > Amphibia > Caudata > Salamandridae > Calotriton > Calotriton arnoldi. Next base: position 674,253 of record CAWUFW010007595.1, read on the forward strand.
TCCTTATAAATGTTAATGACTTAGAGTTTTGTCTATGTAAAGCAGTGAAAGATATGCCCAAAGTGAAGTCTAGTCCCCTACTGGTTTTACTATACGCAGATGATGCTGTCTTATTTTCAAGAAACGCAAATGGATTACAACTCCTTTTAGATGCTTTTTAAAATTTTATGGGGAGCTAGACCTCAAAACTATCCTCAGCAAATCTTTTGCCATGAGTATAGGACATTTTTTTTTTTTTAACTAGAGTTTTCCATCTGGGTGGATTAGAGATCTGTAGGGTTATGACTTTCAATTATCTTGGCATTCCCTTGGACCACTATTTAAACTGGCACAGTCTTTATACTAACAAGGTGACTAAATGCCAAAGAGTTGTGGAGTCGGTTTTCACCTTTGCGTTCACGTTAAGGCATAAGCCGGTGCGAGAAATGACCAATATTTATAAAAGAAAGTGCACTGTAGTAGCGACATATGGAGCAGGTGATTGGGGGGTATAGGGCCACTGGTCCCCTATAGAGGGTTGAGAATACATTTTTATGAAGACTTCTGGTAGTCCCCATATCTACCCCTCATTAATGTGTCACTCGGAGATTGGTCTGTCTCCCTTTGAAGATAAGATCACAATGGAACCCTTGTTACTTTGGATGAGAATCTTGGGTTATACGGGAGCTTCTCTCTCAAAATATGTGATGGAAGATTGCTTATCCCAAGATAATGCCCTGTCGATGCCTTGGATCAATAACGTCAAAGGGATTTTTCTTCACAGAGTATAAAGAAAAATGTTCTGTTTCAGGTGAAAGAGGTATTCAGGGAGAGCTGCGGTAGTTTTCACTAGGCAAATTTTGATAAACTTTGTTGCAGCGTCAACTACAATTTAATTAAAACTTCGTTGGGCAGCAAATTTGATTTGTCATCAGTTTTTAACATGAATATAGGATGTCATCTTACAAGGTCCCATTTTAATACATTACACTATTAGTGGCATTTCCGAGGGATACTGACTTGAGTACTTCTTTGCCAAGTTGCCCCTGTGACAATGCCTCCATGCAAAGCACTTTGCACTTATCTCTTTTTTGTCATATTTATTCCTATCACCAGAAGCGTTTTCTGACCCCAATTCTACGTTTGTCCAAGATCAGATCCCAAAAAGAGGTGTTTACCTTCTTGCAAAAATTGCGTAATCTACACCTGTGTGTTCCTGTGGAAAATGTTGCGCGTTCTACCATGAGAATCAGAAAAAGATAGGGGGCACTGTAATGCACTACATTTTTTGAATGCTGGTTGCTTTTATTTGTGGCTTCTGACTCCTTTTAAGACTTTGTTTTCATTCTTTTTAAAATTGCATAGTTTTATATGTGTGAATTGTCTTTAGCATGTGCTTTTATGGCTTTTGATGAGCCATATAAAAATTATATGACTGACTGACTGAAGCTTTTTTAAATCTTAGAGTTTGTAGGAAGGCGTTTTCTGAAGAGATTTAATTGTGGCATTCTTCTACAGTCTAGGGACAAAAAATAAGCTGAGGGAGTAATAAAAAGTAGATAGAAGTTACTTAGATTTAAAAAGGTACATGAGTGTACATCTGTTTGGCTGGGCATAAATCTGTAGGGGACCCAGAGCAATGACTTTTCTGGATGGTTGCTAAATGAATTAGCTCTGGGTTAAACTGATCAAAAATGGGTGCAAATGATGCAGTAATGCTATCTATGCCACAAGGTGTCAGGTTTGGTATATTTGCTTTGCTAAAATAATATAGCTTATTTAAAGAATTTCTCCTGGAAACTACTAGAAAGGTCATCACATAGTCTTGTTGAAGAGATAACGGTCTAGAATGCCAGAGTGTTGTAAAATTCTTCAATTATTCTGAAAAGCTCATTGAACAGAATAGCGGCTTTAGAGATTGACCCAGAAAAGAAGAAATTTTGCACAACCCTTATCTGGCCTTTGCCCATTGTAATAAGAATGGTCTAAGGTCGTGGAAGCAGGATCTTCTCCATTTCCTCTTCATCTATCATACTTCTAGCTTAAGTTTTGAAATCTCAGGGAGAACCAAAAATTATGTTTATTAGCAGCTTTCTTCTCTTTCTTTTGTAAAGAAAGTACATTAACATGCCACCAGTAAGGAATCAATATTTGAGTCCAGTGGGGCAGTAGATTCAGTCTGGAGCTGTTTCCAACACCTTTTCATTCTGGTAATGTTAAGGATAGTAAGTTTAGATGGGTTAGGCAAGGTATATAGAAAGTGATTGCAACATTTTTGGTCCATGTCATAACTGTATGTTTCTATTCTAAAATGAAAAAACAGGATCCAGTGGAATGTTTAAGCTGAAAACGGCTTGGCTTTCTTTAAAATGTAAGGTTGAGCCTACTGGTTTTTCTAGTAAGACCTTGAAGTCCCCGAAGAGGATAATGTTATTCTTAAGTAAACTAGGGGTTCTGATTTCATCTGTGAATTTTGACAGAGCAGTTTGAGAGGGCTGATGTATAAGTATGAAATGAACAAGAATATTTTCAACCTGACCAAGGAAATCTAAGCTATTGTAAGTTGGGTACGAAGAGAAAGACTTATCATTGATAGAAAGGGTGTTAAGAGTGACATCTGCAAACCTATACCCCTTTTAACTTAATCAGCTAAATGTTTTTAATCCACCAGGTACTAACTCATCCAAAATGTGAGTTGACATCCTTGTTTCAGTCAGGCAGTGAATATCTCATTCATACTGCTCTCATGTATCATATATTTGATGCCTCTGAGCTACAGATGGCATGCATTGCAAAGCATAAATTTAATTCTAAGTTGTTACACATGCTCGCTATAGGCAGAAGGCACAGTCGATGTTCTAGCAGTCAGGTGGTATAGATTTTCTTTCAATAAATTACATAGAGTCATAGCATCTCATTTTAAATCTTTTGTAGAAAGAGCTAATTATTCTTGAAAGGAATATGTGAAAGGGGTGTAACACAGTTGACAAAAGGCAGATTCCATTGGTGAGGTTTGGGCAGCATGATGTATGGGGCATGTATCGGTTCGGAAAGGCTTTCCATAGTCTTGTATGGCACACTTGGCACTGTGGGTCTTTGGGGTGTTTTACATGAACCATTGAAACAAACAATATATAATGAGAATAATTGAATGCTATGATTGTAGCATAGATATTCAAACACTGGTGGAGAGAATTAATGAAGTTTAGAAGTAGAATTCATATTTATAAAGGTGAAGCAGAAAGTTGCAGTCAAATTGTGTGGGTCGATTGAAAACATTTGGGAGGAGTTGAAAAAGATACAGAATTTTTAAGATAGTTCCTAAAGGCAAAGATGGTTGGCTCATCTTTAGAGTAAGGAACTCTATGCAGCAGTGGCCCTAGGGAGGGGTTTTTCAGGGCAAAACTAGTTCTTCATAAATACCTCAATTAGTAGGGAGTTCTGAATTTTGAGACCTCTTTGCCCTTCACAGATAAGTATCAGTTGAGAAATGTAAGGATGGCTGTTGTGGTAAACTGAATAACACATAAGGCAGTAAAATTCGACTTTGAACATTGTATTTATTGTTTCCCTTTTAGGGCAATATTTGGTAGGAACAGGATGTACTGTGCTTTTGTCAAATAATCCCAGAACCCAATGCATTTGGAGTGAGATATATCCTGCCTGATGCCAATTACTAAGACGCAATGCTTGTGAGCAATTTTAGTCCAGGTCCTATCCTTGGCAGTGCAGATTGATGCCATATTTAGATAATGCTTCAAACGCCATCATCTCTTGAGAAAGATCCTTCCTTTCCACCCAAAGGACTCTCAAGCTGCTATGGTGGTCTGTTAGAAATGGGCTCTCTACTTAGCAGAGGTTTGCATACTGTCCAAGTAGGGACCACCACTCTACTCAGGGTAAGTCAGATACACAACCTAAATTAACCTGTGCTCACACTCTGGTAGCTTGGCACAGTGCAAACAGGCTTACCTTAAGAGGCAATGTGTAAAGTATTTGTTCACACTTTAATTGCAGTAACTCAATGAAAACACCATAAAAAGAAAGACTCCATACCACTTAAAAAATAGTAGATATGTATCTGACTAAACAAAGAACAAAATGATAAAAATCCAATTAGTAGAAGTCAGGTTTATAATTTTTTAAAGAATAAATGTGAAAACAGTGCTTGAAACTCACTAGCGGCCAAATGGTTACTTGAGGTTGCGAGGGACCAGTGCAAATCCAAAGTTCAGGCCGTCTGCAATTGATGGCAGGCTGGCTACAGGACCTGCTAACAAAGTACCTTGGATGGAGCTTTTGTCGACGTCGAAGACTTGAGGCAAGGAGTCGAGGAGGCGCCATGTCATCGTTTATCCTTGGATGGAGGTGAGAGGGGGCACCTTCGATGGAGCTTCGGCATTGAACCCTTTTTGGAGTCAGGCTCTGCATCAAAGTCGAGCTACGCTGTCGTCGTCGAGCAGCTTTGGCGGTCGTATTACTGTAGTCATCAAGCCGTGTCTGTGCTGGCCGCTCTCTCGTCGAGCAGCTGGTGTGTTGGCTTTGAAAGGCGATCCATCAGCACTGGTCGCTGCAAAGTCACTGCTGCATCAACGTTGAGGGTTAAAACAGCTGCAAAACCCACTTCTGAGGCCCAGGACTGGAGAGGGGCACCTCAGGCGAGGGTGAGACTCACAGCTGGCAGAGACCAGCAGCACAAGGAGAGTTGCAAAAAGTCTTTTGTGTCCCTGAGACTTCAGAAAACAGGAGGCAAGCCAGCAAGCCTTTAGAGAATCTTGGGTTCATGAATGTAGAAAGCAGGTCCAGTCCCTCTCTCTGTCAGGCAAGAAGCAGCAGGCCAACACAGCAGTGCAAGTTGCAAAGTGGCAGTCCCTCCTGTAGCACAGCAATCAACAGGCCAACACAGCAGAGCAAGTAGCAAAGTGGCAGTCTCTCATATAGCACAGCAGCTCTTCTTCCAAGCAGAATGTCCTTGGTTCCAGTGGAGTTCTGATCTGGTGGTGTCAGGGGTCCAGCAGTACTTATACCCAAATGTGCCTTTGAAGTGAGGGAGACATCAAAGAGGCCTTTGAAGATCACAAGGTCCCTGCCTTTCCTGCCCTGGCTCCAGATACATTACAGGGGGGTATGCAGCTCTTTGTGTGGGGATACGCACAGCCCTATTCAGGTGCAAGTGTCAGCTCCTCCCTCCCAATCTACCTCAGGAAGGCTATCAGCCTGGTTATAGGCCATCAGGATGCAAATGTTACACCCAGCTCCCTTTGTATGACTGTCTAAAGGGAATGCACAAAGTCCAGCTGTCACCCTAACCCAGAAGTACATTCAGAGACAGCCAGAGGCACAGAATAGGTAAAGTAAGAAAATGCCAACTTTCTAAGGAGGACCTGGCCTGGCAGTTCGGGCTGGACTGTTCCCATGGGGAATAGGGTCAAGACTAATTTGCATATGGCTGGGTTTAAACTGGAAAGGCATGGGGAACAATAAAACGATGGATTTAGGCCCAAAATCTCTGTACTGGTGTGAATGTTTGACATTGTTCAACATTCTGTCCATCAATTGTTCTTTTTGCATTTGTCACCCTGAGTTGGACGGGTATGCCCGGATGTGGGTCCAGTGTTCTCCATGCCACTGGAGTCAAGCTAGCCTGGCTGATGAGGAGTGAAACCCAGAAACCTGTCCCAGGATGCTTGCTTCTGGTCCAGGGAGGACCTGGCCGGGCAGTTCGGGCTGGACTGTTCCCATGGGGAACAGGGTCAAGACTGATTTGCATGTGGCTGGGTTTAAACTGGAATGGCATGGGGAGCAAAAAACAATGGATTTAGGCTCAGATCTCTGTACTGGGGTGAAAGTTTGACATTGTTCAACATTCTGTCCATCAATTGTTCTTTTTGCATTTGTCACCCCGAGTGGGACGGGTATGTACAGACGTGGGTCCTGTGCTCTCCATGCCACTGGAGTCAAGCTAGCCTGACTGATGAGGGGTAAAACCCAGAAACCAGTCCCATGATGCCTGTTTCCAGTCCAGGGAGGACCTGGCCTGGTAGTTCGGGCTGGACTTATCCCATGGGGAGCAGGATCAAAGCTGATTTGCATATGGCTGGGTTTAAACTGGAATGACCTGTGGAGCCAAAAAAATTATGTATTTAGGCCCGATCTCTGTACTTGGTTGCATGTTTGGCATTGTTCAACATTCTGTCCATCAATTGTTCTTTTTGCAACTTTCTAAAAGTGGCATTGTCAGACCTGCAATTTAAAAAACAATTTTACTTAAAGAGGTGTTTTTAAATTGTGAGTCCAGAGACACCAAACTCCAATTTTCTATCTGCTCCCAATGGGAAATTACATGTAAAAGATGTTTTAAGGCATTCCCTTTGGGAAAGATAGGCCTTGCAGTAGTGGCAAATGAATTGAGCAGTTTTTCACTAACAGGACATGTAAAACTCAAGAGTACATGTCTTACCTTTTAAATGCACTGCACCCTGCCATTGGGGCTGCCTAGGGCCTACCTTGGGGGTGACTTTATGTAATAAAAGGGAAGGTTTGGAGATGGATAGCAGTTTAACTTGCTAGGACGAAATGGCAATTTAAAACTGCCCACACAGGCTCCGCAATGATAGGCCTGAGACATTTTTAAAGGGATAACGAGTGGGTGGCACAATCAGTGCTGCAGGCATCTCAGAGCATTTAACGTACAGGCCCTGGGCACATATAGTGCACTAGACTAGGCGCTTACAAGTAAATCAAATATGCCAATCGTGGAGAAGCCAATGTTACCATGTTTAGAGTGCCCATTATCGCCGCTTTAGCAGCAGTTTTCTGCCGCTAAACCGGCGATAATTTTAACGCCGTTCTTGATAATATGCCCCTTAGAATTTTTCATTTTGTCTCTGGTCAAAGTGGTCTTTGCATACTATCAAAGTTACACATTCCTCCCAACTTCTTAAATGAACTTTATCTGCAGAGTCCAAGTCATTTTACAGAGGCTTGTGACTTGCTCTCTCCTCAATCACTAAGGCCCACATTTTTGTGCCAGGTTTGTCTTACACACCTGGCACAAGGTGTTTTGATGGTATTTACTTTCCAGTGCTAATCATGAGTTGCTTTGGAAATTTGGCCAAAGTAATACTAGGTGCTTCTTTGTGTCATGGGGGAAGAGGGTGTTTGATGGGTGGTACAAGGATGTTCCCATGTAACCACTTATCAGTTTTGACCAAATCCCTTTTTATTAACATTTGTAGACTGGGATTTGCCCTGAAAACCTGCGCCTCATCAAAGCAGACATAACTGTGGTGCAAGTTTTAAAACTCCCCGCATTTTTCCAACATCGCATGTGTGCTGCACGGTACAACACACCTGGAGAATTCCAATAGAAGTCCATGTTGACACCAGAACATGGGCTTCTATTGGAATTCTCCAGGGCATATTATCAAGCCCATTATCGCCGCTTTAGCGGCAGTTTTCTGCCGCTAAACCGGCGATAATTTTAACGCCGTTTCTTGATAATATGCCCCCAAATGTAAAAACGTTCACAAGAGAAAAGTATCTTCCACACTGCTCTGACCTGGATTTGTGCCAGCTGTAAGCTAGACATTTTCGTGTGGCCAATTTTGAAGGGAAGCAGTTTTCATATGATCATATTTCTGAACTACTATTGTTAAGCTGGTGGAGGCATTTTTAACTAGCTCCAAATATTGCAAAAGAAGGTCTGGTAGGATTACTTACAAGGAGTTTCCCTACTGTAACAATGAAAGATGAGAGTGCTCCTAACTATCATCCTTCCTACAAGAAGAAAAGATAGTGTGACTTCCCTTATAATTTTGGCTTGATTGAAACAGACCTTGCTACCAACTGATTCTGAAGATGTGGTTACAGCTTAGAGTCTATTTTAAAGACAGGCTATCTCACACATTTCTCCAGGCTAGGACAGAAAAGGCCAGTACGGGACTGGCCAATCAGCCTCAAATGTCAGATGTAGCCTCTTGCTTTCCATCCAGGGCTAAAGACCTGCAAGTAGTGAGAAGTTCCCTCTTCCACTTCAAGCTTCCTCAATGATATGTAAACAGTTTCATGAGTTAGATGTGCCAGCTACGTTAAGGACAAGCATAAGAACTCTTACTGATATGTAGAAGGTTTCTCAGTTAGATGATCAATTCCCTTCTTTGAATTGCCCACTACTTTACATCTCTGGCGCAGGAAGGGTGCTGTGGCAAAGAAGCAAAGAAAAATGGTCTGCCAGATTCACGGTAGGCTAGTAAAAGACAGCCATAGTACGGTTACCACTGTGCTTACTCTCTTTATGATAGCTATGTGCCTACACTACACAATAGCATGCACTATAGTTATTTATGGTAAAATAAAACATTATTTGTCAGGGTGAGATGAGTGGTCAGCAGATGTGCAGCCTCTAGGTGTTGGATCATTTGCATATTCTGTCAGGTGTCCTTTCAGCTGTGCCATGCCATCCCTTCCCTCTCTCTCCTACTGTCCCTGTCTCATGCTTTTCTCCATGGCCTCTCCTTTACCTACACTCTCCGCCTGACTTTAGATAATGCCACTGCTACTTTAGCTATCATTGACACAGTGGCGGCTCCTCCATAGGGGCGTGGGGGTGTCGCCCACTGCTTTCTTGCAGTGCGAGAGCAGAAACATAAAATGGTAAAACTACCATTTTATGTTTCTGCTTCTCGCACTGCGAGAAAGCAGAAGTGCCTGGTTGTGGGCGGGTGGGTGGGCGGTCCTGCTCGAGGGCAGGGGGGGGAGTGGCTTGCCCACTATTGTGGGCCCTGACTGTTTGGTCGGCCCCAGGGCCAAAGCAGTCATGCGCACTCTCCCTTTTCTCTATGTTGGCTGCTTGCAGCCTACATAGAGAAAAGGGCCTCCCATTAGGCGCCCAGCTGGGGCGCTGTGCTCCTGCACCGCACCAATCACAACGCTGCCATTGCAGCGTTGTGATTGGCGGAGAGGAGGGCAGCTGCCTGTGGGTGACTGCTTCCTGTTGAGGAGAGCAGCAGAAAAAGCGCGAATCGGGACCCGGCCAGGAGCTGAGGCGGCCTGGAGAAGGTAAGTTTTATTTTAATTTAATTAAACCCCTCCCGCCTCCCCCCCGCGTCTGCTTTACACATGAAATGTATGGATGTCATGCAGTAGCCTTTAAGAAACATTTGTAAAGAAATAACGTGTAATACAAATCAGCTTTCAAACAAGACAGAGCATATGGATAATTTATCAGAACACATCACTTAAAACTCTATTAGGCCTTGACGATCCGGTCCAATCTTTGATCCGGTTTAGGCAGTGCGGGAATGTGTGCCGCATACATCGACACAAGCCGAAAATTCATCCTCTTCCAACGAACTAAATTAAGATTAAATTCAATGGGCAGTACCCACAGGTATCACACCTTCCAGGGCCAGACTGGCCATAGCGGGCACCGGGCGTTTCTCTCTGAGCAATTGTATTCCGCCTGCTGCCATCTGAATGTTCAGAACGTGCTCATCTTCATGAGGGTGCCATGCACCCTTCCATCCGGAGCCTGTTCCGACTGGAGAGCCACTGTTGAGACCCTTAATTCCAACAAGTTTTTTAATCAAACCTTGAGGGAAATGTGGAACAACATGATAACCTTTATTCGGCACAAAAAAACAGACTTCTGGCATCTTAGCTGGATCGGGACATGGCCTCGGACCCCCAAAGCACCCCATGGTGTTTCATCGTGTATAAATGTTCACAGTTTGGGGTAGATATTCCCGCCATGGACGCCTGCAGCTCTGCCTGTCACAGCCTCTTTCGGAGTTTCGGCTCTGCTTGCTTATGGTGAACACCCACGAGCCTGTCCCGGCCTGTGCAGTTCAGACACTATATGAAGCTACGAGGCAATTGTTAAGTTAGAGTCATTTGTAGAGCGCCCAGTCCATCATTGATGGGGCCTCGTAGCACTCGGGGTTGCCGTGCAGACCCTTGTCTGGTTTACCTAGCCAGGATGCGGAATCAATGCTCTTTTTGTGGTGATTATGGGATTTCCGGCAGCTGTTTCTTACCCATCAATCTACATGTGCTTAGGGGTTTTTTTTTTGGGTGGGGGGGTGGTACTACATTGATTGGATAGTGTCTGGGTTGCGTTGCCTTGTATTGCCCCGCATGTGGTATGTGAGTCAGGCAATCCAAGGCAGAGGGCGCTGTTGGGCTCATCATGAGAGCCATACACTAGGAAATATTAACTCTGGCAAATGGTTCTAACTAGAGTAAATAAAGAAAAAATGTAACAATAGCAAAATAACTTTCAGTGAATTAACACCCCTCGATTACAAAATACTCCATATGAAAAAAACTCTTTGAGTTAACGTGATAAACTTGCTGGCCTGCTCATTTATTCACCTAGATCAAAAGGGCAGGTTTAGTCAAGGGCTCCCCAGAGAAAATTTGCCCCCTCACCAACAATATATTTTCTCTGCTTTCACAGCAGCCATCACATCTCTTCTGTCCGAGAAAACCTTTTGTCTAAAGCAAGAACAGTCATTTGGAAAGTCATTGTAATGGTGGTGTTCATGCAATTTCCAACCCAGCAGGTGGTGAATGCCATTTATTATGAGCTCTCCACACATCAGTTGAGCCAAAGCATGCTCAGGAAATTTGGTGTGATTATATGGGTATGGAGTGAGGGTTGTATTCCTGATTTTGTTGGCAGTGTTTGATATGCTGTATACATTGATATTGATGGTGTTCACCTGTTTCAAATGCAGCAATCAAATGGCTATATAGCATTTGTACATTACATAAGACAGTAAATAGCTGCAGTTTCTCTGTCTGTACTGATCCCTTAAGATTATCTCTGTAACCCTTGTCTACCTTTGCTTTACTTATTTGATGTATTGGTGTGTCCTCATGATTACAAATTTGCTTGAAAATGCACCATTTGTCCACTCTTTTTTCAAAATTTCCCCCCCGAACCCCCGTAGGTTGTTTGGGCTCGCTCGCTACGCACACTCGCCGCACTGCAGTACAACAATTATTTCATGCCCCACTACTTTCAAAAGTCACCAGCCGCAACTGCAATGACATGCCCTTTTATGTATGATCATTTTAAAAACAAACCCTTGTGCTGTGTGGCTTCACAAGCATCACAAATCCCCTGAACAGAGACTTCCTTGTCTACTCGTAGCCTCTGTTCTGGCTCGTTTCCCGATCACTGCAAGTGACAGCAGGCTTCATGAGTGTATGCGTGACGGCAGATGTGACAGGTTTAGGCAGCTGCAGGATTGTGTGCTGCGAAGGGAGCGTCGATGCAGTCAACCTCAAAAACAAATAGGGGCTGGTACACATAACTTTGAAGCGATATCTCAGATACGAAATTGACTTTATAAATGTCAGCAAAGTTTTTATCAACTAAATGAATGGACGGTCCATAGTTACAAGCTAGGGAATAATAGGGCTGCTACAGTATGAGAGAGTTAGTATCCAATGAATCCTTCCTGGACCCAACATATATGATGCTCATGGATCTTTAACCTTAAACATACCAAAATACATACACATTTTCCATTTCCAGCACAGAAATTATGACCAGCTGGAACATATAAACCATATTTTTAGGTTTCGGCTACAATAAGCATTAGCTGTCTTTTGGCAGAGCTATTGTTTACATACACAAATATACATCAAGTGGGATTTGGGTCAGCCGGTTGCTCATGATTGTATGGCTTGCTTATGTATCTCAGATGTCTTCTCCTAATTTGATGGCTTTCTTACCTAATCTTGTCTTTGTCCCATTCAGGAGCATTTCGGTTTCACACTGTTCTGATTGGATGTGTTGTATCCTTCCATTGCATAATTGAGGGGACCCTTATATATGTTATATTCAGCACTCCATGGAAGTGTATTAATATCTTAACTTTTTTCTCCATGAATGCTCTCTTTTCATTTATTCCTTTGCTGATCCCTGATGCTCCATGCCCCACTGCCCTTGGTATGCATTTTTAGGTTGAGCCTAGGCAGGGCATGTGCTTCCCTGCGAGGCATGCTGTAATCTATACGCTGACTGAACCGCGTCTGCTGCGTCGAGCACCAGTAGCTGGATGTTCCTCGTCCCCGTTTGGATACGCTTCTTAAATACACGTCCCTTTCGCGCACCACGGTATTCCGGGATTGATCGCACGGATACCCAGCCCTGAACCGCTCCCAGATTGAACCTGGTACCCCAGCCCGTGGCGCTCCCTGTTTTTACAATTGCCGCTATTAATTGAGCACTTGATTCCGATATTGACAACTGGACATCCGGCCCTCGGCCTCCCTTGCATTGTGTCTACCAATTAAATCCTTCTGGCTCACATGTCCTTTCGTCCTGATGATGATCTCTTAATAAAGGAGATCGAAACGCCGTCGACTCTCACAACCAAACTCTCTCATTTAACACAATACCTTTGGAGTTTTGTACAATGTTGCCAATGCGATGTAAAACATTTTAAGTCACCAGCACCTATCCTTCACGCACTTTTTTCACTGTATATGTGTGAGCACTAGGACTACCTAAATTACTAGTGAATGATATTCCGTTTATGATGTTAATAAATGCGATGTCATTCCAACAACCTTGTGTCCCGGCATACATTGTCTTCCTGGTCCTACCTGGACTCTCTCTTCATTAAGAAAACCCAGACTTAAGCTAGAATTAATTAATTAGTAGCCCAGGCTACCTGAGGACCCTGTGGCCTCTTCCAGACCCTTGTTCTTACATTATACTTATGACCCCTGGTTACTACTGGGGTACCCTTGTTCTCTTTACGTAATCTATACGGTGGCTTGAAGCACCTCCCATCTTTTCCATTCATTCCTGTCCATACCCTTCATAAATGCATGCTTTTGTTTGGTCAGCCATTTTCATGTGTAATGGGTGAGGCACCCTTGTGCAGTCTAAGCACTTCCTTCACATTCACCCCCTTCCTCTGACATTCTAGCTCTGCAATAATAAGCCGTTTCCATTCGGGGTTCAGCAGGAGCTAACATTTAACAGATACTCTTCAATAACATAGCAAGTATTGAGCCAAAGCTACACTCTGGGGGAAGCAACAAGAAACTTCTCCCTCCGTCAGAGCCTCCCTCTTATTTATTTCCGTCTGCCTCTCCCCTTCTGCCCTTCCCCTTTTTCTACCCATCCCCATCCTCTGTTCACTTCCCCCTCCTCTGCCTCCGGCTGCTTCCATCACTACCCTCTTTCAACTTATCATTTTTCCTCTTTCTTCTGCCTACTACTGACGTCATCTACCGCCTTCCTCTCTTTTTCTCACACATTCCCTCTAACCCTTGGCCTCATCCTCCTTCTGCCACAATGTACTTTCTTCTCTCCTACCATCTTCCTCTTCCCTTTCTCATCCTCTCTTGAACATCAGTCTCCTTCCCTTACCCTCTTCTTCTTTTTCCATGCTCTAAATTCATCTTCTGACACCTTTCTTTCTTTCACTTCTACCTCATTTTCCTTTTTTCACACCATCTACCCCATGCATTGTCTTTCCCTTCCAGCTTCTTATTGTGTGTCGCAATCTTCATTCCTTTTTTCTCCTCTTCTTATTTCAGCCAGTCTCTTGACCTTATCGGCTACCAGTGCACTGGAATGCGATCCACAGCTCTAGCAGGAGCAGATGTGTCTCAGATTCTAATTCGTCAATCTCACCAGCATTACTAAGAGACAGCCATTTACACACATAATGCTTTCTGGGAGAGAGGTGCTTCAGCACACAGTAGGTGCCATGCAAAAATCAGCTCTTAATACTTATTTATTCTTCAGTTACGCTAATGAGGCATTTCTCTGCTGAGGGACTCCTTTGTTTCAGAGGGGACAAAAGGAAGGCCATTGATCTCTTACAGTGATGAAATGTAGGATCAGCCTTGCTGGCTTGAAAACAGCTGGCAAGGAGGGCGCTACACTATTAGGGACATGGACAGTCCACCCCACACTGGCCACATGCACTGATGGGGGATTCACAGGATGTTAAGCCGATGCTGAGTCTCGAACCTGGTTCCCCAGTTCCAAAGTTGGTAACTCTGGCCCTAGCACATTCCAAGTCAACAGCAATCTAAGGCCCACAGGCATCACTGGACAATATAGGCAGTTGCCTTATGAAGACAACAAGCATTGAACTCAACATAATTCAACACAATGCCACATAATTAAGTGCCACACAATTCCACAACACACAAATTCACCCCGCATAATTCTACTACACAACACATTTCAGCATCTCATAATTGCATACCACATAATTCAGCTCCACATTATTCAACTACATACCACATAATGAAATACCATCAACTTCAACTCCACAAATTTCCACTCCACTCCATGCCACATAATTCCACTTCACATAATACCACTCCATGCAACATAATTCCATTACAATCCATGCAAAGCAATTCAACTACAGATAATTCAACTACACATAATTACACTCCAACCTACATAATTACAATTCACACCACATAATTACACTCCACATATATCCACTCAGCTCCAAAACACATCATTGCACTCAGCTAAATTCAACTCTGCAAAGTGCCCCATATATACACTCCACATAATTCCACACCGTGCCACACAATTCCACAAAATGCAACACCACACAATTCAGCTCCACACAATTCCATACCACACAACATGCACTCCTCTCCATAACACATAATTCCACTCCACATAAATCAACTCCATACCACAAAACAACACTCCACATAATACACTCCACATCATGCCAAATAATTCAGCTCATGCAAAAAGAACAATTGATGGACAGAATGCAGAACAATGTCATACATTCACCCCAGTACAGAGATCTGGGCCTAAATCCATCGTTTTTCTGCTCACCATGCCATTCCACTTTGAACCCAGCCATATGCAAATCAGACTTGACCCTGTGCCCAATGGGAACAGTCCAGTCCGAACTGCCTGGCCAGGTCTTCCCTGGACTGGAACCAAGCATCCTAGGACCGGTTTCGGGGTTTCACCCCTCATCAGCCAGAATAGCTTGACTCCAGTGGCATGGAGAGCACAGGACCCACGTCTGGGCATACCCGCCCCACTCGGGGTGACAAATGCAAAAAAAACAATTGATGGACAGAATGCAGAAAATGTCATACATTCACCCCAGTACAGAGATCTGGCTTAAATCCATCGTTTTTTTGCTCACCATGCCATTCCAGTTTGAACCCAGCCATATGCAAATCAGACTTGACCCTGTGCCCAATGGGAACAGTCCAGCCCAAACTGCCAGGCCATGTCCTCCCTGAACTGGAACCAAGCATCCTATGACCGGTTTTGGGTTTTCATCCCTCATCAGCCAGGATAGTTTGACTCCAGTGGCATTGTTGTAATTTGGCAGCACTTAAGTTAAGCATTGGCTGAAGACAGCCTGTATTTAGAGGCTAAATTGTCCGCTTTGTGGAATCCATTTTGTATTTCTGGCAGCCATTTTGGCTGCCATGTGCTACCATGTGCTCACCATGTGCTCTGTCCTACCTTCCTGTCAACTGCTCTTGAAATCTGCCTAGAGACAAGTTAACTTTAGTTCCTCTTGCTTTGCACATGCTCAGTTGAGCTTGCAGCTGTTTCAAGTTTATAAATGTCAGGATGTGTCTACTAAAAGTAGAAACTGTTAGCTCCACCCACTTGTCGACTGTGCATTCTCTGTATGACCTTATATGTACCTACAACCAGCATTTGTGTTTGTACCGCCTTCATTTGAGCCCCTGTGTGGGTATAAAAGGACCAGGATCCTTCCATTCAGTGTGCTACTTCATGCATTACTGAAGGGTGATGTGTGAATGTTAGCTCCACCTTATAAGGTTTAATAAACTCTGTCTTTTATATTTCAGTTTCTGTGCCAACTTCTTCCTAAGTGTCTGAGGACTCTGTGCAGAGAAGGGAGAACCCCTAAGCACTGGTAGGCCTTGTTGAGGCTCACTATTACAAATTGGCGCTTCCAACGTGGGACTCATCAAAAGACTCAGATGCCCGAAGGACTGGTCGCGACGAAGGATTGGAATCTCGCTTTTGGACGCGATCGCTGCCTGAGGAGACCTGAGTCTTGGCACCCATGGCGTTTTTCCTTTCTTTCTGATCTGACCATCCCGGCGGCGCCGGTCCTTGACTGAGATCTCTTCTGTTGATTTGCCGTGCAGTGACCATTTGGTCAATTTGAGAATTTGGCAGTTGGAACCTGGACACCATTTGATTGGTAAGAGCCGTTTTGCGGCACTTGCTGTTGGTTTGATGCCTTTGATTGGTAAGGTAGTTTTAGTAACACTTACTGTGGCTTTGTTTGTATGATTGGCCAATTTTGGAATTTGTTTTGTAATTATATATGCATTGCAATACATATAGGCGGGTAATGAGGAGAATTTTCTCTATTTGAAATTGTTTGAACAGCGCAACGTACAAACAGTACCTTAAGCGCTACTTTGATTATAATACTGCATATTCTGCACTATTTTTGGCATGCCTGTTTCCAGTACACTTCGCAGAAAGTGTTGCTGTTTTGGAGGTACCGATATGGATTTAGTAAGTACTTAGTTGACTCCCCTCAGAGGGGATACCTAAATAGGTTTACGTATAGTAAAAAGATATTTCTTCCTTGGTGACTAAGTACCCCATGGAACTAAATATGTACATAAAACGGATCCGGATCTGCGCACTTAGTAACATTCATAAGTGGTGATATGCAGAGCGCTTTTTGAGTGTTCTACCAGCCAAAACTGGCGAATTTGGTGTATTTTGGCTTCTTGACCATGGAACAGTTTTTGGGCTACTTTTGAGAGCTCTTCTTGTAAATATGACTTACAATTAGTATTTACAAATAGGTTGGTCTTGCGTACAGTTTGTAAGCTGTCTTAAAGTTCTAAGTGTTGATTTGTGGGTTCAATGTGTGTTTAAATGTCTATGTGGGGTTTTTTGGTTTGACATTGGTAATACTTTTGTGAGTACTCTGTGTACGAATGGCTAGCTTTAAGCGCGCTGTGTTGTGTCCTTCTGTAACTGTCTGGAATGAGCTCAATGAGTTTGTTTATGTTTTTTTTTGCTGTCATCATTCTGTTATGCAAAATGTCATTTAGTTACTTACATATTAAATAAAAATCCAGAAATAAATTATGTAACATATGCTAAACAGCTGCATGTTACTATTTAAATTGACAGAGTAAGACACTATACATGTGTGCAAATTGCCACAATGCTAAACATAAAATTAGAATTCGTATTCAATAGGATTAAAATAGGCCTCATACAGAGGTAGAAAAACGAAATTGTGTGTTTTGTAATCAATAGACTTAAATACACAATGTTACAGCCTTTTCCTTAAATACATTGTATTAGACATTAATAGGCATGCACATCATTTGAGTGAATTTGGTCGTTGCTGAACTAAATACACATTATAGAAAGATAGATTTGACTGCATTGAAATGCCTAAGTTTTTAAATAGACTGTGACATGCTTTTCTCTCAGCACCCGAGAAAAAAGCTTTCCGACAGCTGTGTTTAAACTGACTAACTGAAAAGAAACTGTTTGACACAGCAAATGGGGATTTAACTCTGTCAGGGTATTTCAAATAATAAAGGGGTTTTTTCCTGAGAAAGGCGTGAAAATTCGACGCCTGCTGACAAACAACAGCTGCATAAATAGCATATGACTATTCCTGCTCACGGCCACAGACAGGAATGCTGCGTCAGCGACATTTTAAGTCAGTGTAAAACTGGTATACAGGCCTGCCCTATTTTAAAAGTTTCAAAACACCAGTTTCATTATTTTGGATAACAGAGAACAAAATTGAAAGTAGGGATTTCCTTTCTTAATGCCTTTTTTACATAAGTACCTCTGTGGTTCTGATGTTAAATGATAACTGTCCTTTTAAAAAGTGGCGCAGACTTTTCCTGTTTCAAGTAAGGCTTCTGTGCTTAGGGTTATGAATGAATGCGTTTAAATATGATAGGCTACGAATGAAGCTTGCTTTTCAAATGTGGAATCATCAAAATGGTTGGTTTTGATTAAAAAAAAAAAAAAGTTAATTATATGAAAAAAAATATATTATTAAAAATAAATGCTTTAAATTCGTTTTTTCATCTTTATAAAGCCTAATCATCATACTGTGAATTCCTAGCATCAAAATTGGATTTAAGCAGTGCTGTACCGAAAAAAAGGGAACTTAAATGTGAAATGTCACTTTACCCAGCCGTACAAAACTCATTTTTATAAGGGTATATCTTATACATTTCTGATTTCCCATTCCTGGGCTATCTAGAGAACACTCTGGGGGTTCCTATTATGCAAAAATATTGTAGGATATTCATTTTTAAGTGCCCCTACCACCAAAGTCGAAATTGAGCTAAAATTCACAATTTTAGAAGCAGTTCTACCACTCAAGGCAGTTTTTAACCTGCTCTTAGGCTTCAATAAAAGTATACATATGCAAATATAGAACAAACAGCCACCACACACCGTACACAAATGAAAATAAGTATACAGAAACCAGCAGACTTATTATCCTACCTTTAAATTATTTGGAAACACATCGGACAGGACTGCTTTTCGCTGTGATTCTCCAGAGTTGCTTTGCATTACAAAACCGCATGGCAAGCCTTGCACAAACAAAATGAGCAGCTGCTGAACGGGTCAAAGGTCGGAGTTCTGCATTTAGCAACTTAGCAGGGTGAAGGGTAATGTTTGCTGGGACACTTCGACCTTCGAAAAGTTTTTGAAAGACGAGATGATAGCGCAAAGAGAGAAAGAGAAGCTTTGCTTCCTATTTTTGGCAAACACACGTTTTGCGCACTCATATGAAACGAAGGAAAACAGCCCTCAGTTGAGCATTGATCTGCCAGTTATATAAAATAATGTTTTTAGTTTAAAGAATACTGTGTAGGGGCTACGATAAGGAGGAAATGGATTTTAGTTTGCATTCATGCGCCCTCATGTTAATCTAGTACAATTGCTCAAGGAATTGATACATTTGTTGCTGACGCTTTCTACAGTACTCGATGTGCTTGAATCAGAGAATAGCCACTTTCTAAGATATCTCCTACAAGTTTGTTTGTGCCCAGTTGCTACAAATAGGGGTTGAAAGTGTTGACAGAAGTAAAACCTGTTTCAGGTTTTCCTACTGTCAAAATGGGGGAAGGAGGCTAGCTCCTCTACAAATTAAGGGTAGGCAAAATTATGTTTTCTCTCTTATGTTTTCTCTCTTCTTTTTCTCACTTTTTTTTGAGTCTGTCTAAAGCTATCTAGGAAATGGCCATGTGACAGTTAAGGCACTTTGCATTGTTCATAAGGCGGCACACAAAATGGGGCCTAAACCATTACAGAGAATGTTTACTTGGTACTCCCCAGCTAGAAGTCTTCGTTCCTCGGCAGCCCACCTAGTATGTACCCCACGAGTCAAGAAAACCCGACTAGGAGGTAGATCATTTGGCTATGCAGCCGCAAGGCTATGGAATAAACTACCAAGTGAACTCAGACAGACTGATGACTTACTGCAGTTTAGAAAAAAGTTAAAAACCAGGCTCTTTCCAAAAGAATAGCCTTGAGAGATTGGCGCATGATGATTCCTAGTTTTATAGCTGCACAGTGATTTAGGTAATCCCAGCGCCAGGATGCCCGTTGGGTGACAGCTGCGCTATATAAATGCTACTTACAATTACAATTACAATTGGCTATTCTGTAATACTGTTTTAAAATTGTTAGAATTAATAAAAAGATGAAACACATAAGCTATGTTACTGCCCATCCTGTATGAAAGAATGAGTAGAACAGATTGATATTCCCTTATTTGATCTTTAAGGAAAATTGTATAGTGGGGGTTTCTGTTCAAAAATCTCAGGTGGCAACACTATTATTGTTTATGTTATTCTCATGTTCTATACAGTTTTGCAAGGGCATTGCTAGTTTTTTATTAGCTAGTCTCTGTCAATAAGCTGACAGCCCTTATTAGAGCTGGAGATAGGGTTTTTTTCCTTTTAAAAATGATGTTACATAGTCCAGATCGTGAAAAGTACAATGCAGGAAAGACGCTCATGTGATCCTTAGCAAACATTTTGAAGGAAAATATTGTTTTATAGGAGTTTGTTTGTCAGAACATGTTCTGCTGAAGAAAATGTACCCACTATGTTGAAGTTTAGTTCTTTTTGCAATAAGAATCCCTGTTAAATTAGCAGTTTTAGATTTTCCTGCTGCGCCTATAACATGAGAGCATGGTCCTAAGCATAACATGTAAGAGAAATTATTTTACAAGTGTCTGCAGTCCTGTATAAGTAATGTAAAATCTATGAGTAAAAGTGTAGAACATTTCCTTTTTCTTGAGGGTTCTTCAGATTAGTAATATAGGAATACACCAATGTAAGTATTTGGAGTATGTCTGTATTGTTTTTCTCTTTTCCTCAGAATTTAGTAAATGAACACAGACTTCCTTGGCTGTTTGGGATTGGGTGATGTATTACTCTTGTCAGTTCACCAAAACGTTCCTTTTATACTTGCCAATAGGTCCAGGGTTTTCTACTCTTAGATAGATGAAGTGGTTCTTGGGTGCCTTGCTAATGTATGGGGTGCCCCAGGACTAAGGAAGTATTCTGAGACTATCCTCTCTGTTGTTAGTTTATTTCTGTGCCTTGTCTAAAGACCTCTTGTTCTGTCCACCAATAGATATTTGCTGCCTTACAACCATTGCCAGAGGGGCCCGGACATCAGATCCAGCCTGGGGAGTCAGCGCCACTGCAGCTTGAAGCCAAAGTGAAGGTAACCAGCACAGGCGTTGCTGGCAACTAGGACCTCAGTGAAGGCGGAAGCCCTGGGATGTGAATTGTGTACCCCTGCCACTGTCTTGGGCGAAAGACGGGGTCACAAATCAGAAAGGAGAAATCATGGATCAAGTTTTTGATGCCCAGCTGAGAGAGTCACAGACCGACCAGAACGGCAAGGAGGCTTTGCTTGAGGTGACCCCTTTTGAAACAAGGGTTGCTTCAGAGATCCTAGCATCAGGCCTCTTAATCCTGGTCCCAAAGTGAATGCAAGTTTGCACCTTTGTTTGTTGATCAAGAGATACCTGGGCACACTGGATGCAATTTGTGGCCCTAACAAAAGAGCAGTGCGCCAGCAGAGCAATATAGGAGTTAGGGAAGGACTTGAGTTTAGGGTACAGGTGCTGTGCCTCTGGTGCCTGTTAGATTAAAGTGAAGAGAACTTGTGCACTGCTTGAGACACTGGACAGGATCGTTGAAAGACTTTTTCTTCTCAAACTGGGCCGTGATTCTTGAGTTGCGAGTTGTGCAGCTCCACCGTGGGAACAACAAGAGCCTGCCTGTGAGGCTCAAACGGACACAGGGAGAAGACTCCCCTCTGGCTGGTTCCACAGCAGCTAAAATTTCCCAAGGACTCTTTTTTTGTTAGTAATGTACCCCTTTGGTCGTCCCATTTTTGAGGAGGAGCAGCCCTTTGCGGCTCCTTGTCCTAATTCCTATGGCCCTGTGTGGTCCTCCTGGTCCTTTGGAGCCAGGATGGTTTTTGTAATAATCTGTCTGACTTCTTTAATATTTGCATTACTTATAATGCTTATTCTACACGAAAAATGTTTTCCTGAGCAGTTGACAAATATTACTTTGCCCTCCTCCTAAAAATATATTAAATTGATATTTTAGCCCTCACAAAAGAAATACTGGAAAAGTCTATTGAAAATGTTTTTATTAAGTATGTGCTGTTGGCTATTAATTGAAATAGATAGTCACTGAAATACATCAGAGCCCTGAAACTTAGAATTAGACTAGATGATTTTGGACTCTTGTTTCTGCTTGGAGCTGGAAGCTACTGACTATCCTGTGTGTAATGATTAATACTTTTTACATGCTGTGTATGTATCCAATGTGGTCCAATGCTTTGCTCCATTTGCATCTCTGCTTGTATACCTGGGAAGAGGGAACGTTGCTGAAACAAAGGCCCAACAAATGTTGAATAAAGAGGTGGCCGAAATAATGTTAATAGATGTACGGGATGAATATCTAGATTACCCTAGATAAACGAATGTCTTCAGCCAATGCTGAAAGGGCCGTCTGTTGTAATTTGGCAGCACTTAAGTTAAGCATTGGCTGAAGACAGCCTGTATTTAGAGGCTAAATTGTCCGCTTTGTGGAATCCATTTTGTATTTCTGGCAGCCATTTTGGCTGCCATGTGCCTCACCATGTGCTCTGTCCTACCTTCCTGTCAACTGCTCTTGAAATCTGCCTAGAGACAAGTTAACTTTAGTTCCTCTTGCTTTGCACATGCTCAGTTGAGCTTGCAGCTGTTTCAAGTTTATAAATGTCAGGATGTGTCTACTAAAAGTAGAAACTGTTAGCTCCACCCACTTGTCGACTGTGCATTCTCTGTATGACCTTATATGTACCTACAACCAGCATTTGTGTTTGTACCGCCTTCATTTGAGCCCCTGTGTGGGTATAAAAGGACCAGGATCCTTCCATTCAGTGTGCTACTTCATGCATTACTGAAGGGTGATGTGTGAATGTTAGCTCCACCTTATAAGGTTTAATAAACTCTGTCTTTTATATTTCAGTTTCTGTGCCAACTTCTTCCTAAGTGTCTGAGGACTCTGTGCAGAGAAGGGAGAACCCCTAAGCACTGGTAGGCCTTGTTGAGGCTCACTATTACAGCATGGAGAGCTCAGCTCAGCATAATTTCAACCAATGCCACACAATTCCACACAACACAATTAAACTACACAGAATTCCATTCCACAGCACAAAATTCAACTCCACAACACATAATTCCACTACACACCACATACAACCAATCCACACCACAAAAGTCCACATCATGCCACATAATTCTACACTGTGCCACATAATTCCACTCAATACATGCAATTCCACGACACACAAAACCAATACACACGTTCACTACACTTAATACCACATAATTACTATCCACATAATTCCATTGCACATGCACGCACTGATCCAGCATTTCTCATATTGGTTCACTTCAGGTCTTTCAGCACAGTTTCTTTACCATAGCATTTCAAAAAATCAAAATCTCAAACACACTCTCCTCCTCTTTTTCGTTGTCTTCTTCTTACACAAACACAGCCTTCCTCTGAGTCTATAACCCCTCCCCTACATTGTCTCATTCTCACACGCTCTTGCTCCAAATCTACAGTTCATTCACTACTTCATACAGAAACTACCTATCACTCTTGATCTTACTTTCTTTTTGTTCTATACAACTCTCGCCCTTATCTATTCACCATTCTGCATAATTCAAAAATACAATTCACTACACACCACATAATTCCACCCCGCAAAAATTCCACAACTAACAAATCCAAAATAAATTATATGATTCCACTACAAACAACATACATCCACTCCACTACAAACAATAAACATAAGTAAAGAACAATATCATTTACACCGCCAATAGCTCTAACATTCACAAATGCAAGACCAATTGCATTGCAAATGCTTGTTGTTTTTCAAAGCAGGACCAGCAGTTGAAACGTGCTGCCAGGTCACTTGTTTCCTTTTCTGCACTTCAAGCTCACTTGCTTTCACTTCATTAAATTTTAATTCTAGCACTATAACATGGACCTCTGTATGAATTTAGTGTTCCCCTGCATTCTGATGCTTTCATACCCATATGTCACAAGACATGCGCTGTCATGTGAGAATCACTCATGCGTGCACATCCGTCTTGAATTTTTTTTTAATAGAAAACATTTTTCAAGATTGAGAGTGTTGTGTGCACATGCGTCCTGATGCATGTGTACACACGTGATTAAAAAAAGATTCGCTCAGTCTTTTGGAAGATCTACTGACTTTGCCAGTGCTTGTTTAATAGTATGGGCTTTTCCGTGAGCTCCAACAAACACTTTAATTGAAAGACAATAACAGCAGTTCCACAGATACAAAAACAGGGTACTTTTGTAATCAGTGAAACAAATATTCACTGAGCAGGATATGGATAATTGTAGAATCGTGAACACTGCAAAATGGAATTTAGACTCCAGCGATAAACTGCAAAGTAGCATCGTAAAAAGGAAAAACGACTGACTTCAGGAGGTGAACACAATAATATATGAAGCCACTTAAAACAATGTAAATAATATAGGGAAACAGTTCTGCCTGTCACAATGAACAATTAAGCAGGAATAATGAATTCAATTGCAAACATAATTTTGTCATAATATTTAAATAGTATTCTATTCATTTGAAAATAAATACTGTAATGTGTAAAATAAGTTTTTAAATGTGCTTTTGCAGACCATGAAGTAGATCAGCTTGTGGTCTACAGAGTAAACAGAGAATGAATTGCTTGATTTAAACAGAACACAGTTAATATCAGGAACAAGCAATCCAGACGTAACATATTTGTAGACTTGAGGGTTTGTTAAGCTTTTCGTGTTTGCTGTCAAATAAATATTTTAGTGTCATAACACACGAATAAACGAGCATATGTACACATTTTAGGGATTGTGATTTCCTCATTGCGATTCAATGCGAAATAGTGATTTCCTAATGGGGTCCCAATTTACCAACCTCATGAATATTATTAAGGTAGGTTGCAGTTGGCGACCCTTTAGAAATTGCAGCCGTCACAGGGTTGGTGGCCTGCTGGAGTCAGCAGACCACCACGTCTGTGATTGCTTTTCATAAAGAAATCTTTTTCTTTTTTTTAATGCTATCTGTTTTCCCTTACATTTATAAAGAGAAAAATGAAATGTTCAGGTTTCATTTTTTAAATGTAACCTTCTCTTAAAAATATTGGTTTCAACATTCACAAAGGGGAAGGGTGACCCCTTCCCATTCGCGAATGGTAACCACCAGGTGTTGGTAAAAGATGAATGTTTTGCGACCGTAATTCAGTCGCAAAACATTCATGCATACAACTGTACTTTGGTATTTGCAAGGGATGCCCTAACACGCCCCTTCCAAATACCGAATTGCAAAACACAAATTGCGATTCGGTAACATGTTACCAAATCGCAATTTGGGTTATGTACATCTCCACAAACATTTTTGAAGTCGAAAATGACCCGATTCAGTGTATTGGGCTGTTGCTGACCACAATTTTTTTTTCTACATATGGTCCTTAATCCGAAGGCTATATCTACTCACAAGGGTGTTTGAACTGTGACACCACTGAAATAAAAGCATTCTGGGATTGGTAGTTGTGTCCAGGAACCCTGAGTTGGGTCTCTTATGTATTTGTTGTTTTTTAGAGGTGGTTTTAACTTGTTCATGTTTTGAATTAGGAATTTATAGATATTGTTGACTGATTTACAAAGAAACTAATAAATCTGCACCCCTAAAAGCAGTGCTGTGAAGGGGAGCAGACTTACTACTTTTTTTTAAATTCCCAGACATTGGCAGTAGTAGGGTTGGAACGATGCTCTAGTCTTAGGTTTCCAGGTGTCCTACTGGCAATGCCATGTGATAATTTGGTTGCATGAGTTTTGGGGAGGATTTTACTATTTGCAAAACACAAAATGTACCAACAGTACATTTTCTCATTGGACATTAGTTTCTTCTTAGGGAAAATATTTGTCTGCGCAGAAAAACCCCTTCTGCTCCACCCTAAAAAATTTGGGGGAGTTCCACTACACTTCGCTCCCTGAAAGAGGATTTACTTTAGTACTTTACTGGAGCAAATTTATGACAATTGTCAAGGTTGGAAGGGTCAGACAGTAGTTTGAGACTGTCCATAAACCTACAAGTTAGTGGCCATTCACAAAATCTCAAGAAAGATCTTGGTATTATTATTATTATTATTATTATTATTATTATTTCGACACTTATAAAGCGCACTGTCACCCAACAGGCATCCTGGCGCTAACATATGTGTGCCCAGCAGGGCTCATGCTACGGGGGATCTCATCAAGATAATAAAGTTATGCACTAGGATAGAGCCATGTCTTTAGTCTCTTCCTAAACAGAAGAAGATCTTCCAGCTTTCTCAACTCGAATGGAAGACTATTCCATAGTCGGGCAGCAGAGGTGCTGAAAGCCCTACCTCCTGATTTTGTTTTTTGAATCTTGGCACCTTCACCATTTTAGCGGAAGAGGAGCGGAGGCTCCTAATAGAGGGCATACCATGCGAATTTCTTCTGCATTAATATAGGTCCAGACCCATGCAAGGCCTTGAAAACTATGCAAAGGGACTTAAATTGAACTCTCTGTAGTATAGGAAGCCAGTGTAGCTCCATCAAGGCCAAGGAGGCAGAAGATCGTCTTGGCCTCCCCAGAGCTAGCTTGGCTGCTATTGTTTGAATTCTCTGGAGCCTCTCCATCAAATAGCTTGGAGACTCCAGCAGCAGAGCATTGCAGTAGTCCAACCTGCTTAGAATGGTACTTCGTACTACCAGTGCTCGGGCTTGGGATGGCAGGACCGGAAGAATCTTCCGGAGGGCTCTAATAATAGAGAAACAGCTCCCCACGGTTTTATTTACATGTACTTCAAGGGTCAGTTTGTTATTAAACATAATACCCAAATTCCGCACCTTCTCCGCAGGGACCAGTGGGCTGGCTGTGGCTGATGGCCAGAAATTAGTGGGAAGTGGTGGAGGGGACTTCCCCGCCGCACAGTAAAGAATCTCGGTTTTATCGGCATTAAATTGTAGCGAGTTCTTTCTCAGCCACTGTGCCATGTCCTGCAGGCAAGCATGAAGGTCTTCCAGGGATGTCGACTGTTCTCCCTCTAAGGACAGAATAAGTTGGGTGTCATCCGCATAATTTACGATATTAACATTATGCACCCTTATAACGGCAATCAGAGGTCTCATATAGATGTTAAACAATATTGGGCTGATCGCGGATCCCTGGGGAACGCCATGCACAATGTTTTTAAATTCAGACTGATAGGGGGGAAGGGCCACTGCTTGCCTCCTATACGATATGAAACCATTTCAGAGCCGTGCCTGCTATCACCACTTCTTCAAGTCTGTTCAGGAGAACCTCATGGTTGACTGTGTCAAATGCGGCAGACAGGTCAAGCAGGATAAGTATCGCTGATTGACCTCTGTCTGCACGCATTCGAAGATCGTCCATCACAGTCACCAGGGCGGTCTCCGTTCCGTGTCCAGCACAGAAGCCAAATTGCACATCCTCTAGAATGTTATTAGTTTCCAAGTGCTTTGAAAGCATTCTGCTAACCAGTCGTTCTACAATCTTTGCTGGGTAAGGCAACAGGGAAATCGGCCTATAATTTTTGGACTGGCTGGGTCAAGCGTTGCCTTTTTAAAAGAGGTGTCACCAGTGCCTGCTTCAGCAAGCCAGCACTGATCCACTAGAGCGAGATTGGTTACAGATCTGGCGAAGTATAGGGAATAATTCTGTTCCCAATTCCTTCCAGATTTTATGTGGTAAAGGGATCCATAGGTGATCCAGAGGAAACACCTAAGGCCAATCTGTTAAAATCCTCCACCAATAGTATCTCGAAGTCGGTTAAGGCATTTGTAATCTCTGCCCCTGCCTCTTTTGTCTGCTTTATATCTGGTGGACCTCTATTATTATTGCCACTGGGGTCTTCTACCCCCCCTGGCAAGTTATCCCCTTTTAGACCATCGATGATAGTTCTAATTTTATCATCGAAGAACGTCGCTAAGCTGTCACAGAGGTCCTGAGTGGGATGAATCTTATTCTTAGCACAGTCTGGGCTGATCATGTCATTCATTATTTTAAAAATACTTTTTGTACTATTCGATGCTTTCAAAATAGTACTGGCGAAGTATTCAGCCTTCGCAATGTTTATTTCTTTTTTATAGCTGATAATTGCTGTCTTCCAGACAATTTTGTCCTCATCTTTGTAAGCCCTTCTCCATTTCCTCTCTGCCTGCTTACAGTCCAATTTCACATTTTTAGTTTTTCACTGAACCATGGGGCCGAGGATCTGCCCACTTTCTTATGATTTTTAAAGGGGCGGCCTGGTCCAGCGTAGCTTTATCTGTGCACAGAAGGCCGCATAATTATACTCTACCTGTATGTCTACCTTAAAACATTCATTCAGGGGGAACACAGGGAGGTTCTTGCCTTTTTAGAAGAGACTTCCAGTCCCTACTAACAAAGTTTCTCACCTCACAGAGCTACCGGTCTACTCATTCTCGGGTTACATACCCGGAATTTAATCAGGTGGTGGTCGGACCAACCCACGGGCAGAATGTCTAGGTCTCCTACTACCTGTTTTTCAGAAAAAATTAGATCAAGAATATGTCCTCCCTATGTGTTGGCTCTGTAACCCATTGTTGTAGGTTTAAGACTTCACATGATTGGAGGAGATTATTGTATCCAGAATCCAAGGTTCCATTTAGCCATAGGTTGAAATCACCCAGAATTAGCAGTCTTGCATGTGTAGTTGCCATGTTGCTAAATGTCTCAATCAATGCCTGCTGTTGTTGTACACTAACAGCCCCAGGGGGCCTATAGCATACAATACCTGTCAATACATGCCCATTGAGGTCCTTTAGCGCGAATCCCAGTAACTCAAAGCCTTCTATCACATCAATATCTAGCGGGGCAAAGTCCCATATTTCTTTAAAAAAATCACCCACCCCATCTCCCCTACCACTCGCTTGTGGTTTATGGAATACTTTGTATCCTGGTGGGCATGCCAGCCCTGGTTCTAAGTCAGAACCCAGGTGTGTCCATGTCTCCGTCATAAATAAAGCATCCAAATCATGGGATTCCAGTGCCAACTGTATCTCCACGCAGTGTTTAGGCAAATATCTTACATTTAGCAACCCACATAAGAGGGAATCTCGTTTCACAAAATCTGATTTGGGGGCCGCGGTCTCCTCAAACTTGACCTTTCCCATCCCTCTTCCGTTCCGTGGTAGAGGGAGACCATGGTTGATCCGCCCACTCCTAACTCCATTCACAGAATTTACTACTCCAAAATTATACAAAGTTGTGATGCACAATTATGTGGTAGTAAATGCTAGGAATCCTCTGGTGGATACTTGACAGGCATGCATTTTCAGTCATAAAATTGGCTTTGCGAATTATGTCTCAATGTCAGTATATTTTGGGATTTAGCAAGCCAATGTAAACATCAATGATTCTCTTTTCTGTTTTTTCTTGGGAGGTGGCATGTGAAATGAGTTAGCAGGTCTAATGAATACAACAACCCTCCTAGTATTTTATAACCCTGGGCGTAGTTCGCGTAGTAGCGCTACGCGTAGCTACGCAAAGTGCACTTCGCACTACGCGAGCTACGCGTAGCACTACTCGAACTGCGTAGTGCGGTAGGAAATGCTGTTCGCAATGATTGCACAGTGCCGGATGCTTGTCCGCACTGTGCAATCATTGCAAATGGCATCTTGCACAGTGCAAGCAGTCGTTTTCTGCCGCTCGAGTATATTTGTACTCGGCGGCAGTTTTCTCAACGCGGACTGGTAGTTTCTCATCGCGGCGGTCGCGAGCATACGCGACTCACTCGCAATGAGAAACCTGACCTCCCGCGTTGAGAATCTCGGCGGAGGTTTATTTTCCACGCTCGCGATCGGCAAGTTGATGTTGCTGATCGCGAACGAGGAAAAAGTCTCGCTGGGATGTCATTTTGCTCGCTCGCGGTCGCCAACTTGGCGTTGAGGACCGCGAGCAAGCAAAAATGCCCGCTACGCGTTTTTGCACTGTGCTACGTGCAATTCGCGTAAGCGCGTAGTTGCGCAAACTAAGCAAACTACGTGAGCGTAGCGTAGTTTTCCGCCCAGGCCTAGTATTTTACACTTAATATTACAGAGGTAGACTGTGAGCTGAAAACAGTCCTGGAAAATGTCATAATCCCAGTCCCGTATTTCACTGACCAGGCGCTATACAGAAAGACAGTCTAACACTCCCCAGAAGGCTAGGGTTATCTCACCCACAAAATCTGAAACAAACTTATAGCTAAACAATTATTTGACAGCGCAATATCCCCAAAAAGTATTGGAAAACAAGAGTTATATTAAAAAGTTGCATTAAAAGAAAGCTACACCCACAGGTTTCCAACTTCCCATGGGTGCTGTAACCCATCGTCATCTCACCTCTAGACCAAAATGTCACAAACTGCATTTTCTTTCCACACGGTTGAAGTCACAAACCCATTGCAAAGCTCAGCACGCCCCTCATGTAGCATTGCGACGTGAATCTTGCCAAAATATATATATAAACAGTCACACACTCACTCACATGCTAATGCATGCGTTGACAGACCCACTGAGACACTCATGCACCCTCTTACAGAACCCCTCAGACACTGGCGCACTCATTCAGACACTTACACACCCACTGAGAGACGCACTCAGACACTCATGCACCCACACACAGACCCACTGACAGACTCAAGCATCCACTTAAAGACCCACTCAAACACTCATGTACTTACACACAGACCCACTCAGAAACTCACCCTCCCACTGACAGACCAATTCAGAGACTCAAGCACCCACTCACAGACCCAGACATTTATGCACCCACTCTCAGACTCACTCAGGCATTCACAGACCCACTCACAGACCCACTCTAGACTGATACACCCACTCACAGACCCAATCAAAGACTGATGCATCCATTCACAGACCTACTCAGACACACATGCACCCACTCACAGACCCACTCAGACACTCACACACCCACTCACACACCCACTCACAGTCACTCAGTCACTCACACACCCACCCAGAGACCCACTCAGACAGTCATGCACCCACTCACAGACCCACTCATAGACTGATGCACCCACTCACAGATCCACTCAGAGACTCATACACTCACTCACAGACCTACTCAGAGAATCATATAACCACTCACAAATCCACTGAGCCACTCATGCACACACTCACAAACTCACTCAGAGACTCATGCACCCGCTCATAGATCCACTCAGACACTCATGCACCCACTCACAGACCCACTCAGACACTCATGTCTACACTCACAGACCCACTCAGACACTCATGCACCTACTCACACACCCAGTCAGACTCATGCACCCACTCACAGACACACTCAGAGACTCACGCACCCACTCACAGACCTGCTCAGATATGCATGCAACCACTCACAGACTCACTCAGACCCTGATGCACCCTCTCACAGACCCACTCAGACACTCATGCACCCATTCACACACCAACTCAGAGACTGATGCCTCTACTCACAGATCCACTCAGACATGCCTGTACCCTCTCACAGATGCTCTCAGACACTCATGCAACCACTCACAGATACACACAGTCACTCACACATCCACTCAGAGACTCATGCACCCACTCACAGACCCACTCAGAGACTCATGTACCCACTCACAGATCCAGTCTCTCAAATTGTTAAGGAATGTCCTGTTGCCTTTGTCAGAGAAATGTACTCCATCACTCCTATATATATGCTCCATGTCAAAGCACAAGTTGTTGTTGCAGATGGAGCCCATGTTGTTGTCTCTGATGTATGCAAAAACAGTGTTATTAATATGTTTCCTGGCTTTGTCTATTTGCTGACAAAATGTGTATGACCATCTCCATTTCTGCCTTCGGCAAATGTTGGAAAATACCAAAGCAGTGTGAGGGAAAAGTGCCAATAACTGTCCAAAGGTCTCCTTCATTGTTATTTCCAATCCTACCTCAGTAAGAGTGCCTAGGTCATTGCCACCACAGTGCACAATTAAGAGGTCTGGATGTTGGCAATCTGCAATGGTCTAAATAAAAGGCAGCAATTACTGCCACTTTAACCCTCTCTGGCCAATCCAAGTAATGTCCACATTAGACTTACCCAAGTCCTTGTCAATACCACTCTTTCTAGCAGACTCTCTGGCCCAAAAAACATTGCTGTGGCCACAATCCACACTCTAACCATTTTGAAGGCAGAAGCAGTAGCACACAGGAGAAATCTGCAGCTGAATGTTAAAGTTGGTAGAATGAATGGCAGTTAAAATGGAGGAGGTGATCTGGTTTAAGAAAATAACGTATTGGATTGGGTGAAGTAATTCATGTGGTAGCTAAAAATAGGTAGTGAGTGATTCTGTAGGTAAGGTAAGTAGATCTGTGATTGGCTCTTTAGGAATGTGAGGGAAGTTACGCAATTGTGGATATGCTTACATTTTCAGACAGTCAACCATACATGCTACATTTGAACTTAGAGCTGTTATGCTAAAGTTAGAAAGTGCTGAGGACTTTTGACTTACTGGTACAGTAGTGTGTATGAAAGAAGGTTACTATGGAAACTGATGTGAAACAGTGTGGGGGAAGGGTTGTAAATACACTGTAGTTTCAAACCACTAGCTGGAGTACTTTAGACATGGCATATGTTCTGAAATGGAAATTTCCCAATTCAGTACTCTGATAGGTTGTAAAATGTAGTTGAAAAAGGGTAGTAATGCTATTGGAAAGGGTTTTACGGACTCCTGTATGAATTCCCGACCGATTTGTGAAGTTACACGGGGGGACAAGCTGGGTGTCGCGACGGGGTCGTGAAACCAGCCACAGACACTACCAGATTGGGCTTCTTATGAGGAGACTAATAAAGGGTTAAGAAAAACTGACCAATGAAAAGGGTTATAAGAACAGGAGAAAATGAAGGGAATGTTTTGATTTGCTAACTACATCATTATGACTGGAAAAAGAGAGGGAGAAATTGGTCATTACTAGTTCTTTCTTGCAGAGAGTGGTACTTATCATTCTCCATGAGAAAAAATTTGAAGTGAGAGTAAATACAGCAAATTCAAAGGTATCTTAATAATGTGGACAATAATAAAATATAAATATGTATATAAGTATTGAGTCAGTTAAATATAAACTGTGAAATTAGTTATAAATCCTATAACATACCTTTAGCGGGTTGAAATACTTGTTTACGTATGAAGTGAAGTGCTTATAGAACTACTCAGCCATTTAAACAGTAACTACTATATTCATATAAACAGTCTGACATATAGGTGTAAAAAATGCATACCGTTATACGTACTAATACATAGAATAACACACTCACGTTGCTAATGAGACACTCACTTAGGTATGTACTAGGAAACTAGCACTAACAAGTCAGCCATCCAGACAAGTAGGCCTGTAAACATGTTTCAGGCTTGCTACAGTACATGAGTGTGTACATGAAGTTGTACTGGTAGGCTGAGTTCACAATTAACACATGTTGTAAGCCTTCAAGTCATCTTTTGCTACATATAAGTTACTCCTGAGATAGGCTGTAGGGTAGGGATCTATGAACTTAAAAGAAAAGAGATGCTTCCCAAGTTTGATACACTTATATGAACACTACTAGACCCGTATGTCCAGTTATAGGTGCACCCTCCTCCCTATACTGGAACTCACATAGCTGCATGTAAAAGTATAGAGCTAGTAATACACCTAATCAAACACTGATAGAGGCACTTTAACATTTGGTCATGCCCACAAATACAGATGTTATCTATGTAGCAGTATGGGAGGCAGCTGCACACAGAGTTAAATACTCCAGAAGTAAATTACACAGCCAGCAACGGATGCATGTATCCCTATATACACACATTTACAGATCTTTAGGCTAAGAGAGGCAGGCAGGCACCAACATACTTACTTACATATCTATTAACACACCCTCATAGGCACTCAGAGTCTAAACATTTTGCTGAGCCTTCAAGTCCTCTTCTAATACTGAGATAGGTTGAATGTAGCCTATACGGCAGGGAGCTATGAGGTTAAAAGATAAGAGAAGCTTCCCAAGTTTGATTCAGTTATATGCAAATTACCAACCCATCTGTTCAGTTATAGATGCAGCATTCTGGGACTCACATACATACATGTACGAGGTTAGAGTAACTAATATACCAAGTCAAACACTGATAGAGACACTCAAACATTCTCTTACACACAAATACAGCTCTTATGTATCCAGCAGTATAGCAAGCACTTGCACACACAGTTAAATACCCCAGTACTAACTTACACAGCCAGCAAGGGATCAATGCAGTCCCATACACACACATATGCACATCCTTAGACTAACTGAGTGAGGCAAGTTTGTAGCAACATACTTACTTATATATCCAATAACACACCCTCATAGGCACTCAGTTAGGTATGTACTGGGAAATTGGCACTAACAAGTCATCCATCCAGACAAGTAGGCCTTTAAACATGTTTCAGGCCTGTAATAGTAGAGCGTTTATATGCAGTTCTCCTGGCAGGCTGCATTCAGAATCAAAACATGTTGCTAAACCTTCAAGTCCTCTTGTACTACATATAAGTCACTCCTGAGATAGGGTGTAGGTATGCTGTAGGGCAGGGAGCTATGACCTTAAAAGATAAGAGATACTTACCAAGTTTGTTTGAGTTAAATGCAAACTACCAGACTCATATGTGCAGTTATAGATACTCTCTCGTACCTCTCCTGGAACTCACATACCAATGTATAACAATATATCAACTGATAAATTGAGAACTTTCCTACGCAAGTTTCCAACCAAAAGTCTGAAACAGAAAATTGGGATTTTGCAGGGATTAGATCTATGTAAAGTAAGGAAGTATGCAAATTTACAGGGACATTCGCTAGCACATCTATTAAAGAAAGTCTGCCAAAGCAGCCTTCCTCATTTTAAAATGTTAGCTGTTCATCACTCTAAACTGCAGAATTTAGTTAGGAGGCTTTACTATGTCAAAACCCCTGCCCTATATTTAAGAGAACTGAATAGAGCTGTTTTGCATAGTACAGTAGCAGATGTATAAAAGATTTCTGAAGATATTCAGTTTTGTTTCTTTGGCCTTGAACAGGGAAATGAGGAGTTGGTATGTGAAAGCGCAAAGGAACAATTTGCTGTAGATTTAGTTGTAGAAGAACACTTTGATTTGTCAACACAACAAAATATATATAAGTACTGCTATGATAAGTTAGAGGATAATAAGATGCCATGTAGAACAGTACATAACAACTTAGAATTAGTATCTATTCCAGAAGAACAAGGACTTTTAAATGTTTATGAATCCATTCTTATACAACGTTACACCCATTTCAAGCTATAGTTCATATGGATCCAAAGACAGGTAAGCTACTACCAACTGACCTCCAGAAAGTTCTTAATGGAAGGGTTGTCTTCTTACCTTTAGATTTAAGCAGAATGTAGAAACTGTTGGTGTACAGAGTGAGGATCATGAACCAGTTGTCGTTCTAGTAAATGGTGTGCCTACAAAGAGTAAAAGAATTTGGCAAAAGTTAGTAGATGTTAGTAAAGTTAAAAAAAAGCAACATTATACCTGGTACCAACTAATGTTTGTTATAAAAATGTTGATGTTGTTTGAGATGTACCATATGTAGAGGATAAGACATTACCATCAATTGGACAGATTGAAAAAGTGGATTATTCCAGTACAGAAGAGATTTACAAACACTACAGCATTCATCCTCTCCATTCTAAAGAAGTCATTGGAGATGCTATTGACCTATTTCAAATGAAACAAGCAAAAGGAGCTCCCATAAGTGTGTGGGAAAAATGTTTAGAAGCTCGCTGTTTTCCTCAGTTGTTTCCCACTGAAGAAGGTGGCCGCTTTGATAACCACCATGTACAGATACCAGCAGCTGAATACTGGCCAACAAGATTATACTCAGAAGAACCAAGATTTAGACAGTGTATTCCCTACATATTCCATCTTCTGTTTCAGAGCCACTTGTCTGGATTTTGGTATGCTGTTAACAATAAACTAAAAACAGGAGTTAATATTCAAAATATGTCTGCAAATAATTCATTGACAAACTTCATGGGAAAGACGAAAACGTGGAGTACATCTTGATACATTTGAAGGGGTGCCAAAGTGGTAGTCACGAATATTGGTATTATCGTCACGGACAACTGAAATGTATGGTGAGGAATCTATGCGCACCAACTTGGTTTCTGACACTTAGTTGTGCAGAGTACGCCTGGGTTGACCTACTGTAATTTTTGTGAAAATCAAACTCAAACATAAAGGATATCAAAGTGAAGAGAGCAGGAGATCTTTGCTCCTTGGATCCAGTAAATGTTTGCAGATATTTTAACCACAAGTTTCAAGCTTTGATGGCTTTCATCTGCAACAAAACGAATCCTCCTCTTGGTGAAGTTACAGATTTCTTCTGGCAGAAAGAGTCTAAAGCAATAGGTGCCCCTCACATTCACATGCTGGTATTGATAAAGGATGCACCACAATTTGGAGCAGACAGTGATCAAGCTTAGATGTCTTTCATACAACAGTATGTTACATGTGCCATCCCAAAAGACCATGGTGAAAAGGGGTTGAGAGAACAAGTTCTACAGTTTCAACCTCATAGATGTGGGAAATACTATCGTCGGAAATACAGATGCAAAGGGAAATTTTACACAAGATGTCGATTTGGATTTCCACAGCCTATGATTTCACAAGGAAGAGTGAACTGTTTTATGTCTGCAGTCAGCCATACATTAACATGGAAATCACCCAAAAACACATACAACCTAAGAAGAACAGAGGCAACCAAGTGCATAAATGACTACTGCCCTGTTAATCTGAAGATCTGGAATGCAAATATTGATCTACAGTTTGCTGCATACAACTCCATCTCTGTTGATCCGCAAGTCTCTTCATACATTACAAAATCAGAGAAGACAGGGACGAAGAAGATGTGGGAGGACATTTCTGCTTAAAAGAGTCTACATAAGAAATTGCACAGCTTAAGCTTGAAAATGCTTTCCCATATAGAGGTGGGCTCCTATGAGTGCTGTGACTGGCTGAACTCAGCTAGTTTGTTCTCAAACTCAAGGAGAATTGTTTGGGTAAGTCTAGGCCAAGCAATTACATAGAATAGAGTGTTAAAGTCCTTCCCAAAAAATCAGGGGCTCATTTACAAGACCATTGCACCACCAGTGTGTCACTTTTTTTGATGCACGGACGGCACAGTGTGCCTGCACATATTTACAAGCCCACGTAAAGCCACCCTGTGTGGCTTTCATGGCCTTGTGAATATGGCCCCCCCTTTCACGTATTACTATGCATGAAAGGGCGTTCAATGGGTGTTGCTGTGGGGTTTCCATTGAACCTGATGCATTCCCAGATTTACAATATTTCATAAACCTCGGTATGCGTCAGATTCCTATGCCTCCCCAGGGGAGGCATAAGTGAGGTGCAACAAGTAGAAATACCTTTATTTCTCCTCATTTTTCCTTTTTCTATGAGTGTTGCATTCTGCTTCACACATAGAAAGAGGAAAACACCTTTCGTGATTTGTTTTGTGCAGGAAGGTGTTCCTTCCGCCACCAAAACAATCACCCCTACAACGCAGGCCCCCTTGCACTATGTTGCAAGGGGGCCTGTGTTGGCGCATGGAAGCCCATTGTGCACCAGCACAGGGGAAAAGGACAGGAATGCATCGTATCTTGTAGATACAGCGCATTCCTGCCCTTTTCTTTTGATGCATGGCAGCGCAGCAGGAAGGCTTGTACTTCACCAATACAGATACAAAAGGAGTGAGACAGACAACATAGAAGAAGGAAAATATGCATTACTTGGAAGTGATGGTTTTTGGGTGAGACACAGCAAAGGAAATCTCATTAACCATAGAAAACTGAGGGCCTCATTTATGAGACTCCTTGCGCCTCCGGAAAGTCACTTTTTTTGACGTTCCATGGCGCAGAAGCCTGCGTGATATTTATCAGATAGCACTAAGCCACTTTTTTTGGCTTAATGCTGCCTGATAAATATCAGTCCCTTTAACGTAGTGTTCTGCGTTAAAGGGGCGTACAATGGGTGTTGCTGTTGGCGTTCCCAACATCCATGGCCTTTTGACACTGCCCCAAATTTACGAGAAATCGTAAATCTGAAGCAGCGGCAAAAGCTTACGCCTCCCCAGGGGAGGAGTAAGGGAGGCACAACGAGGAGAAATATCTTTATTTCTCCTCGTTTTTACTTTTTCTATGCGTG
Organism: Calotriton arnoldi; assembly: GCA_963921515.1. Classification (NCBI taxonomy): domain Eukaryota; kingdom Metazoa; phylum Chordata; class Amphibia; order Caudata; family Salamandridae; genus Calotriton; species Calotriton arnoldi. The sequence goes on from CAWUFW010007595.1 coordinate 712,128, forward strand.
CTGCATTCTGCAGCACACATAGAAAGAGGAAGAGCCTCTTGTGATTAGTTTTGTACAGGAATGTTTCCCTTCCCGTACAAAAATAATCATCCCCGCAACGCAGGCACACTTGCACCATGAAGCAAAGGTGCCTGCGTTGGCGCACGGCAGCCCATTGTGCACCGGCGCAGGGGAAAAGGACAGGGATGTGCCGTATCTTATAGATACAGCGCATTTCTGCCCTTTTCTTTTGCCGTAGGGAAGTACAGCAGGAAGGCCTGCTGCGCTGCCCTACGGCACAACCTCATAAATGGGGCCCTGAGTTGCCAAACTGCAGACAGAAGAGAGGTTTTCTATTTGGCACTTCTGCAACTGTTCAAGCCTTGGCGTGCTGAGTCAGAACTTCTTGGAGAGTACGACTGCTACAAAGACACTTTCAATGCTGTAAAAGACAACATTCAGTGTCCACTCTTTTCAAACTATTTGCAAATGTTGAAAGATGAGATTGAACAAGAAGAAACCATTGCTGCTGAAGTAGCTAAGGAGAGTTCACAAGCAGTCAAAGTTCTGCACCACTATGTCAAGAACCACTTGGACGACCAATTATTCAATATGATAGCGATGAGTGAGGTGGAGACTGCAATGCAACAAGGAGACGAAAGTGTGAATTTCGTACACTTAGTAGCACAACTAAACAATGAACAGAAAGAAATTTATATTGTAGTAAAAGATAAAATAGAGCATGGTTTTATGCACAACAAGAAAGAATGTGAATGCTCTTCATTTAAGCCAATTCTGCTGTACATCAGTGATCAAGCTAGGGCTGGAAAAGCTTTTTAATTAAAGTGCTCGCTGCTTATCTGCAGCGGACTATAGAATCATATTTATCATGTGTAGTAACAGCACCAACTGGATTAGCTGCACACAACATTAAAGGAGTTACTTTACACTGACTACTTATGCTACCTGTTGAACATGACAATAAGCTGGAAAACTAGAAGTTATCTGGTTAAGCATGTCATGAGGTATCAAAAGTATTGAAGGAACTTAAGCTTTTGATCATCAATGAGGTGAGCATGATTTCGAACGTAATGCCTTCGTGGACTTAAGAATGCCACAGATTTTAAAAACAGAGTATGACATGCCCTTTGGAGGAAATCAGTTAATTGTCTTCAGTGATCTACTGTAACTCACCCCCGTGAAAGGGCAGCCTGTTGTTCAGACACTTCTCCACCGTGAAATAAGAAATTTGTTGGAAAGTATTGGCAATGTAAATATTTGGTTAAACTTTAAATACAAGGAACTAGTGAAAAATATGCATCAGGCATCTGATGTGGAATTCGGAGATATCATAAAGAACATTAGAGTAGGGCTTCTCTCAAAGGAGGGCAAACGTGCTTTGGAAAGCCGGCTTACCAGGAATATATTTTCATCTTATACCACAGCAGCACAACTAATGTACAATTTCATTGAAAAACAGAAATCCATAGTCTGTTTAATGCCTACCCTACAAGAGTGCCCGAACTTCAACAAACAATTACTGAATTTGGAAAAAGAAGATATTTAGCAAATTTCAGCTATTGATAAAATGGAACACCAGGGAGTAACAATACTACAACATTGGATGCTTTGGAGAAGTCTTTCTCTAGGATTGCAGTATTAGAAAAGTGTTTACATGTGTGCAAAAAGTCTCGAATAATTTTGTGGCATAATTTAAATGTAGAGGAAGGCTTAATAAATGGTGGTATGGGCAAAGTGATTGATTTCATACATTTTCCAAATATGGATGAGGTTGAGTACTTAGACAGAAGATTTGATCAGATTGCTGGCATGAGGCAGATTAGTCGATGTATTGTATGTATTTTTGCTTGTGAAGGACTTAAATGTGCAACTGCAACAGTTCCCAGTCTCTCTAGCATATGCTGTAACTATCCACAAATCTCATGGTTTAAGTGTAGACACAGGCTTTCTTAATATTGGAAGTCCAGTATTTCACATTATACCATATGTAGCATTATCCTGAGTTAGAACTGTGTCCAGTTTGTTCTTAGTTGAAATTGATGATAAGAAAGTCATTGCTGATGTAAGCTGTGTAAGAAATTACAATCGGTTAAGAAGTCTATATGCTCCTCATTTCGGTCAGTACTCTATTTATGAGAAATGGGTAATCTGTCCAAAGCAAAAGCTTACAAAACAGTCAACTGATGATCAAGAGGAGAAAACAAACCACCACAAGCTAGAAGGCGTTAAGAAGAAAAAACTGGAAAATAAGGGAGATTTCTTAGAATATCGAATGGAAAACAGTTCAGGTGCCAACTGCTATGCAAATGTTGTTCTCAATGTACTGTTTCCTTCACCACATCTTGTACATCAAATTGAAGGAAAACTAGATAAGAGATTTTGTTCTGCACTGTATAAATTGCTTTAATGTTTACTCAGTGACAGAAATGTAATACATTCTGCCTCTGGCATTCAAGACCTTTCAGATATATTTAGTGGATCACTAATATTTACTCTCCACAGGCAACAAGATGCACAAGAATTTATAAATGGCCATTCTTGTAGTTTCAGTAGAAGAAGGAGTACATATTGATGACTTTTTGGACTGAGTTATAAATGGAACTATGAGTGTGAAGATTGCTCATTTACATCCTCCACTGATATAAATTCTGAGTGATTTGTGTACTTCACACTAACAGATTGAAAAATTGTGCCTTTAGACAGAATGATTAAAAAGGTATATCAAAATGTGTCAGGCCCAAATTGTAGATCAGATCTAATTTCTACATTGCATGTACAAAGAATTGGAAAATATCTTATATTAATGTTACAACGATGCAGAGCCAATGGATCTAAACTGGAAACTGAATTCGCAAACTACAAAGCTGCAGAAATATCAATTTCTGGAAGAACTTATACTACTACAGCTATTATCTTTCACGAAGGAGTTAATGTAACATCTGGACACTACACTGTCTATTTACAGAGTGAAAGTGGATGGACGGAATGCAATGACAGCAACCTTAAATTGAAACCAAAATTGCCTTTCAAATTACGAAATTCATACCTCTTATTTCATCAAACAAAGTTGTAAGGAGTATTTTGGGGAAAAATAATATAAGGTCTTTCTTGTACATGGATTGCCAATGTTTTAAACTTCATTTCGGCCTATGAGGGGTGATGTCTACAAAAAGATGTCCAATGTTCAACAGTGCTTTTGTATTACAGAGAGGAGTTAATATACCATGTGGATGCTACAGTCACTAATAAAACACTGCAATGCAACACAATGACATAATACAGACAATGGAATCACAGCAGTCTTCATCTGATGCCAAAACTACCTTTCAAGCTTCGAATTTGTCCCCTCTTGTGCATTCATATTTTATCTACATTGTTAATCATCAGTCTACATATTACTGGTCCTACTAGGGTTCATATTTTGAAAAAGATCTCCAGAAGTCAAGCACGGATTACATTTATGAGTAGTTGTGTATCAGGTATAATAGTGAAGGAAAACATTTTAAGTTATGTTTCTCTACATTACGGTAGTAAGTGTAAGTAAAACAACTGATTAATGCATTGTAGTGAGTGACATGCATAGTGTTACTTATTTACGATGGTGTGCTGTGCAGATATGTTTTTTTCTGTAATCCATACAATTGTTTTTCCCCACTGCTCAAGGATGAAGATTCATATGGTACATCATTTATGGTGTAAAAGTATAAAAGCTGAGAACAGTAAAAAGGGAAAATACATGTTTTACTATTGTCTGATAAACTGTTACTGCATGAGTAATGTATACTACTATGTTTCTTGAATTGTCTTTGACATAGCAATGCAGAGGGTGTTCATGTAAACAAAGCAGTTGATATCCATTCCCACCAGTTTCTATCAGCATGTATGGATCTTAGAAAACTCCCATGCAATGAATTGCCACTTTTATGACCTCTGGCAACTGATTCTAACATACCCATGTAGGTACTCACTCATGAACCTACTCTTTATTCATACATTCACTCATGTAGCCTTTCACTCACTAATACAACCACTAATATACCTACTTACTCATCCATACAACTACTTAACACCCACTAACTCACCTATACAGGCACTAATGCACCGTCTCACTCATCCAAATACCAGTCATGCTCCCACATACTCACATATACACCTACTCACACAGCCACTTACTCACCCATAGACCACTAACATACCAATTCAGTAACCCATATAGGCACTTAACTACCACTCACTCACCCATGCACACACTCATGCACCCTTTCGCACACCCATATAAATAATGTTACAGCCACTCACTCACCCAAAGAGACAAAAATGCACCCTCTCACATACCTATACAATGACTCATGCATCCTCACTCACCCATATAGCCACTCATACAGTCACTCACTCTCCATATAGCCACTCATGCAGCCAGTCACTCACACACCACTCACTCATCCATTGAGTTACTCACACACCGTCTTACTTACCCATATAATCAGTCATGCACCCACTCACTTACCTATACACACACATACATCCACTCAAATACCCACTTAGTAACCCATGCAGCCACTCATCCACAGTCTTACTCATTCATATAGCCACTCATATAACCTCTCACTGACTCATAAACTTACTCACACACCCACTCATTCAGTCATACAGCAGCTTATCCACTCTCTCACTCAACCATACAGACAGTCAACACCCATACCTCCACCCATATGGGCAGTCATGCACACTCTCACTCTCACATATAGCCAGTTATGCAGTCACTCACTCTCTTATACAGGCACTCATATACCCTTTCATATATCCATACAGACACTCACACACCCACTCATTCACCCATACAGTCAGTAATCCACCTTCTCACTCACCCATATAGCTACTCATACAACCTTTCACTCACTCACATACCTACTTACTAATTCATACAGTCACTCACACACCCCCTCACTAACCCATACAGCCACTAAACACCCATGCACTCACCCACACAGGCACTCACACACACTCTCACCCACATATGCAGCCAGTTACATAGTATCTCACTCAGTCATACAGTCACTCATACACCCTTTCACACACCCATACAAACACTCATGCAGCCACTCATTCACCTTCTCACACACTCATATAGACCCTCTTACGACTTCTCAATCGCTCATACACTCACTTATATAATCACTCATTCATTCATACAGCTACTTACACACACTAACCAGTACAGGCACTCATGCACACCCTCACTCACACATATGGCCAGTCTTGCAGACACTTACAAACATACATATAACATACAATTATTCTTTCTTAAATCAGAACAGGTGATTCTGACAAGAACCATTTTTTTAACTTTTTTTGTAAAAATGTGTTTTTTGGTGTTTTTTAAAAGTCAAACAGAAAAACAAAGCATATTGCTTTCGAACTTAAAGCACAAATCTCGGAGTTACATTTTTGATTTTTAAAAAAAATACCCTGGTGACTGTTGATAGAAGACACCAGTGCAGAGATGGACTCTTCTCTCATTGTCAAAATAGTACGGCATCTTAATCAAAACTGTCCATTAGCCACAAATTCAGGGACCTAAGTTAGAGCGGGACTAGCAAGAGTCACTCCTGATGATATACTTGGTTGAGCACTGTCCGAAGAAGATGTGGATTGTCCCTCTTCTCTTTCTTCATCAGTGCTCTTGATAAGTGGATAGAATGAATGGCCCATAGATGCTTCAGCATAGTCATTGTTCTACAAGAGTATTTTCAGTTGGACACGTAAGACGAGACTTTGTTGCACAAAGTGCAAGTCACCTTACCAGCATTGACTTTTTTTCTCCAGGAGGGATAGTAAAATAGTCCAAGACAATGCTCTGTTTCTTGGGAGATGTTGGCTCCTCTTCATCTGAAGAACTGTTGTAGTCCTCCGCTGGTGATAGTGGACCAGAAGGCATTTTCTCTTAAAAAACACCAAAAGAAAATCCAAATTGAATTGTAGAAGAGAGCTCTGTAAAACACATCCAGAGGCTGCAAAAGATAGAAGAAATGGGTAGGGCTCACTTTATTATCTATGCAATGCCTTTTAACCAATGAAATCCATTTGTTTATGAGGCAGGTGGGACCCGAGATGGCTTCGTACTCATGTTGCACCGCCTTCCCGCTCACATCGCTATGCCGTCGGAACACAGCAAAATACATTAAAATTAACTTTAAAATATATTTCCACTAGAATTACAGTAGTCTCAGTGTTGCATTACTAAACCTTTTACGTTAAGTAACATTTTAAAGGTGTCTATATAAGTGTTTTCCTACTAAACAATTACGTCGGAGTCATGCACCCATTGCAAATCCGGAAGAACATACTGCCACAGTGCGCGGAGTGCTCGCAACGCCCTAAAAATTACTAAAACACACTTTAAAGTGGTTTCTCTTTGACATTACTTTTATTCTTAGTATTGCACATATCTTAAACAAAACCTTAAAAGTTTCCATAAATCTGATTCAGTTCTATGAAAACCATGCTAGAATTTTGACACCTTTGTGCGCAACTCCCAAATAAAATAAAAAATATTAAGAAAAAATATATATTTCTGTACACACCTCACAAGCAGACAAAACACCTCACAGACAATACTCCTTCAATTTGCACACTCTTCTTCAATAAACAAGCAAGTGAGATTCCATTATAAGCTTCATGCACATTTTACAACAAAGTTTTCATTGACACACCCACTCACAGACTCATACACTCAGTCACACACCCATTCAGACACTCATGTACCCACTCACAGACATACGCAGATACCCATGCATCCAGTGACATACCCACTCAGAGAATTATGCACTCATCCACATACCCATTCAGACATTTATGCACCCACTCACAAACCCACTCGCAAACCTATACACCACAAACCTACTCAGACACTCTTCTACCCACTCACAGACTCATTTATAGACTCATGAGCCCACTCACATACCCAGTCAGACACTAATGGGCACACTCACCTACCCACTCAGAGATTCATGCACTCAATGACATACCCATTCAGATACTTATGCACCCACTGTCAGAACCACTCAGACACTCATGCACTTACTGACATACCCACTCAGAGCCTCAAGCACCAACTCGCACCTACAGCTACTCACACACCAACGTATTCACCCATACAGCCACTTACACACCCATTTACTCACTCATACAGCCTCTCAATAGAACCACTCACTCACACATACTACCACTTACACATCTAATCACACACCCACAAAACCAATTACATACCCATCCACACATCCATACTAGCACTCACATGTCCGCTCACTAACCCATACAACCTCTGACACAGTCCCTCACTCTCCAATTCAGGCACTCACACACCCACTCAGTTAACCAAATACCCACTTAAACAGCCATTCACTCACCCATACAGTCACTTACACACCCAGTCAGTCACAAATACAGGCCCTCACACAGCCACTCACTTATCCATACAGCTACTCACACACCCACTTATTCTCTCATGCAGCTACTCACACACCCCCTTATTCACCCATACAGCCACTCACACACCTACTCCGTCACCCATACAGCCACTCACACAACCACCCACCCTCATAGCCACTCACACACCCATACAACCACTCAGACACCCACTCACACACTCATGCAACCACTCACTTAACCACTCACCCACAGAGCTAGTCAGAAACCTATCTGCTCACACATACAGCCACTCATGCACCCACTCACACCCATACAGCCACGCACACAGCCACTCACACAATGATACAGACAATCATGTTAGGCATGTTAGAAATAGTATCACTCATTAGCAGTACACCTAATATACTAATCTAACTTTAGTAGTAGTTTAGTATATGTTTAACACTCATAAACTCTTAGAAAATGCTTACACTCACTGGATGATGTCACCAGTGATGTCATCAGTGATGCCATTTGAGATATCATCAGCGATCTCATCATTGATGTCACTGACCATTTCATGAGTGAAGCAATATGTGAGGTCATAAGCAGTGCAATGTGGGGGCATAAGTTATAGTTAGCTCAGGTAACTATAACTGCTGAATTTCACTGGTTTTGTACGAGTGAAATCTGAGCCTAACTATAACATCATTGTAACCTTTGTTTAAAATTTGCACTTTGGAGAGCCTTTTGATTGTAGTGGAGCCATGCCCACATGACAATACTAAATTCTGTGGATGCCTGCACCTTAGTCAAATAAGATGGGGAGCACTGCCTCGCCAAGCTTTGGATATAATAACCGATACCTATTCCCTATCCCAGAGAGGCCGATCACAAAATGAGCTTGACTAATATCCCCTGTTAATAAAATGGGAAGTTGTTTGTGGCTCCCTAAAAAGTGACTAATTCACAGATAGGAAAATACTAATACAGAATAAATAGATGGATTATTGGTAGTCAACTATTACCAGGATATCACCATCTCAGACAACATAAAATCTCTGAGCCTGAAAAATCCTGCCCTTTTGCATTCCCTTTTGACTGCGATCTCTAGTTGTAATCCCAAGCAGGGGCAGTCCCTCAAGTGGATATGGAGATGAAAAGGGGGAGCTGATATTCATTCTTTAGTTTCACATGTCTAAAAGCAACAATATGAGGAAGTCTTGTGCTTTTGGGGAGTTTTAGAATTTTTAAAGATGGGAAGCCAAATATTGACCTAATATAACAATCTGCTGGAGGTGGACATAATTCAACTGGTTGCTCGTATTAGCCATAAAAACAAGCCAATCAAAAAATTCAGCTTGATAGAACTTTTTCAGGTACAGGGAGCTAGTCCACCATCCTCTAAATTCAGCTGTAAGGTCATCAACTTAGTACGTGCTTTCTTTCCCTGCCATAGAAAATGGTGAAGCATGGAATCAATTTCATTAAAAAAAGATTGTGGAATTTTGATACTGATATTAGCAAAGATAAAAATCAATAGAGGAAGAGTAGCCATCTTAACTAAGGCCACTCGACCTATAATAGTAAGGGGCACTGAGTGCCACTGATGAAGTAGCTCACACTCCTTATTGAGGGTGGTAGTGTAGTTCAATTTAAACAGCTCTGAAACATTTTGTGTAACAAATATGCCTAGATGATTGCTAGGGTAAGTACTTGAATAATGAGGTCTCATAGTGGCTGGCATAACCGCAGGAGTACAGTTAAAAAGGAGAGCTTCAGATTTGGCTTGTTTTTTTTGTAGCCCCCAATATCTGTAAATGCCTGAATTTTGGCAAGTGCATTGAGAATATTCTGCTCCTCGGCCGCTAAACATAAGATCATGTCATCTGAGAAACATTTTGTCTTGGGTGTACCATGAATGAGAGCCCTAATCTGCAGATCTTGCCTTAATGTAGTGGCCAGAGGCTCAATGGACAAGGCAAACAAAACGGGTGACATAGGGCACCCTTGCCTTGTGTCTCTATTGATAGTAACATACCCAGCAGTTTGTGAGTTAATAATGATTTTAGTCTTAGCTTTCTTACACAGATTTTGAATTAGACATACCAATATTCAAGGAAAACCGCCATTCACTAGAATGGCAAACTGGACCTCCCATTGTTCTAAATCGAAGGCCTTTTCGGCATCGAGCAAGTTGATCGACGCCTGTGTAGAGTTATTAAAGTAATAGTCAATAGCCTGTAGAAGAAAGTTGTTGTGGGCAAAAAATCACTTTGGTTGAGGTGGACCAAATTCAACGCTAGGGGGACTAGCCTGGCCACGTTGATTTTGGTAAAGATTCTATAGTCTCTATTCAGCAAGCTAATTGGGCGATAAGAGCCTGGTTAGGCGGGTGGCTTATCCTTTTTTAGGAAGCTAATAATTACTGCTTCCGTGAATGAACTGGGAAGCTCACACTCTTCAAGGTTCTCATTGAAGAAAACAACTAAAAACTTAATTACCTGGGCTTTGAATACCTTGTAAACTTTGGCCAGTAGGCCATCACACCCACAGGCATTTGCATAGGGGGAATATTTGATTGCATCTTGTACTTCGGCCAAGGTAATAGGTTGTGCAGCAGTAGCTTGTAACTAACTAGACAGGGCTGGCAGTCACATAAAATGCAAAAATTCCTCAATCTGCACAGGAGGAGAGATAGGTTAGCACATACAGCCTTGCATAGTGGTCAACAAAAACTAGGCCTGTCAAATCTGATTGAGTAACCACTCTGCCTTCAACTTCATCAAAAATACCCTTAATAGCTTTGTTATTCTTTATATTTTTGACTGACCATGCCCAAAAAAATCGTAGCTGTTCGCTTTCCCCATAAAAATTCTGAAATCAAGTATTTTAATTGACAGTTTCCCTTGACATGTAATAGTCTTTTAGATTTTGGCGCACTTGTTGAGCCTTATTTCTAGTACTCGGTGTTTGGGCAGTGGAGTGAGTGAGCGTGGCCGGATCGAGTTCATATTGCAGAGCTGCAGTCTGTTCCCTTTCCTGGGGGCATATTAGCAAGAACGGCGTTAAAATTATCGCCGCTTTAGCAGCAGGAAACTGCCGCTAAAGCGGCGATAATGGGCTTGATAATATGCCCTTGAGAATACCAATAGAAGCCCATGATCTGCTGTGATCCTGGGCTTCTATTGGAATTCTCAAGGGCATATTATCAAGCCCATTATCGCCGCTTTAGCGGCAGTTTCCTGCCGCTAAAGCGGCGATAATTTTAACGCCGTTCTTGCTAATATGCCCCTAAGTTAATTAATTTGCGCTCTATAAGAAATCACCTCACCCCGTGGAAATACTTTTAAAGCCCCCAAACTGAAATAGACGAAGCAGATCTTACATTTCTTTAGAAAAATTTATCTATGCCAGAACGCATAGTCATAACCCAGCTCTCGTCAGTTAATGATGATCTGTCAAGTTGCCATTGGGACCATTGGGGCCTCAGATCGTTCAGTGATACCTCTACAAACAGGACTGAATGATCTGAGAAAGGATTCAATAATATACGTGAATCGCCTCTGCTCCATCAATGGAAAACCAAAAAAATCAATTCTTGAAGCAGAGTTTTATCGTTTCGAGAAATATGTATATTCTTTTCCCGGTATATGATTGATCCGCCATGGATCTCCTAAAGCAAAGTTGCTACACAATTTAGTCAACCAATGCAAGGACTTCGACTTATTTTGCCATTTATTAGTACATGAGCAATCACATTTAGTATCCTGGATAATGTTGAAGTCCCCCAATACAACAAACCCTTCTAGAGATTGCATTAGATTGTGGATTTCACTGAGAGAGAACTCATCAACTTCGATAGGACCGTGATAACTAATAAGGTGGATAAGTTGCTCATGGAACCTCAGACTCACCAAAATCAACCTAGACCTAGGATCCCTTAGCAACTGTTGCACTTCACATGCTAGGTCTCATGAAATCAGTACTGCCATCCCCCTAACTGCAGTGCTGGTGGATGCATAATATGCATGTCAAATGAATCCAGAGACACTGGGCTGCTTAGCCAAGGCTTTAAGATGGGTCTCTTGATAAAAAAAGATCTGCGCTGTTGATGACTTAAGCCACTGCAAAAAGGGACCAATATTTTGCACTATTGTCTGTGCCATTAGCATTGCAGGATACAATCCTCAAGGCCCTAAAATCCAGGGTTTTCCGGCTCATCAAATGTTTGCTCTACTTTCCCCCTAGGACTAATACTCGCACCTATCAAAGAACTAACCACCTAGACACATTGGTGACAAATTTGAAAAAAGAATACTTCTGGACTTTTCTACCTGAATTTTTCTGAACTACATTGGCCCTAGCCCTCCTTCCAGCCTCCACTGCCCTAGGAGCCCCACCCGCTACAGGCCTCCTATGAAGCAGATGTACTCCCACTGAACGTGTTTACCATCCCCCTCTTGAAGACCCTTCCCCTAGATGAGTGCCCTGTCATGGCACCTAGGTGACTGCAGCTGTTGGTGATCGGAAGCAGTCCTGCCTGCTAGCCACACTACCATCCTACCAAACTGACTTGGAAAAAGAGGATCTGCACCTAAGGAAAAAAAAAAGGAAAAAGAAAGCAGGGTGCCTATAGACATTTGTCCAAATCACCTAAACCTGCCCCTCCCCTCTCGCATCAGACTTTTGAATAACTTGTAGAAACTCTTTGGCCCGTTCAACAGTGTGGAAGATCCAAGATTGGCCCTCATAAAAGACTTTCAACTTTGACTGTTGAAAAATCCCAGCTGGTGCCCCTAAGCTCTTAAAGTTATTTATAATGGATTAAACTCTTTGCGGTGCCGTGTTATATGGGGTGCAATAGACTTTGTCCCTTATGTGGATTAGTTAGAATCCGCTTTTTCACATGAAAGTCACCAAAGTTCAATAAGATAGTTTGTGGGTACTTAGAGTTGGGAGACTGGATTGCCAGAAAACGAGGGGCACGTGAAACAGTAAGGTCCAGGTCCTTAGCTGCTGCTTCAGGAATCACATGCTTGACAATGATCTGAGATAAACTTAGTGACAGTCTTACCATTCTTTTGACCCTCAGGGATCTCGACAAATCTCAGATTAGAACTTCGCAGCCTGTTCTCTACATCTTCGAGTTTCAAATGCAATTCAGTGAGTCCAGATTGAAATCTCAGAGTTGAAGAGTCTTGGTTGTTCCTAAAGTCTTCAAGATCGGACATTCTTTGCTTGAGTTGCGTAACCCATGAGGTAAGTAGCTATATGTTAGTACAACAGGCTTCCTACCACTTAGTGTGCCTTCTCCTGTGAGATTTTCATCTCTCTAATTTCACCCAGTATTTGGTGAAGAGCTACTTCAATTGGGAGGGATTGGGCCACTTGAGGTGAGACTTTGGGTCCGTGAGAAAATTATAATCTGAGACTGACTTATCTCCTTCCCCACTAGGAGGTTCCGCAACCCTGTGTGAGTCCATACTCTTCAAGGGGTTATCTAGAGATGCTGAGGATGGTCCTAAGCATGAGTTTATGTGGTTCCCTGTAGCTTCACTAATTTATTTATTTAGTGTTTTATAGAGCGCGAATGTGACCCGTTAGGGTATCAGAGAAGATGTTTACTAAAGTTCAGAACAGACGAAATCATGTGAACGTTTAGCTGTGATAAACAGGATATTGCAATGAGAGGGAATAGTCAACATGGGTACAACTTAAGGTAGAAAAACAAACATTAGCGGGAGCAGAGACAGACTGCACAGCACCAGTCTGGTGGCCAGGTCACTCAACAATGCTGAAAAAGTACTGCAAAGTCTTTGGGAAATCTCTCTTGTCAGCACTGCAGCTTATGTCTCTTGTGTCAGCACAGCAGAGTAGAATCCCGGGAAAATCAGAGCATCATCACCGGCGGAGCGTTGCCGGCTTCACAGATGTGCCGTCTCGTCCCTGAACACGCGTAAGCAGTCACTCAGCCACAGAGCATGGTGGCAGCTCTATGTGACCGATCATAACCTGATGCTCTAAGGAGAAAAGATCGCTAACATCATCTCTTATATGAAATTGATTGTTATGGGTGATGATTGCTCCCTCCAATACTTGGCACCCCTGCTGTCACAAAGTGTCTTCATGTGACCATTGATGTTAGAAAGCTACTTAAACGTTGCAATGTCCCACTCTTCCCCATCGAATAGGTGACAGACTGCAAAGTATTACAGTGCTTGCCAAAGACTGTCAAGTCTGCTATATCTGCTAAATCCCCACCAGTGCTGCTTTGTGAAATGGAGAACACCTCCTCCAATTGTGACTTTTAATGCAATGCTGAAGCTCTTTGTTGAGAAACCTGGGGCTCTGAATCAGCCATTTTCAAATCTCACACTATCAGTTTTTCTTCCTTTCCGTTCTCATCTTCAGATCAGATTGTGTGGTACAAGATAGGTTTAATGGTAGAATATGAACAGATTATTGTTAGTTTTATGGTACATTTTAAAAAATTGAGAGATGATTTTAGATTGAGAGTTTAAAAGTTAAAGTTAGAAAAGCCAAAAGTTCAAATTAAAAAGGGAGAAATGTAGCTCCAAAACTAGTACTGTCTCCGTAACTGTAATAAAGCATGAAAGCCAAAATATAGAAATGTTTTCAAGTTACCCAAATATTAAGCTTTGTTTTTAAATATCTATTTTTAAGAACAGTGGTCCCTAGGAAAACGACAATAAAGAGGGGGTAATGAATATAGACCCAGTCAGTACTATATTTGTATAACTTGTCCAGCCGAACAGAGGTCAGATATTTAATACTTTAAATTCAGATAGGAACAATACAGACAAAACAATTTTGGAAGTGGGACACAAGCCTGCATCCTACTAAACCAAGAGGGACAAACAATAGAAAACACAGAAGGCTCAGGCAAAGCTATAGGTTTGTTAAACACAAAATTTCTCAATGTAACAAACAAATCGCAAGGAACCACCTTTACACATTAAATAACAATTTAGAGCAGTGCATAAGGTGTATCGGGTGTCGACGGCGTTTCGATCCATATAAATAATAAATGGATCATCATCAGGACATTTAGAATAAGCATGCCTGTGTGTAATTGCCTGTAATGAGTGTTGGCAATTCCCGCATGGAAAATAACCAATATATAGCTGAAGGCACAGATGGCGAGCAGCCAAAACCAAGAAAGATAAAATCAGAGGTATGGGGGAGCCGGACCGGCTAGGGCATCAAAGGCAAGGTATAAATGTAGAGTGACCCATCCAGTGATGGGAAGGCACGATGGCTTATGTATCCAGATGGAGGAGGGAGCCACAGCCGCGTGCTCCTGATTCCAGATAAGGGGTTATTCTAGGTTCGTGTTCCTGGGTGGCAGACAGTGTGTGCCGGCTTCCAAAACTAGTCCCTCTTTGAGCAAATTATTTTCCTTCAGTAGGTTTCTGTTATCATTTCGTTTAAAAGCTTTTTTTCTTTACTTAGTAGGATCCGCGATGTTGCAGGAGAGTCACTTAGTTTCAAAACTGCCTGCGCTGTTCGGCTTCAGGAACAGTTCCTGCCGCAGCCTACGTGTCCCAACATGCTCTATCATGAACTATGCACTAAGCCAAGCCCACTGAGGACAATGAACTAATCAAGTATGCAAAAGAGTGAAAATAAAAGAGAGCTTCTTCTGTTATGTCTTTCAGAGCAAGCCTATGAGTAAGATGTCAATCATAGAAACGCGTCAGGCGACAGTTTACTGCGATGCCAAAGAGAGCCAGTAATGAAGTCCGCATGGTCTACTGCCTGCTCAGTGCCCTGCCAAGCTTTCGGGCAATTGTTTAGAACCTATTGATACAGCGGCCCTGCTGTAGGGAGGAGCACCACCTCGTTGATTCACAAGAGGGGCTGCGGCAGGAACTGTTCTTGAAGCCGAACAGCGCAGGCAGTTTTGAAACTAAGTGACTCTCCTGCAACATCGCGGATCCTACTAAGGAAAGAAAAAAAGCTATCAGAAACCTACTGAAGAAAAATAATTTGCTGGAAGAGGGACTACGTGTCCCAACATGCTCTATCATGAACTATGCACTAAGCCAAGCCCACTGAGGGCAATGAACTAATCAAGCATGCAAAAGAGTGAAAATAAAAGAGAGCTTCTTCTGTTATGTCTTTCAGAGCAAGCCTATGAGTAAGATGTCAATCATCGAAACGCGTCAGGCGACAGTTTACCGTGATGCCAAAGAGAGCCAGTAATGAAGTCCGCATGGTCTACTGCCTGCTGAGTGCCCTGCCAAGCTTTCGGGCATTTGTTTAGATATATATATATATATATATATATATATTATATATATATATATATATATATATATATATATATATATATATATATATATATATATATATATATATATATATATATATATATCCACACGAAAAGTCTCCAAACACAAGGAGCCCCCGACCCTTCAGGGTGGCCTCATTAACCATGGGCATGGAGCAGCCCACCAAACGAAAATCCAAACAGATGAGGCCCATTTCAGAAAGCAAAGCATTTATTCAGAAGGCAGCAGCACATATTTCCATGTCCTTACGCATTTCAGCCTTCGCCTTGATCACAGGTGGAAATACTTAAATTTGCAAAGTGCGTCGTGCATGCTATTTATACGTGAAGTCACATGACTAATACATTTGAAATACAAGTTCCACAATGCATTGTACTGTCATTGGTTAATTTCTGCATGGAATCTCAATAGATTCTCTTTCGGCTTTGGTGTTCGCAATGCTTTCTCTGTACCTGCATTGTTATAGTGAAGTTATTAATCATGTTGCCATGTGCTTTTCAAATCCTGCAAGTGCTCATGTTGAACGTTAGCCTCCGTAAATGCTTGTTTTTCTGAATGGTCAAAAGCGGGATGTCACCCTTTCCGACTCCCTTCCACACAGTCACCTCTTTTCACCGCCGTGGCATTTCCTCAGTAGGCTGGGTGACTGTAGTGGGTCATGCTCCTGATTTAA
This sequence comes from Calotriton arnoldi, assembly GCA_963921515.1. Classification (NCBI taxonomy): domain Eukaryota; kingdom Metazoa; phylum Chordata; class Amphibia; order Caudata; family Salamandridae; genus Calotriton; species Calotriton arnoldi. Next base: position 728,529 of record CAWUFW010007595.1, read on the forward strand.
TCCACACGAAAAGTCTCCAAACACAAGGAGCCACCGACCCTTCAGGGTGGCCTCATTAACAATGGGCATGGAGCAGCCCACCTAACGAAAATCCAAACAGATGAGGCCCATTTCAGAAAGCAAAGCATTTATTCAGAAGGCAGCAGCACATATTTCCATGTCCTTACGCGTTTCAGCCTTCGCCTTGATCACAGGTGGAAATACTTAAAATTGCAAAGTGCGTCGTGCATGCTATTTATACGTGAAGTCACATGACTAATACATTTGAAATACAAGTTCCACAATGCATTGTACTGTCATTGGTTAATTTCTGCATGGAATCTCGATAAATTCTCTTTCGGCTTTGGTGTTCGCAATGCTTTCTCTGTACCTGCAATGTTGTAGTGAAGTTATTAATCACGTTGCCATGTGCTTTTCAAATCCTGCAAGTGCTCATGTTGAACGTTAGCCTCCGTAAATGCTTGTTTGTCTGAATGGTCGAAAGCGGGATGTCACCCTTTCCGACTCCCTTCCACACAGTCACCTCTTTTCACCGCCGTGTTTGGATTTTCGTTTGGTGGGCTGCTCCATGCCCATTGTTAATGAGGCCACCCTGAAGGTTCGGGGGCTCCTTGTGTTTGGAGACTTTTCGTGTGGATTAAATCGGGAGCAAGACCCACTACAGTCACCCAGCCTACTGAAGAAATGCCACGGCGGTGAAAAGAGGTGACTGTGTGGAAGGGAGTCAGAAAGGGTGACATCTCGCTTTCGACCATTCAGAAAAACAAGCATTTACGGGGGCTAATGTTCAACATGAGCACTTGCAGGATTTGAAAAGCACATGGCAACGTGGTTAATAACTTCACTACAACAATGCAGGTACAGAGAAAGCATTGTGAACACCAAAGTCGAAAGAGAATCTATCAAGATTCCATGCAGAAATTAACCAATGACAGTACAATGCATTGTGGAACTTGTATTTCAAATGTATTAGTCATGTGACTTCACGTATAAATAGCATGCACGACGCACTTTGCAATTTTAAGTATTTCCACCTGTGATCAAGGCGAAGGCTGAAACGCGTAAGGACATGGAAATATGTGCTGCTGCCTTCTGAATAAATGCTTTGCTTTCTGAAATGGGCCTCATCTGTTTGGATTTTCGTTTGGTGAGCTGCTCCATGCCCATTGTTAATGTGGCCACCCTGAAGGGTCGGGGGCTCCTTGTGTTTGCAGACTTTTCGTGTGGATTAAATCGGGAGCATGACCCACGACAGTCACCCAGCCTACTGAGGAAATGCCACGGCTGTGAAAATAGGTGACTGTGTGGAAGGGAGTCGGAAAGGGTGACATCCCGCTTTCGACCATTCAGAAAAACAAGCATTTACGGAGGCTAACGTTCAACATGAGCACTTGCAGGATTTGAAAAGCACATGGCAACGTGATTAATAACTTCACTACAACAATGCAGGTACAGAGAAAGCATTGCGAACACCAAAGCCGAAAGAGAATCTATCGAGATTCCATGCAGAAATTAACCAATGACAGTACAATGCATTGTGGAACTTGTATTTCAAATGTATTATTCATGTGACTTCACATATAAATAGCATGCACGACGCACTTTGCAATTTTAAGTATTTTCACCTGTGATCAAGGCGAAGGCTGAAACGCGTAAGGACATGGAAATATGTGCTGCTGCCTTCTGAATAAATGCTTTGCTTTCTGAAATGGGCCTCATCTGTTTGGATATATATATATACATATATATACATATATATATATATCCACTCCAAACTCCCACAGCGATCGGCTGAACTGGAACACAGACACCAGCTATGTGCTTCTTTTTCTTCTTTATTCAATCATGCTGTTCCACGGCAAGATGACGCGTTTCGCCCACCTAATGGGCTTGTTCACATAACGAGATGGACGGTTAAGACTGTCCTTTATACAGCATGCACCATGTGACTTCCAAAATGACCCAGTGAAAATGGTGGACAGACTATACAATCATTATAAATACCATCTTGGTACTAATACTAAATTGATTAAAATATTTCGTCATATACAAAATATCATAATGTACAAATACTACTATCTCAAATTTATAGATTGGGCAGAATCATCATTTAAACCATTGCTACTGACACTTTTAACGCTAGTGGTATGTAGATGCAGACTTATGATGGATATTGTATTTCAGCCATTAATGATTTTGAACCTGGAGTCTGGGCTGAAACCATACAATTTTTTAAATATAGTGATGTGCAAATGTCGCAAATATCTAGACCTAAAAATTCAGATACATAACATTTTGAGGTAAGTCAATACCGGGTACAAATACCACTTGAACCTTATTATCCCAAAGGCGCATAGTGCATTGATGTTAAAATAAACACATAGCAGTGTTCATGAGCTAGGACTTTACAATAATATTTTTATGTGCAAAACCTGCAATAGTTGTTGAACCCCAAATGTTTGGTTCTATTTAATTTTTGGTAGACTCTCCAAATGTGCAAATATGTTCACGCATGTACAAATAGAAAAGGTATAAAATATCTATATAACTATATATATATACACACAGTAGCTGCCTTCATGTATCAAAAATAAAGTGCATAGTGCAATATTTTATACGCATGGCGCTAAGTCATATTTTAAACATGTATGCACATCAAACTAGCAGCTTATAAAACTGTAAGTCTAGATGCCTGTTGCGCCTACTTAAACACAGCCTCATATGTCTCTAATTGTGTCTTAATACTAACTTCTGCAAAAGCCTGGATAAAGTAACTGAGTATCAGGTTTTGATTCTTATTGCCCACTCAGCATGTAATAGAAATATGGATATATTAGTACTTCCCAAGACATACAATTATATATAAATAATGTATACGTTGTCTGTCAAACTTTGTAAAGGTGCAAGAATAGTGCTAGTGCAAACATCTACATAAAGTGCTATGTGTAATTACAGTAAGGGAAATAAGCAGCATTAAATTTCATTGCAGTTTGCATAGTACCACATATAGCATACGGAACTGATTAACTGTATACGCTTATGAAAGAGAGTAGCTACTAGAGGAAGTTGTATAGCTCTTCCCCATTGTTCAATCCATTTGGGGCTCTGGTATAAGTTTGGATTCAAGTCGTCTTAGGAGTTTTTCCCTGTTGCCACCTCTTCTTAGTGGGGGTATTGAAGCAATGACAAAATATTTTAGATCATTGAGATTGCTGCCATGCACAGATTTAAAATGCCTGGCTACTGGATACGTCATGTCGTTGTTTACTATAGCTCTTATATGTTGGAGAATGCGCATGTGTACAGGCAATTTTGTGCTGCCTACGTATTTAAGCTCGCAGGAGCAAGTTAACATATAAACCGCATATTCTGTGCGGCATGAGTATCTCCCCTGCAGTTTGCAGTTTTTTGGGCCATATACTGTGGTATATTGTGTTGTATTTATACCAAATTTGCATGCGCGGCAAGAGCTTAATTTTACAAATCCTATTGTTGGACCCAACCACATAGTGGTAGGTTTAGGTTTGTTAGAAACTAGCTCAGGACTACTTTTTACTAAATCTGTGTGCATGGACTTGGCCTTTCTAAAAGTCAAAGTGGGTATAGTTGGAAGCATGCTCCCCAAAACGGCATCAGTTTGAATTATTGACCAATGTTTATTGATAATGGTCCTGATCTTTCTATGCTGACTACTGTATGTAGTTATCAATCTCATTTCTGCATTGTTTTCTATTTCTTTTTCTTTCTCTTTGGTTTTCTGTTGTGGTATCAGTGAATCTAATTCTGATATCTCTTGGTTGTTTAGCAGATCTGTGCGGGTTTGTGTTCTTACTTTTGCTAGGGCTTGAGTAATGATGGTGTTATCATATCCTCTAGCTCTAAACCTGCTGCTACTCTCTCTGACGCAATTTTCAAATGTGTCATCCATGCTACACAATCGGCGTAGTCTTAGGAATTCCCCATAGGGGATACTCCTTATTAAATTACCTGGATGAAAACTTGACACATGCAGCGTTGAATTGCCTGCAGTTTTCTTTCTATGGAGAGTAGTCTCCAGTTTGTCTTTCACAATGTATAGATGGACATCTAGAAAATCAATGGCATCATGGTCCACTGTGGCTGTAAATTGAGGGTATTGTTGTTGATAGCCTCAATAAAAACTTTAGCAGATTCCTGTGTGCCTTTCCATATCAAAAATATATCGTCGATGAAACGCATCCAACAAAGGATGCGATCATCCCAGATCTCCTTATGCTCTATCTTGAGAACCTGCTCCTCCCACCAGCCCACGTGTAAACACGCGTAGCTGGGGGAGAAGCAGGCTCCCATGGCAACTCCTCTTGTTTGCTGATACGTGTCATTATTAAACATGAAGAAGTTGTTATCCAAACAGAACCGAATCATTTCGACAATCATTTTGCCATGTCTGCATGTTTCAATGGGCCTAGTCATCAGAAAGAAATCTGCAGCATTAATCCCGTCAACATGATTTATGCTATGTGTACAATGCACATATATCTAATGTGATCAACTGACACACTGCCCTCCATTGTATACCATGAATTTTCTTTAAAAAGTCATTTGTGTCCTTTATGTAGGAGGGCAGCATGGTGACCAGATCTTGCAAATAGTAATCTACATATTCAGACATTTTTTCAAGCACTCCTCCTCTTGCATTACTTATAGGTCGTCCTGGGACTGGAGTAGTCCCTTTATGTATTTTGGGAATAAAGTACATAATAGGTGTCACAGGAAACTCTGTCTTTAAAAAAGATTGTTCCTCAGTTGTTAGCATGCCCTCTCTTTTCCATTTGTTCAGTTTCTGCATACATTGTTCTTTAGTTGCTTTAACTTGCTGAATAGTGACTTTGCTATAGCAACTGCTATCCTCCAGATGTTTGTAAGCTTCTGTTAGATATTCATTTCTCGGCCACAACATGATATTTCCTCCTTTGTCTGATTTATTTATAATTATTTCGCTATGTTCTTGTAGCTTTTTAATCAGATCTTGGTAATCTTTATTCTTAAATTTCCCTCTTTTTTTCTTTGTGTACCCGGTCGACAATCGAAGATTTTTAATGTCTGCTATCACCACATCCTGATAGATATCAATGGCGTCGCGTGGCATCATTGGAACAAAGGTAGACTTTGGTTTGAAGGCGCTTGCCTGGACAGATGAAGATTTTATGCCTACTTCTTTTAGAAATTCTTGAGTGTTACTTGGAGTCTCCTCATTATGGTCCCCTGATAATGATGCCAGTGTACTCAGCAATGAAATGTCCGAAATTTGTAGCGTGGATTGTACGACGGGGTTGACAGTTTCAATATTAGTCATCTGCTCAGAGTTGGTTGTCTTTTTCGAATTTTTAATAGCAAAGTATTTTTTCAGTTTCAATTTTCGGATAAACTGGTAGATATCCACACATGTTTAGGCATAATCAAAACTGCTCTCGGGGCAGTAGGATAGCCCTAATGAGAGAAGTTGAATTTCTGCCTTATTTAATTCCATGGTGGACAAGTTGACTACTGTATTGGCTGCAGTTGCTGCTTCTTGTTCCATTTTTTGTTTGGTTGTCTTTTGTTTTTTACGTTGTCTGCACTTCCTTCTTGCTTTCCTTCTCTGGTTGTGCCGCTCTCTTGCTGTTGTGTGGCTTTCCGCGGTCTGAGTGTTTGCCGTCGGGCCCGCTGTAAAAAATCAAGTTCTTCGGCTGGGGTAAGGGTTCCCATATCTTCCCTTGGTTGGTGCCTATTTAGGCCTCCTTCATCCGATTCTATTTCACTTTGCACTGAACTTGATTCTGATATAGACCCCACCTCTGGCTCTGCATTGGATGTGGCCTGTTCTTCATTAATATTGGTTGCTGGCTGCTGTTTTCTTTTCAGGAAGTCATATTTTCTGGCAAACGTAAACATTTGCCCTGTCTCATAGTCAAGCTTGTCTCTCGAAAAAGTGTATGCTTTTCTTGTTTTTATAATGTCCTCTTGAATCTTGAGGCGTGTTTTTATTTCATTTTTGTTTTTAGTAATCAGTTCTTGAAATTCCGATTTAGTTAGCTCTTCATTAATTTGCTCTATTTCTTTCAGGATAGTTTCACGATCTATTCTTGCGTACTTTATTAGAATTTCCACTAAATGCATAGAGGCTTCCAAATATATATATTCGCCAGTAGGTATTTATAGTTAGGACCTAGTTTCCATAGGAAAGGCATTTTTTGACTTGTCTATAACTTTGGCATAGTTTGACCAATCTTCATGACATTTTTCACAAAAAGTGTCAAAGTAGGCTCTGTGTCTCATGGAAAGTTTGTGGATGATCCGTACAGTGGGGACAGAGAAATAAGGGTGCGAAATAAGGGTGTGTTTGCAATGTTAATTCCCATAATAACGTGTTGTCGAATCTACAGCCCGAACCGCTGGATGGAATTTTTGTTATTTGGTGAAAATCCGTTCAATAGTTTTTGTGAAATTAAATCTGAACAATTTAGTGATATCTCTAGCTGCAGATATTTTACTGCTGTTTCGCTGTGATCGCGGTTAAATCGCAATGATTCCGCCGCATATCGTGAATGCGCGTGCCAGCGGGAATGCTGTGATTGGCTGGACGCAACCTGAACAGAAAGCTGCGGTCGCACTTTTATTGATTGGGAACAGTTCCTGGGGCTGAAAAGTTCTGTCAAAGCTAACATAAGGGGTCAAGGTGGAGGTATTCTGACCTCATGTTTGAGAAATGGGGGTGTTAGTGACACAATTTATGAGTCCAAAATTGATTTTTTTGATCGTGTGCGATATTCGCGATCACGACATGGCTGCCAGCACCGCCCTGCATGTACCATCGCGGGGACATCAAGACTATCATGACATCTCTGCGAATATTGGTCGAAATATAAAAAAAATATATTTATATTTGTACATACTCAGCAGTCACTGTCACAGACTCATGTACGCACTCTCAAGCTAACTCACACACTTATACACCCATTCACATACCTACTCACACACTTATACATCCAGTAACATACCAACTCAGATACTCATGCACCCACTCCCATACCCATTCAGGTACTCATGCACCTACTTAAAGACTCACTTGGAGAGTGACGCACCTATGTACAGACCCACTCATAGACTCACCACCTACTTAGAGACCTACTCATAGACTTATGCATACAGTCTCATACCCACTTAGAGACTCTTACACCCTCTCAGAGATCTACCTGGGGACTCATGCACCCACTCACAGACCCACTTGGATTCTCATGCACCCACTTACAGACTCACTCTGAGAGTCACTCACTCATGTATAGACCCACTCATAGAGTCACATACCCACTGACAGACCCACTCATACACTCGCGTATATACTCACAGAGACACTCATATACCCACTGACAGACCCAATGAGACACTCTTACACTCACTCATAGATCCACTCAGATACTTATACAGCCACTCACACACCCATAGAGTCACTCACACACTCAGTCTCAGACCCTCTTAGAGACATGTGCACTCAGTCACTCACTCATACACTCACACACCACCCACTCACAGACTCACTCAGATATACATGCACCCACTCACTCACCCACTCAAAGACTCATGCATCTACTCACAGACCCACCCTGACACTTACCCTTCCAGTCAGAGACCCACTCAGACACTCATGCATGAACCCATTCACTCACCCACTTAGAGACTTATGCTCTCACTCACAGACCCATTGAGACACTCATACACCCACTCACAGATCCACTCAGACAATCTACACCCATACACTCAGCACTCACACACACTAGCAGTCCCACTCAGAGACCCACACATCCACTCACAGAACCACTCAGACACTCATGCCCCCAGCCATCGACCCACTGAGATACTCATGCACTCACTCACAGATCCACTCAGACAGTCATGCACCCACTCACTCTGACACCTACTTAGACACCTATATATCGTCTCACAGATCCACTCAGACAGTCATATACTTACTTACAAATGCACAAAGGCATTCATGCACTTACTCACAGATTGACTGAGAGACTAATGCAACCAAATCACATACCCATTGAGACATTGATGCACCCAGTCATAGATGCACTGAGACAGTCACGCAGTTCGTTACGGAACCATTGATAGACTGATGCACCGTATCACAGATCTACTAAAATACTTATACAATGAATGAGAGATTTACTGATACAGTGATGTATCCAGTCATAGGTTCCACTAAAATAGTTATACACTGCTATAGAAATATTAACAAAGTTATACATGCTGTAAAAGAGTCTTTTAGATAGTAATGTGTTTATTGTGGTGGTTATAATCTATTTTGTAGTTATGCGTTTTGTATGTGGTGGTGGCTATTAAATTCCTGCTTTTGCTTTGTGTTTTCGTGACGTATTCGCGGTGATCGCGGCTACCGATAACATTGTGGCGCCCAGCATCATTGCGAAAATGGAAAATCGGTTTTAAATATGGTTTTTTATACAAACTCCCTAGAAATATATGATTTAAAACAGTGCACTAATAAACCCCTAGTGTCTGAAATACTGTAAAATATGTGCATATATGTATTTTACACTTTAAAAAAAGGCTCTATCGTTACGGTTACCGAAGTCATAGTGACTCTAGGAGTAATCGCGAAAACGGAAAATCAGTTTAAAAGATTGTTTTTATACAAACTCCCTAGAAATATATGACTTAAAACAGTGCAGTAATAGACCCCTAGTGTCTAAAATACTGTAAAAATGTGTGCATATATGTGTTTTACACCTCTTAAAAATGGCGCGATCGTCGCGGTTACCGAAGTCATTGTGATCGTCGGCGTCATCGCAAAGACGGAAAATCAGTTTAAAAGATTGTTTTTATACAGACTCCCTATAAAAATATGACTTTTAACAGTGCAGTAATAAAACCGTAGTGTCTAAAATAGTGTAAAATGTGTGCATATATATGTTTTACACCTCTTAAAAAAGGCGCGATTGTGCCGGTTACCAAAGTCATCGCAACCCTCTGCGTCATCGCGAAGACAGAAAGTAGTGTTCAAACAGTTTTATAAAAAACTTACTAGAAAATGTGTACAAACAAGTTTTTTAAGCAGTGATGTAGTTAGTAATGTGTGTACTGTAATACTTAGAATTAATATTTTAAGTTAAAAAAAAATGTATGTGGTAGTGGTCGTTAAATGTCTGCTTTTGTTTTGCGATGTGACCGCGATCATCATGACATTGCCGCAAATTTCAAAAATTCCCCCCCAAAAATTATTTAACAAAAAAATGAACAAAATGTTGGGCTCATGGGTGGCTCTGACAAGAGCCTTTGTGTTGAGAGTGTGTATATGACAGCTACAGATAAGACGGTATGCAGAGTTTCAGGTTGCTTAGAAACACCCTGTTCCCTTCATCTGTAAAGTGAACTCCATCACTTCTATAGATTCCATGCATGTTAAAACGCAGGTTTTTGTTGTAGATAGAACCCATGTTATCGTCTCTGAGGAAAGCAGAAACAGTTTTATTAACATGTTTCCTGGCTCTCCACTGGCTTCCATTAAGACAGTGTGAGGAAAGAGCATCATCATGTCAGCAAAGGTAACCTTCATTTGGATTTCCAATCCTACTCCAGTTAATGTGCCTAGGTAATTGCCATCATAGTGCAGAATCATGAGGTCAGGAGCTGTTGAATCCACTATGCTTTTAAGCAAAGGCACTAATTGATTAAACTTTAATCCTGTCTGCCCAATCCAAGTAATGTCCACATTAGCCAAACCGAAGTCCCTTTTAATACGTCTCTTTATTGCAGCCTCAGCAGCCCAATAGACGTAGCTCACTATCCACACTCTAAGCATTTTGTAGGAAGGAGGATTAGCACACAGGACAGGTCTGTAGCTGAATATCATAGTTGATACTATGAAAGATAGTGAAAATGCATGTGTGCTGGTGGTTTGAAAAAAACTAAACATTTGATTGGGTGCAGGGAACATGCAGTGAAAAAAAGTTGGTAGCATTTTGGAAATGATTAGTAAATAGATGTTTGATTGGGTCTGGTAAATAGAAAAAATGTAATAGAGAGCTGGATATGCTTTACAATATGTGCAGTAAAACACACCTGCTGTAGTTAGTTTTGTAACTAGCATGACCCTTCTGGAATATGTTGTGAGCTTGTGACTACTGCTTCTAGTGGTTGTCTCTGGAGAATCTGCAGAGGGTGTATTGGGGGAAGGGTGTTAAAGAGACAGGTATTAATTTTTTCAAATTGGAGAGGTTTTGGATCATTGTTTTATAAGATAAGTAAGATTACATAGTGCGGGTTTTGCATACAATTGTAGTATAGTGTTAAAAATATAAAACTGTAAAGGAAAGTAGGTTTTCCGAGTCCCATTTCTTTCAGTGAATTCATCGCGATGATCATGATTACATCGTGATTATTGACACAAAGGCATTCATTTTGGGCTACCTCTAAACAGGAGAGAAAGGGTTAACAGACAGTAACCATTCAGAAATGCAGTTACAACTGTGAAATATGAAAGGAATGTTTTTATTTGCTAACTTTTGCTGTATCAGGCAATGCAATTTTTAGTAGGTTGCCATTTATGGTTGCTTTTTATGAGAGTGGTGTGCAATTCTTATGCTAAGTTTTTACAAAAGCTGAGAGTATTACATCTATAAAATAAGAGAAAAATATCTTGAAATAAGATGATTAATGTACTTTTAAAAAGTTAGATGACAAAAACAATAATAAATGGTGTACCATGCAGATATAATGTTCAATATCTAATTATAGAAAAAAATACAGGGACATTATAGTTATGAAATAGAGGAAAAAAACTTTAGCTATTCGCTGAAAAATACAAAGGTTACAGGGACATTATAGTTAAGAATCAGTATTTGAAAAACCCTAGAAATTCACTGAAAAAAACAAAGGTTACAGGGACTTATAGTTAGGAAATAGAATTTAAAAAACCTTAGAAATTCACTGAAAAAAACAAAGGTCACAGGACGTTATATTTAGGTACACATTTCACTCACACAAAACCAGCAAAAATTCAGCAGTTATAGTTAGCTGAGCTGGCTATAACACGTGCCCCAGCAATGCACTGCTTATGACCTCACATATTACATCACTCATGAGATGGTCAGTGACAGTAATTAATTAAGGTTGCGGTCACCGGGGAAGTGGGGGGCCGAGTGGGCCCCCAGCATTTGTATACATCAGTTCCCCTGGGGAGGTGGTGGTTCCTGGGGCAGCCGCGTCGCTCCCCTGTATATTCTTTCTGTCCCACAGAAGTGGCTGTCCCTGGGGCTGCAGGGAGGCATAGGGCCTCCCCAACGTTGTTTTTTAAATTAATTAATCTATGTGCCCCAGGGAGGCGGTGGTCCGAGGGGTAGCAGGGGGTCCGAGCTCCCTCCCTCATTTATTGTATTTATAGTATTCGGTGCCCGGGGGTGATGCGGGCCCCTGGGATTAACAAAAGCATAGGGGGGCCCTATGAGCCCCTCTCCTTCATTACCTTAATGCCCCGGGACCTGGCCCACCTAGGGGTTAATCCAAAACAAGCACCGGGCACCTGTTTGCTTTTTTAAAAAGTTTGCAGAGGATTCAGGGACCCACCCACGAGTCCAGGGAAAAATAAAAAATAAATGCTTTTTTACCCCCCCCCCATACCTGGGAGGTCAGGGTATTCCTACCCTGCCCCCTTTTCTTTTTTTGTAACTTTTTTTCTGGGACTCTGCTTCAAGCCGAGTCCCAAGATGGCTGCCAACAGTTTTAGTAGGATTCGCGAGTCCACTGCAAGGACTTGCATAACCCTATATCTATGATTTTTAAAGACTGATATCTCAAAACTACTGAACAGATTTACACCAAATCACTAAAAGAATGCTTTCTGGACCAACATCTAGCTCGACCCCCCCTTTACGGATCACCCCGTAACTTTGGACACAGCAGCTGAACCAAAAAGAGGAAGTATTGTGAACATTTTATGGAGATTCGTCAAGCGGCGCCAAAGTTATGGGCAAAACAAAAAGCGACTGCCAGTAGTTGAGATATATATATATACTACAGATCCCACCATGCGCTACAAGTAAGAACCCAGCGGGGAAACCTATCAGAGGGCACAATATTTAAAAAGGCAGTTAATCAGCAGTTGTGAACAGCAATGAGCCTGCCAAGCAATTTCCCCTGCAAATCCTGTGATCAAGGACGTGATGTCCGAAACGCTTAAGGAAGCAGGGAATGAAATGAATTGAGCACCAGAATTGTACTTGCCTTATTAAAGAAATGACTGGAATAGAGAGTGCGTCTTCATTCTTTGGACAAACTTTTGGTACATATTTCACGGCTGTCCCGCTGGGAAGACGCACCATCACTGTAATGAAATGCAGCAGGTCCGAGATGGCATGTATTGGAACAGCCATATAAAGGAACTTCCAGCAGGCGCAGAGTGTAACTATGAACAATTCTGGCGTGTTTGAGCAGTGCGAACCCACTGGAGGGTAAAAAGTAAAAGCTGTGTACAACTACAGATCCCAGCATGCACTACAAGTAAGAACCCAGTGGGGAAACCTATAAGGGGGCGCAGTATTTAAAAAGGCAGTTAATCAGCAGTTGTGAACAGCAATGAGCCTGCCAAGCAATTTCCCCTGCAAATCCTGTGATCAAGGACGTGATGTCCGAAACGCGTAAGAAGCATGGAATGAAATTAATTGAGCACCAGAATTGTACATGCCTTATTAAAGAAAGGACTGGAATAGAGAGTGTGTCTTCATTTTTTGGATAAACTTTTTTTTTTTTTTCTTCCGCATTTGCCTCAGACCTCAGTTGACACAAGAGTAGGATGTCTACAGCCGTTACTCGGTTTTAAGGAGACGTAGGCATCAAGATCGGACCGGGGAAAAAACACCTGCCTACCGGCAAACGACAGTCCCACCTAGAGTCACTGTACCCCCTTTTAAGTAGAGGGGCTGGTCTCACTCTCTTCTGATAACCTTTGATCGAAGACTGTTTATGTTGGCCGACTGGAAAAAGCTCTTCGGAGAAGGCCCAACACAGTCAAAGAGCATCCATGAGGCTTAATCATAGGATCCATGTAGTTGTTATAAAAAAGGATAAGCAGTTAATGTGCCTGAGACCACTTTACTAAACAATCCCATATTACTTTTTTCCTGCTACTCTGTAGTCTAGCCAGATCGATCTTAGAGGTTTTATATAGAGAGGACAACCCTTCTGTGTGTGTGGGGGGTATATCCTCTACCCATTTCTTACATATTTCCCTCCTGCTCAGCAATATTGCATAAAATAGAAACCTCCTAGTAGGTCCTGTTACTTCGCTATCTTTACCAAATATAACCAGGGGGAGGGAAATGTGGACAGGGAATCCTAGAATGTCCGTTATAGTTTCACTCACTTTCTCCCAATATTCAGTTATCGCTGGGCAATCTTTGAACATATGAATGTCCGAGGCATTTACCAGTCCACACTTCTTGCAGCTAACCGCAGGACCCTTAGCTATTTTAGATAGTTGTGCTGGAGATAGATAAGCCCTGTGGGTGGTAAAATAATGATTCCTTCTGAGCCAGGCTGGTTTTACAGTCGCATACAAGGTGTTGAAGGAAGTTTGCCACAGATCCTCCAGTTGTTCATTTGGCATATAAGATCCCCATTGTTCTTCAGCCAGTTTAAAATCTCCATCAATGGCATTTTCTATAGCCCAATAGAAAAAGGAAACTTCCTTCTTTCCCAGCGGCCTAGAAACTAGCTGCTCCTCTAAAATGTTTCCTATGCCTATTGGTTTTTTTAGGTTCTGGGACCAACTCTGCAGCTGTAGATATTTAAACCTGGACATACCTCCCTCTAGTCTGTTATGGAGTGATAGCCATGGTTTAAGGGAGCCATCTGAAGCCAAATCCCTTCACATCTTCATTCCCACAGTCCTAAGTGGTATGGCCAATTTGTCTTTTAGGCAATCTGGAACCCCTGGAGAGTCCCATAGAGGGGACATACTCGAGAAATAATTAAGACCTGTGCATTGTTTAATTCTAGCCCAAATACGCGCCATCCCCAGCAGGACTTTCAACCTGATCTTCTTGAAACATTTCTGGTCCCCAAATTTAAACAAAAATCCCTCCTGGGGAAGGTCCCCTCCTTTTAACATGGCGGAAAACATGGCCCCTGTCCCTGTATGATCTGGTATTTTTAATAGCATTCTTGCATGTGATAACTGAAATGCCCAAGCATAATATTGCAAATCTGGTAGAGTTAAACCTCCCTTCTCCCTCCTACGCCTGAGCTTCCTCCAAGCTATCCTTGTGGCCTTATAGGCCCATGCATATGAATTAATTTCTTGCTGGAGCTTATCAATCGCTCTTTTATCAAAGTGCAGGGGAATGGTGTCAAAAAGAAAAGTAATTTTGGGAAGTATAACCATCTTAATCAAGTTGATCCTACCCAAAATGGTCAGTGGGAGATGAGCCCAGGATTTCATTAGCCTCTGGCATTCTTTAGATACGTTAGATAGGTTGGTCCCTGCTATCTTGTCAATGTTCTGGACAATCTTGACCCCCAAGTATCTTATTTCACAAATGGTCGGAAGCTGACAATCTGGTAGGTTCCAAGCCATGATATCTGTCTTACCCGCATTAACCTCATAGCCGGAAACCTGCCCGAAGTCTTGTGCCAGCTTAGTAACCTTGTGAAAAGATGTCTCCAAGTCGGACGAAAGAATTAAAACATTGTCCGCATAAAGGGCTACCTTCCTCTCCCATGCCCCAAATCTAAAAGGTGGAATGCCTACTTTGTCTCTCAAACATTGAGCAAAAGGCTCTATATATAGATCAAAAAGAAGCGGAGAGAGGGGGCAGCCCTGTCTGGTTCCCCTGCTGATTTTAAAAGGGTTAGTCAATTTGCCATTGACTAAGAGTCTAGCCGAAGGATCGCGGTAGATAAGCTGGATGGCTCGACTAAATTTTGCTCCAAAGCCAAACCTATCCATTACTGCGGCAAGGTAGACCCAGTTGACCCTGTCAAACGCTTTGGTAGCGTCAAGTGTTATGGCTGCGAGAGGTAATGAGAAGGTTGAAGCCAAATCGATGGCGCCTATAAAATCATAGGTGAGATTTGAGAGATTTCTGCCTTTCACACAACCCTTCTGGTCAGTGTGGAGTAATCTACCAGCCACTGCTCCCAGCCTATCTGCTAAAATCCTCGTGAAGACTTTATAGTCAGTATTTAGAAGTGAAATGGGTCTATAAGACCCACATTCCACTGGATTCTTTCCTGGCTTCAGGATCAGTGAGATGGTGGCTTCTCCCCATGAAACGGGAAGCCTAACACCTTCTGAAAGAATCTTATTGAAAAGCATAGTCATGGTTGGAATAACTGCCTCTCCCAAGGATCTATACAGTTCGGCAGGCAGACCATCAGGCCCTGCAGCCTTTCCTCTCTTACATGCCGAGATACCCTTTCTAACCTCTAGCTGTGATATATCTCGATCCAAGTTTTCTCACTGTGAGGAATTTAAGGAGGCAAGCCCACTTCCTATTAACCACTGACTAGCACTAGTAGTGTCGACTACATTATCCTCATTATATAGGTCTTGAAAAAAGGCGAAAAAGGCATCCCCAATCTCTTCGTCCGTGAAGACCGAAGTGCTGCGATCCTCACTATCTATTTGCTTTATTATATTCTGCGTTCTATCGGCCATTACCTTCCATGCCAAGAGTTTACTGGCCCCCTCCCCATATTCAAAAGGGGCAAGCTTACTAGCCTCCCATTTTTTGGTGAGCCTTAACTGAATGATACTATCCAGCTGATCCTTCAAACTTGACAGATTCGCCAGATGTTCTTGGCGGTTTACGGGGGCAGTTTCATTGTTTAAAATCATCTCCACTGCCTTCATCCCAGACTCTATTTGCGTCACTTCTTCCCTATACTTCCTGTTCTTATAGCTAACCCTGCTCATAACTATACCTCTTAAGAACGCCTTCCAGGCATCCCATACCACAGAAATCTCGACTGAACCTACATTTGTGTTGAAAAAAAACTCCAATTCCCGAGATAGATACTTAACTTCAGGCTCATCAAGCAGTAATGAGCGATCAAATGTCCATATCCTTGGATGTTCTTTCCCTTCCAAAACTAAATCCATACATACAACAGCATGATCGGACAAGTGTGGAGTCAGGTAACCCAAGTCCTTGATTTTACCCCTCAGGTCATGACTGACCAGTATATAATCTATTCTGGACTTGTGACGATACTTATTATTGTAAAAAGAAGCACCTAACTGAGAACCCGATCTCTCTCTCCACACATCACACAGTCCCATCTGTGCCATCATTGTTTGCAGATATGTCCGGGATTTAGGTGATGTATTCGCCCTACTGCTTGGAG
Source organism: Calotriton arnoldi (assembly GCA_963921515.1). NCBI lineage: Eukaryota > Metazoa > Chordata > Amphibia > Caudata > Salamandridae > Calotriton > Calotriton arnoldi. The sequence continues at coordinate 744,915 of CAWUFW010007595.1, forward strand.
ATTTATCCAGTAAGGGATTTAAAACGATATTAAAATCACCTGCCATAATAATAGGCTCTGGAAATTCCAGAAGGTGTGAGAAAATAGTTTTTAGCACGGAAGGGTCATCCTGGTTCGGGCCATAATAGCCCACCACTGTCATCAGAGAGCCTTGAATAGAAAGTCTAACGATAGCCCACCTGCCACCTGGGTCTGTCATAGAATTTAATACTCAAGCCTTAGCTTGGTTCTTAACCAAAATGGCTACACCTCTGATATTAGCGCTCTGATTTGAGCAAATAAGATGTTCAAACCATTTAGCTTTTCTAAGATTTCATGCAATTCCTCCTTCAAGAGATGAGTCTCTTGCAGAATAATGACCTGAGCAGGGGAATCTTTAAGATATTGTAAGATCTTTGCCCTTCTAGATTTTACTCGCAGGCCATTTACATTCCAGGATAAGAACTGTATATTATTCATGGTGGTTTAGAGGGGAAGAATTTTAGGATGCTACATCTCCCACCACACTGCTCACAGGATAAACACAACCAACCTGTCCAGCATAATAGATATAAATCAATCAAACCAAAAGACAAATGAGGATTTTTTTTGATTTTTTTACCCCTATGCTCCCCACCCTGTGCTCCCTCTCAAGCCCTACAGGAGCCCCCACCCCTCTTCCCACCCTGGAGAACCCAGCCCCCATTTGCCTGGACTGATAGTCCAGATTCTGCTACCAGGGCACCTATGGAGTCCCTCTATACTCAAGATACTATATACAAGTGGCGATGTACCGAGACCCCCCTTGAAAGACTTTGTCTCCAGTTTTCTTTTGATTTTTAGGTTTTAAGGAATTAGGCTTAGATTAGGGTTCAAAATACAACCCCACAAACTTGGGCTTAGCCATAGCTAATAAATCAGTGTGTCCTACCTATTTCTCTAGGGACCAATCTCTCCAAAAACATCTTTACCTAAAAGAAGATTAGGAATACCCAAAAAGCAAAAAAATAAAGATAAGAAGAAAAATATTGTCATAATATGAAGACTCATTACTGAACTATTTTGCAGTCTTGCCTAGGCATTCCAGAAGTTCATCTGCCTCCTGAACTGATTTTAGATTGTACATCTTGTTGTTGTACATAATTTTCAGGAGCGCAGGGAACTTCAACTGAGCAGTCGCACCAAATTTCTTAAATTCGTCCATTTTCCTCCCCAGCTCCCATTGTCTATCCAACGTAGCACGGGCCAAGTCAGAGAGAATTTCATAGGAAAAATCCCTGGGTTTCAATGATTTTTGCTTCAGGGCGCAATTTAAGATTTTTTCCTTCAAAGAAAACGTGAGGAAGTTTATGAGGATCTTCCTTGGTTTGGGACGATTTGGATGTTTCCTAAAAGGGTCTCTGTGGATCCTCTGTATGTCCCTTTTCAAGTCTTCCTCTGTTTCTTCTATCTGTATCGACTCCTTTATGAGAGTCACTATGAAGGACTTGATGTCATCTCCTTCTCTGCCTTCCGGAACATTCAAGAGACGGAGGTTATTCCTCCGTGAGTTGTTTTCTAATGTCTCAAGCCTGTCCCGGAGTGATGCCTCATCTTTCTTAAGTTGTGCAATTTCTGATCTGGCAACTCCCAGGTCATCTCTTATTTCACCCACCGAGCTTTCTAGGGCCACTGTTCTGGAATTTAAGAGATCGATCTTTTTCTCTAATGATTCGCAAAACAGCCGAATCTCCCCTTAATTTGCTTCGGAGACAGAGAACCCCTTCCTAATATCCACAGATAGAGAAGAGAAAAGAGCCTCCATAGAGGATGCTGAAGGTCCTGCATTTCCTTGCTCCTCAGAGACTTCAACTTGCTCTATACTGTCATTTTCTACTCTAACTTGATTTACTTCTCGCCGGTCTCCATTGTTTGCCTTACTTTGATCGGACCCCAGAACTGTCAAGGCTATTTCAGGAGAAAGCTGTGACGTAGAAGGAGGACTATTCAGTGCTTCCATTCTTTCTTGAGTGGGTACTAACTCCCTTAAACGCTTTCTTAGGTTCGCCCCCTGTTCGGTCACATCTAACACCAATGGCTGAACTTAAAAGTAAGACCGCAGGAATGGCGTGATCTTAATCCTCGAATCCAGGGAGTGCTTTTTAGCTCTATCTGACTTGATTCTTATACTTTGTACCTCACAATACTGAAAGGTAGGGGACACCCTGCTGTTTGTGGCTGCTGGGGGGACTACACTGACCACAAGCCTCTTGCCTTCGTGCACTCCCAGGAGGGAGGTGCTTTGCTGATTCAGCGCTCAAAAGCGCCCGGTTCCACCGCGACGCGGGACGCCCTGCTGTTTGTGGCTGCTGGGGGGACTACACTGACCACAAGCCTCTTCCCTTCGTGCACTCCCAGGAGGGAGGTGCTTTGCTGATTCAGCGCTCAAAAGCGCCCGGTTCCACCGCGACGCGGGACGCCCTGCTGTTTGTGGCTGCTGGGGGACTACACTGACCACAAGCCTCTTGCCTTCGTGCACTCCCAGGAGGGAGGTGCTTTGCTGATTCAGCGCTCAAAAGCGCCCGGTTCCACCGCGACGCGGGACGCCCTGCTGTTTGTGGCTGCTGGGGGACTACACTGACCACAAGCCTCTTGCCTTCGTGCACTCCCAGGAGGGAGGTGCTTTGCTGATTCAGCGCTCAAAGCGCACGGTTCCACCGTGACGCGGGACGCCCTGCTGTTTGTGGCTGCTGGGGGACTACACTGACCACAAGCCTCTTGCCTTCGTGCACTCCCAGGAGGGAGGTGCTTTGCTGATTCAGCGCTCAAAAGCGCCCGGTTCCACCGCGACGCGGGACGCCCTGCTGTTTGTGGCTGCTGGGGGACTACACTGACCACAAGCCTCTTGCCTTCGTGCACTCCCAGGAGGGAGGTGATTTGCTGATTCAGCGCTCAAAAGCGCCCGGTTCCACCGCGACGCAGGACGCCCTGTTGTTTGTGGCTGCTGGGGGGACTACACTGACCACAAGCCTCTTGCCTTCGTGCACTCCCAGGAGGGAGGTGCTTTGCTGATTCAGCGCTCAAAAGCGCCCGGTTCCACCGCGACGCGGGACGCCCTGCTGTTTGTGGCTGCTGGGGGGACTACACTGACCACAAGCCTCTTGCCTTTGTGCACTCCCAGGAGGGAGGTGCTTTGCTGATTCAGCGCTCAAAAGCGCCCGGTTCCACCGCGACGCGGGACGCACGCGGGCGGAGCCCGGGCGAAGCCCGGGCCAAGGGCGGGCCCGTCCTTGCCCGTCATTGCCAGGAAGAGGCAGGGCAAGGCCACCCCCTTAACAAGTCGGATCGAACATTTCCATCTGGATAAGGTACTGTGCAAAACATCACTTTCACATGGGGAAATTGAAGCTGAAGCAAACACAATTGGCCTGCAGATTCTCATTGTAATTGGACTGTGTAAATTTTGAACTGGTTTTGTATTTTGTTGCCGTTGATGGTCACTGGTGTTTCCCTTTATCTTTTGTGTTAGGGTTACTACCTAGGAACTGCCTTTTGTCCGTCTGAGCTATGGGGAAACGGAAATCTATGGAAAGCGTAGAGGCAGGTTGTAATGCCAATAGTGGTGTAGGTTAGGGAAAGAAGGCTAGGAAATATAAGAAACGCTCAGCTGGTAATTGTGTCATTGATAGAATTGACACTCTTATCACTGAGTGTGAGGATATCCTGGCCTCAGAACCCTTGTCACCACGTAGTAGTGGTTGCTCTTCACCTGCCCATGCAAGTCCGTTATGCCCAGTCATTATCCCCGCTATGTTTCAGAAAGTTTTTAGAAAGGGCAATTCCGAAAACAACAGCAATACTCCACTTGTTTTAATAGAGGGTTCACAGGATGAGGCTAATAAAGATCCAGTTCCTAACACTGACTTGGATGTATGTGTTTCTTATCCCACAGTTCCTTGTTCAAATAGGTTTGATGTGCTAGCTGCGCCTGATTCTAATTTAGGTACAGGTACAGACATAGAGGTAACAAATACAGCCCAAGTACTGTCACATCTGCGAGGCAGTGTAGATTTACGGACTCCTGTCCCTCATGGTGATTATACATCTATTGATTTACTCAAGGGGGAAATATCCACCATGAGACAGATGATTGAAGAACTCACTGTAATGGTCAAAACCTTATTACCTCTGGCCACACTTTTTCCGCAGTACCTAATTAATCCTTCTCCTCCTAATAGGAATAGGGAATTAACGGCTAAGACACTTCAAATTGAAAGGGATAATCCAAGTGGGTTTGTCAGGTCATGCCCTACATCCTCTACGATCCCAGTTTCCAAAAGCCAGAAATCAAATAGCAACAGAAATCAAATAGCAACAGAAATAATATTGTACCTAAAAAAAAAATTGTTACACAGGGATTGACATCTAGAGAATGCCCAAATAGGTTGATACCCAGTCTGAGATCGGAGCAAGTTATACCTACTGGCATATCCTTGGACAGAAACTCTGTTGTTAATCCACAGCAGCAGACTCGCTATCCATCTATTACCCCATATCTATCGGGCCAAACTATTCATATGACTAATGTCCCTAAACTTAGCCTAAATGGTGTTCACGAGAGCTCAGACTCCCTAAAAAATAAAGTGATACACTGGATTCGACAAGTAAGGGGTTGTCGCTCTGTGATACGGGAGGATATTATTTGTACCCGTAGATGTTCATCCCCAGCCCAAACTTACATTATGTTCTATTGACCTAGCAGAGAACCTTCTTGCTTTGGAATTTAGATCTTGTCCCCCATCTGGCTCATCTATACAATTTAGGAGTATCCGCTCGCACATCAGGGGGTACAATTGGCACTTTGGAACAAGGGTCGTGCTTAGAAGCAGTTGACTGACTAGAAACCATCCATCCCCCTAATATAGTCCAATCTACCAACACTTGTAGCTCTGTGTATGACATACAACTTTCTTTATTAAAATCTGAAACATTAGATAATATACAAAATCCCTTATTAATTCCCGATGCACATAACAACGTACTGGAAATTGAAGGGAATATGGGACTAAGTCCGTATACTGAGTTCAGTCAGAAGACATGTGAGACGGGGTTAGATAAACCTTTAATTCACCCTGAAGTGTCTGGCCCGCAAAAACAACCAAATTTGCTTGATCTGGCAAATGATAGTTTAGCCATGACGCCCTCGTCTAACAAACTTAGGCTCTTATCGTGGAATGTTGCAGGTTTGCAAAATAAACTTATACTCCCTCATTTTAATGAATTAATTGAGGGATTTGACATCTGTATTTTCCAAGAGACATGGAGTCTTGCGCCCTTACATAAAACAGGTTTTGCTTGTTACTGCATTCCAGCTACCACTGTGGGGAGAGGGCGCCCCTCAGGAGGTTTGATCGTATGGGTGAATATTGCCATGGGTTGCCAAGTTCATATGCATCCACTTCCAACTCACGACATCTTGAGACTGACTATCAGGAGCCCAAATGGCGGGGATATTTTGGAGTTGTTTAATGTCTATAGCAGAGGAACTAAGGGGGGTAACCAATCACCCACTATCACGCTTTTAGAGCAGGCATTATCCAGCTGCCCGCCAGGAAATCGTATTATGATTGCAGGTGATTTAAATTGCACTTTTGAGCCCTTGAGCTCAGATGATTTGATGGAGTACGATAGGGCTGATGGTAAAAGGATAATACCTCGACTTAATTTATCCCCCATTAAAAAATGGACTGGTCTACCCATTCAACTTAATGCACTGGCCACAGAGTTCGATCTTAGGGCAACAAATGGAAGGACTCCCTCAGACAAAAAGGGGGCATATACCTTTAATAGAGTTGGCTGTCCTTCTCGAATAGATTATATTTTACTAGATGTAAACTTATGGGACGAGAAGACTGACATGTTTGTAGGTGCTACGATTGATAGCGACCATAATCCCTTATGCATGACCATGACCAACCCTTGGGTTTCCATACAAAATCCCACGACTAGTAGGGCACTAACTTGTACGGCTAACATCGTTCCCTCTAATTGTAAGAGGCATCTTAAGTGGAATAGGGTCTCTTTGCACGAAGAAAACTTATTGGCTATTCGTAAAATCTTGTCTGAGAAAACAGTAGAACTTAGTGTTGTGGCTCTGGATAAATCTAAGCTTGATATGATCTCGATAGTCCACGTCAGTACTGTAGAGACACTTAGCTCGTACTTTCAGGCTCCTTGTAAAGACAGGACTTTGCGTGTCCACCACAAAACACAAAATCTTTGGTACAACTTAGACTGCAAACATAAAAGACAATCCTTGTACCTAGCGATCAGAAATAAAAACCGTTCTGGAGTTAAAAGTGCTAGGAAAGATTATAAAGTAGCCCTACATAAAGCTAAGATTGAGTGGGACGAACGATATTGGTTAGAACTGAAGGATGATAGTCTGAGTAAAAATAAGAATCTCTTTTGGTCCCTAGTGAGTCGGGGAAAAGATAGAAACTCAAATACCATACCCAATCATATTGCTGGATTGGATTGGTATAACCATTTTGTGAACCTGTATTCCCCTACAGAGGATGGATGTCTGGAGGAGCTATGCGGCACCCCTGACATCTCTCCTATAGGGAACAATAGAGAACATTTCTCGCAGGTCGAAATAGAGTCAGCAATCCTGAAGCTAGTTCCCGCTAAGGCCCCAGGACCGGACGGCCTGCCGGGTGATTTATTTTTGTCTGATCCTAGAGGGTGGTCGTGTTATTTTTACTTCTTGTTTAATGCCATAGCTGCAGGATGCCCAGTTCCAGACTCTTGGAAAGGTGCAGAGGTGGTGCCTATTTATAAAAAGGGTGACAAGGAAGAACCCTCGAATTATAGGCCAATAAGCCTAACTGATGTAATGCAAAAGGTGCTAGGTAGGGTTCTCTTGCAGAAAATACAATCATGGGCGGTTGAGGAGGATATCCTCTCGCAATACCAGGCGGGCTTTAGGGCCAATACCGGGACAATTGATCAGGTTTTTAGGCTAATGCTCATATATTGGAAAGTTGTTGTAATTGGGAAAGGTAGTCTCTATATGGCATTTATTGACCTTAAAACAGCGTTTGACCTGGTACCGAGGAATAAATTGTGGCAGATTTTAAATGATATGGGCATTCCACCATTAATTCTCAATTTACTAATATGTCTCCACGAGGGTACTTATGCTCAAGTGAGATGGGGTGCCCAAGGGCAGCTAACGGAGCAGATTCCTGTTGGCAAGGGAGTGCGCCAGGGTTGCGTGATGGCTCCCACCCTGTTCTCTTTGTATGTGAACGGGGTGGTGAAGTTTCTCCAGGAGGAGCCAGCAGACGCGCCAATCTTGGTGGGTGATAAAGTGCCAACACTCCTGTTCGCCGACGATACTTTGTTGGTGGCAAAGACTCCAGTTGGGCTTCAAAAACTGTTGAGTAGGTATCAATCCTTTTGTGATGCTCGGGGATTGGTTATCAATACTACGAAGACAAAGCTTATGGCTTTCAACCCTCCTAAATCCTTCAGGAACAACTTTTTACTTAATGGTACCCCCTTGAGAGAGTCGGGAGTTTTGAATATTTGGGCATCCGACTCTCGGACAAAATGCTCTGGAGGCCCCATATAGCTAAAATGCTATTGAATCATAGACGCGTGACTGGGGCAATAAGCAAAGAACATCGCTCCTCATATAGTAGGCCTGTTGCCCCAGCGCTCGCAGTCTATGAAGCAAAAGCAGTTAGCTCGGCTCTGTATGGGGCCGAGCTATGGGGGTTTGAAAATGTGGATGAAATAAGCAGGTCAGAGCACAAATTTCTGAGGGATCTGGTGATGCTCCCACGAAACACTCCTTTAATACCATTAATGCACGACATGGGTAGGCGTCCATTTGGAGCTATAGCCAGGCTACGACCTTTGCTCTTCTGGGCTCGCATACGGCGTACCGAAGAGCTCACTAATTATGCCTTAGCTCTAACGGAGATAATGAATTTGGATGTGAACCACAAGGTCAAGTGGCTATCATATGTGAAGAAAACAATGATGCAACTTGGCCTTAAAGATTCATGGGATACCCAGATACCGCCGTGTAAAGCAGAACTTAAGAGATGTTATTGGGACTGGTTTGATAGGCAAGAAGAATGTAAGCCAATGTTGGGTAGATTGTCAGAAGAGTTCCAAGAGATAGGACCTTGTACATTCAGTTTAGGTTCGGCACGCTCCCCGTTAATACCTATATTACTAAGTGGCATACAGCCGAGAACAAGACAGAGCATTGTCCGTGCTGTGGAGCTTTGGTCGAATGCATTGCCCATGTCCTCTTTGCTTGCCCTGCATATGCTACACCTAGGAGCAAGTGGATAAAACCAATATGTAGTGGCATGGGCACTCGTGACTTCCGGTCTGCTCTGCGTATTCTAAAATCTGATCCCAGCGTCCTTTTTTCATGTGGAGTGGCCAAGTTCTTAGGCCGGGCCTGGCTAATAAGAATTAGAGCCATACAAAGTGTGACCCCAATGTAGATATACGATCTATTATAGGTGTTTAAATCACATACTATATTGGTCTGCAATGTAATTAATCATGATATAGATAGCATTAGCATTTTATTTATACGTTGTTATATAATGCTCACTATAACTGATGTGTCCCCTATATGTATATAGTGTTCCAGAATGAAATCTCTTTTATGACATTTGTCTAATGGTTTTAACCAAATATGCTGCTATTAATTTTAGGGATAGCATTAGCACTTTACATATATATTGTTATATACTGCTCACCATAACTGACCTGCCCTTTATATCTACACAGTGTCCCAGAATGGAATCCTTTTTATGTTATTTGTTTAATGGTTTTAACCAAATATGCTGCTATTAATTTTAAGGATAGCACTAGTACCTCATACATACATTGTTAGATGCTGCTTATTATAATGGACCTGTCCCTTATATGTACACAGTGCCCCTGAATGAATTCTCTTTTATGATATTTGTTTAATGGTTTTAACCAAATATGCTGTATTAACTGTATCTTATGAGACTGCTAAACAACCCTCTGTATTATATGATCCCTCTCTTTTTTTTTTTTTTTTTTATTGTACAGAAGCTATTTTAATGTATATATGATATTCGATGCTTTTATGACATATGCTGTCGAATAAAGCTATTTTGAAATGAAATGAAATGAAAGAATAGCCAGTGGCAGTCCCTATCTCAGGGGTTACGCCTGTCTTTACCTCCTCCCCCTGATTTTGATTATTGCTTGTACCAAAATTTCCTTCTAGACAACACTTATTTATTTTGCTGGCCTACCACCTCGCCTCTGCCCTTTTTTGCCTCCTGTTATTGGGGGTGCTCTGGGGGCAGTATTAGTAATAATACTGATGGAATTTCCTCCCCCTTTATGTGCCTCCTGTTCCAGATGGTTAACCACCCTTTGTGGCAGCAACTGAAGTCGTGTGGGCGTAAATACAAGCCTGGCCCCTCCGCTGACAATGTGGCACTTACCGTGCCTGCCGCCCCCCCTTCTTGCCCTTCCAGCACCTGATTTTGTTGATCCTGCTGCAATTGAGGTTGTTGCTGCGGCGGCGACGATAATGACTGCAAAATTTGAATTCGTCTTCTGGAAGCGCATACAACTGCTTCAGAGAACTCCCTCGTGATACTGACGAAAGGCGTCCTGTGCTGCCCCTTCCAGTGTTGACCCGGAGGAGCCCGCGAGCCGCTGCTCTGCGGCCCCTCCTCAGCACCAGGGAGGCAGCAGACCAGCGCGGCAAATCCAGGGACACACCAACGCACATCCCACAGCACAAACAGGAGGAATACGGCTCGGAAAACACCAGAAATGTCGAGAAAGTAAAGGCTCAAGAAACCCAGCAAAATAAAAGAAAACAAAGGCACCGCGGGTCTCAGACTTCGCCTACATCCAGACTTCGGGACGTGAGTACCTCCGGTAGCAAGCGACCGCTCAGCTAGCGGCTGCCATGTTCTCCCCCAGAATGCTTTTTGGATAAACTTTTGGTACATATATATATATATATATATATATATTATCTACTGGCGGTCGCCAGTAGATAGTTATAGTTAGGACCTATTATCCATAGGAAATCCGTAACATTCTATTCCCAATAACTTTGGCGTCGTTTGACGAATCATCGCGACATTTTCAAAACTAGTGGGGCGCTCCGGTCCGCTCCTGTCTTGAAAGTTTCGGGGTGATTCATCAAGCGGGGCCGAAAAAAAGGGGGGTCCCAAAACGTGTTTTCTCCATGTTAATTCCCATAGGAAATTTTAGCCACGGCTACAGCCCGAACTGGTGAACGGAATTACACCAAATTTGGCAAAAAGGTTGCGCTTGGTTCAGAAAGCGACCTTTTTTTTAAATGGTGTAAATCCGTTCAGTAGTTGCGGAGAAATTCAAAAAATAAGAGTGAAAAATCAATTTCCCATAGGAAACTTTATGCAAGGCTACAGCAAAAACTGCTGAACGGAATTACACCAAATTTGGCAAAAAGGTAGTGCTTGGTTCAGAAAGCACCCCTTTTACATATGGTGTAAATCCGTTCAGTAGTTGCTGAGAAAATCCAAAATAAAAGTTTTGATATCTATGGCCGCAGTGGATCCGCGCACCCTCCCGACCATGAGCTGCATGCTAATTGGCTGTCAACACTCCAAACCATGAAGTGTTAGCAGCCATCTTGTTCCTCGGTACAAGCTCTCGGCCCTCCCGCAGCCCCGGGGACCGCCACCCCCCGGGGCTTCTTTTAAAAAAAATAATATACCTGTGTGGGGGGGCTTGAGCCCCCCCCACACGCCCCGGGGACCACCACCTCCCCGGGGCTTTGCCAATGGAGGGAGGGTGGTCCCCCTCCTGGAGCCCTTGATGGCCCTGGGGACCACCACCCCCCAGGGCCGGCTCCTGCAGTGTCCCGGGGTGCCTTCCCCCGGGACACTGTAGTTTGCTACGACAGGACGGGAGCCCCCCGGCTCCCGTCCTGTCATAGCAAACTGCTTTGGTTTTTGGAACAGAGAGCAGGAATTCTGCTCTCTCTTCCAAAAACCAAAGCAGATTACTTTTCCACACGGGGAGCTGCATCTTAGCAGCTCCCCATGTGGAAAAGCAATGCCGGCTCCCGCAGGACGCGGGGAGCCGGCGGGACCGTGGTGGCATTGGGGACCCCCCCACGGTCCCCAACAGAGAGGGCCAGCCCCGGGGGATGGGGTCCCCGGGGCTAGTAGTGGCCCGGGAGGGGGGCCACGCGCCCCCCCTCCCCAAAATTAAATTTTTTTAAAAAAAATAAATAAATAAATAAAGGCCGCCTTGGGGGATGGGGTCCCCGGGGTCAGTAGAGGCCTCAGGAGGGGGGCCACGCAGCCCCATCCATAAACAAAAATATATATTTGGCCATGCCCCGGGGGATGGGGTCCCCGGGGCCGGAATTAGCCACGGGAGGGGGGCCCACGCGGCCCCCTTCCCATTATTATTATTTTTTTTTTTTATTAAAAAAAGGGTCAGGCCCTGGGGGATCGGGTCCCCAGGGCCCAAAAAAAGTAAAAAGAAGAGGGGCCACACAGCCCCCTTCCAAAAAACAATAAAACACACGATCGTGCCGAGGCTCCGACCCCTCCCAGCAACACTCTGCAGCGTCCCTGGGGGCCCTGGGGGCCAACTAGCCTACCAGGAACCTCCAGTATGCGCCAGGGGGCTGCATTGTAGAGAGGTGGTCCAGGCCAAGCCCCTTTTTACACCTCTCTGCAACGCAGCTCTGTGGCGCTTACTGGAGGTACCTGGTGGGCTAGTTGGACCCCCGGGACCCTCAGGATTCAAGGGGACTTAATCCCCCAACTTAAAACGCACCACGGGGCGCGTTTGCACAGTGGTGAAGGGAGGGGGCGGGGCTTCAGGTGACATGTGTGCAAACAGGCCCCGTGGCGCGTTTTAAGATGGGGAATTAAATCCCCTTCAATCCTGAGGGTCCCTGGGGGCCAATTATACCACCAGGTACCTCCAGTAAGCGCCACGGAGCTGCGTTGCAGAGTGTTGTAAAAGGGGCGTGGCCTCTGAACACCACTCTACAACGCAGCTCTCTGGCGCATACTGGAGGTATCTGGTGGGCTAGTTGGCCCCTAGGGACCCTCGGGATTGAGGAGGAATTAATTCTCCAACTTAAAACGCGCCACAGGGCGTGTTTGCAGACATGTCACCTCAGGCCCCACCCCTTCCTTCACCATTGTGCAAATATTCCTCTAAAATCAGCCGAACAACGAATTCCAATTTACTCACCTGTTATCAGGAGAGACCTCGGTGCTGCATCTTTGAGCCCAGTACTGATCCTGAAAAGTAATTTTAACCGTACTTACCAGTAACTTGAATTTCCTTCCATAGGCTAACATTGACTGGTTTCACTTGGAAATTCTTCTAAGTGTGGAGTTTTGGAACTTTATAATATTCCTCTAAAATCAGCCGAACTACGAATTCTGATTTACTCACCTGTTATCAGGAGAGACCTCAGTGCTGCATCTTTGAGCCCAGTACTGATCCTGAAAAGTAATTTTAACTGTACTTACCAGTAACTTGAATTTCCTTCCATAGGATATCATTGCCTGCTTTTTGCTGAAAAAGTTTCTGTGTCGATTTTTGAAACATACAAATATTCCTCTAAAATCAGCAGAACTACGAATTCTGATTTACTCATCTGTTATCAGGAGAGACCTCAGTACTGCATCTTTGAGCCCAGTACTGATCCTGAAAAGTAATTCTAACCGTACTTACCAGTAACTTGATTTTCCTTCCATAGGCTAACATTGACTGGTTTCACTTGGAAATTCTTCTAAGTGTGGAGTTTTGAAACTTTATAATATTCCTCTAAAATCAGCTGAACTACGAATTCCAATTTACTCACCTGTTATCAGGAGAGACCTCAGTGCTGCATCTTTGAGCCCAGTACTGATCCTGAAAAGTAATTTTAACCATACTTACCAGTAACTTGAATTTCCTTCCATAGGCTAACATTGACTGGTTTCACTTGGAAATTCTTCTAAGTGTGGAGTTTTGGAACTTTATAATATTCCTCTAAAATCAGCCGAACTACGAATTCCGATTTACTCACCTGTTCTCAGGAGAGAACCCAGTGCTGCATCTTTTAGCCCAGCACTGACCCTGAAAAGTAATTCTAACCGTACTGACCAGTAACTTGTATTTCCTTCCATAGGAATCCATTGTCTGGTTTTCAGCAGAAAAGTTTCAGAGTGTCGATTTTCACAAAATACAAATATTCCTTAAAAATCGCCTGTATGACTTAAACGCATTCTTTCAACTGTTTACAGGAGATGCACCAGTGCTGGATCCAGGATCCACCACTGAGTAAGAAAAAGTAACGATAACACTACTTACCTGCTAAGTGAATTTCCTCCCATAGGATAACATTGGTGATTCTATGTGAAAAAGTTTCTGTCAACTTTTAAAATACAATAATATTCCTTAAAAATCACTACTGTAACCAAAACGCTTTTACACAACTGTTTACAGGAGATGTCCCAGGACTGAATCTAGGATCCAGTCCTGTGGTTAGAAAAGTAATCCATAAAGTAACTAATTGCATTTAACTAGAAATTCACATTGAGCTCAATGTTGCATTGTGTTTGAAATTGTGTTGCCCATTGCAACAACTGTAACTACTGTACTTAAAAGTCTATTGCCTATTTGCAAAGTATTTAAACTGTAGTAATTCATTCTGAGAAAGTATATTTTGTAATGTAATGTATAATGTAATTACAATGTAATTTAAAAATAAAATATCTAAAAATAAATAGTTTAAAAAAATGTAGTAAATCAGTATCAAAAAAATAAATATAACAATTAATACATTTAAAAATTGTCATTTACAAAACCTTTGAAATTCACTGAAAAAACCATAGGTTTCAGACATGTTATAGTTAGGAATTAGCATTTAAAAAACCTTTGAAATTCACTGAAAAAACCATAGGTTTCAGGCACGTTATAGTTAGAAATTAGCATTTAAAAAACCTTACAAATTCACTGAAAAAACCATAGGTTTTAGGGACAGTTATAGTTAGTTGGACATTGCACTCGGACAAAACCAGTGAAATTCCCCCGTTATAGTTAGTTCAGCTAACTATAACTCGCGCCCCGCAATGCACTGCTGATGACGTCACATATTACATCACTCATGACATGGTCAGTGACATCACTGATGACATCACTGATGACATCTCAAATGACATCACTGATGACATCACTGATGACATCATCCACGTGATAATCTGATGCACCTCCTCACACCCTAATAAAACCTTTGATACACCCACTCTAAATTACAGACTGCCATTCGCAAAACCATAGACACTCAACACCAATAACTACATACCCACTCACTGATTCTTAGGTCTACACACACATCCACTCACTCACCCGTACAGTCACTCATACTTACGGTCACTCAGTACAGGACTATCATATGCACTCATACTCCTATATAGATACTCAAACACCGCCACTCATCCATAGAGGTACTCACACACCTAGTCAGTCATGCAAATAATTAAACACACTGCCATTTACTCACCTATACAGTTATACACACACCAGCTCACTTACTCATACAAATACTAACACATTCTTACGCTCTTATACAATCACTGATACAAGCACACAATCATCCATACAGTCACTCTCACAATCACACACTCTCAGCTTATAGCAATTTATATACTCCAACACACATATATACTGCCTTTCACATATGTAGTTACTCACACATGTACCACTGGGACATACATTCACTCACTAACACACTCTTACACACACTTACCCACCCATACAGTCTATCACAGATGCACTCTTGAAACCATCCACCCAGTGAATCACCCACTCACACATCTATGCACAGAGTCGCACACACCCCACCCACACAAACATTCAGGCACCCATACAGATACTCAGACAACCAATCAATAACTCATATAGACACTCATGTAGCTATTCACAAACCCATGCAGCCACTTACACAGCAACAGACAGACTGATACAGACATTCACCCAGTTTAGTCACTAACCCATGCATTCAGTAAGATACGTTTAATCACTCACTTATAGAGTTAGTCACGCACCTACTAAATCATCCCTACAGACACTTATACACCCACTCATTCTTCAATACGCCTTTCCCTATATATATTAAAAATATTTAAACTTTACAGAAACACACAGTCACTGGATGATGTCATCAGTGATGTCATTTGAGATGTCATCAGTAATGTCATCAGTGATGTCACTGACCATGTCATGAGTGATGTAATATGTGACGTCATCAGCAGTGCATTATGGGGCGCGAGTTATAGTTAGCTGAACTAACTATAACGTGGGAATTTCACGGGTTTTGAACGAGTGCAATGTCCAACTAACTATAACTGTCCCTAAAAGCTATGGTTTTTTCAGTGAATTTGTAAGGTTTTTTAAATGCTAATTTCTAACTATAACGTGCCTGAAACCTATGGTTTTTTCAGTGAATTTCAAAGGTTTTTTAAATGCTAATTCCTAACTATAACATATCTGAAACCTATGGTTTTTTTCAGTGAATATATATATATATATATATATATATATATATATATATATATATATATATATCACAGCTCCCAAATTCCCAGGGTAATCGTACCCAACAATGAAAAAAGCACTCTTGGGGGTAAGTTTCCATAGTTTATTAGCACGGACTCCGGCCAAACAGACGCGTTTCGGCTGACGCCTTTGTCGATGTTTGTCAGGCGCGCCAAACCCACCATTTTTTTATATATGTACAATGCACTTTAAGGAAGGCAACACAAAGAAAGGACCATAATCGCAATCGCAAATGCAAAAGTGAATAATACCGCCATTTTAACACTGTGCAAATTCATATCACCAGTGCCCATTCTTAATCGAATTTACGAATAGAATCGCATCACATTTACGTGCAATTTACAATGTTGATACATTTTATACATTATATATGATTATGTGGTCAGATTTCATCATTGCCATTGTTCACATGAAATACCGTTCACTCAACTAATATCTCACCCTGTATGGGTAATATCACCAAGACTTGCGCATAAATATGTCATCAATCAAAAATCTCCATCACACTCGGTGAATACCTTGCAAACTCATCACGCCCTGTATGGGCTCATCTCACAAAACAGGTTGCCAGCCTTAGTCTATTATCATCACAAATTAAACATTAGTCGATTCCCTCACAACTAGTAGCCATACGATGCGGGTTTCTGAACATGTAGTATGTCTATCACATCAAAACTTCTAACTTCGATGATATCCACAACAGAGAGAAGAAAGGAGGAAAGAAGAAAAGAAAGGAAGACAAAAAAAGCAGAGAATATAAGAACATAAGAACAGCAGTGTCAGAGATGATAGATAGAATGACATGAAATTATCTGAAATGTCATCCTACAGACATCCTGGAATTCAATCTCCTAAATGGACTGCCAGTTCCTCACTACTATTCATCCCCAAGGGTGTTTTTGTCTGCAAATCTATGATGTAGCGAGATTCTAGACGTCGGAGACGTAAAATCCTTTCTCCTCCCTTGGATTCAATGGGACATGGTCTAAGCAATAAAAGTGAGACGATCCCTATTGCATTGATGTGCTCTGTTGAAGTGTCTTGCGACAGGATATGTCACATCTCCATTTGTTATGGCCCTCATATGTTCTAGTATTCGCACCTTTGTTGGATGGATCATGCTGCCGGTATACCTCAGGCTGCACGGGCAATTTAAGCAATATACCGTATAGGGTGTTGTCCATGTTAAGAATTTCTTAATGTTTTTTAATATTTTTAGGTTTGTCCAGACCTGGGATGCTATAGGATAGGACTCTTTTGATTTTGCTGCAGGTCTTGCATTTCCCACAGGGGAAGAACCCGTTCAATGTTGTCAATCTTGATTTCACAACTTCTTTAGTCTGATGACTATGAATCAGGTCATTTCTGAGGGACCTAGCTTTTCTAAATGTTACTAAGGGATTGGAGGGTAAGTCGCTCCCTATGACAGTGTCAGACAGTAGAGTATGCCAATTTTTTCACAGGATTCTCTTAAACTACCCAGCATTTTCAGAGTATGTAGTGATCATCCTAAACTTCCCATCAGCTTTCATGGGCTCAATGCTCTCCTTTGGAGTTTCTTTCAACAGGTCTATTCTTGCTAGAGAGTTTGTTCTTTTTAATGCTTGTGTCAGGACCAAATTTCTCTATCCCCTCAAGCTGAACCGTCTTATGCTAGCTTTCGTGGCTAATTGAAACTCAGATTCGTTAGAACTATTTCTTTTTAATCCTAATAGCTCGCCGTAAGGGATGCTATTGATGAGTTTCTTAGGATGGCTACTTGTGGCGTGCAGAGTAGAATTATCCGCCGTAGATTTTCTATGTAGCCTAGTGCACAATTTTCCCTCAGAGATATAGACATTGAGGTCCAGATAATTAACTGATTGAGAGTTCACTTCCCCCGTGAATTTTAGGTTGACCGTGTTCGAGTTTAACACCTCTATGTAAGCCCTCGCTGTCTCAGGTGACCCCTTCCAAATGATGAAGAGGTCATCGATATAACGATGCCAAGTTATGATGTTGTTGGACCACATACTGTTGGGTGCGGCCCAGACTACCTGCTCCTCCCACCAGCCCACAAATAAATTCACGTAGCTGGGGGCGAAGCAGGTGCCCATGGCCGTCCCTGAGACTTGTCTGAAGTATTGATTCTGAAAGAGAAACATGTTATTTTCAAGACAGAATTCAATGAAGGTCATCAACATGACGTTATGTTCTAGGTATTTTAGAGGGCGATTATCCAAAAAGAACTTCACTGCCCTAAGTCCATCTTCACGGGCAATTCCTGTGTAAAGGCTTGTGATGTCCAGAACCACCAATTGGAAACCTTCCTCCCACCTTATTTCATTGATGTGTCTTAGGAAGTCTTTTGTGTCCTTGATATACGATGCCAGTTTCTCTACATGCTGTGAAAGGAAATAGTCTATATAGATAGACATATGTTCTGTCAAACTCCCCTGCGAGGAAACAATTGGTCACCCCGGGGGATTCAGCTTATCCTTATGTACCTTAGGAAGGTGGTAAAAGGTCGGAATCATAGGATTAAGACATCTAAGAAACAAATGTTCCTCTGTTTCTAGCATGTTTCTCTCTTACCATTTACAGGTCATCAAATGGTAATTTGTTTTACTTTGATTATAGATCTTCTCATTAATCTTCTCGTAGCAGTGGGTATCAGCCAGTTGTCGATAGGCTTCTAAGTTATATTGTTCACATGTCTGTAGGACAATATTCCCACCTTTATCTGATGGCTTGCATATTATTGATGTATCTTGGCATAGATCGTTCAGTGCTGCTTGTTGTTCCTTTGAAAAGTTTGCCGCCATTTTCAGACGTCTACGTTTATCTCGTCGGAGACGCACCAGGTCTCTGGTTACTGATTCGGCAAATATGTCTATGGCATCCACCGGCATCTGTGGAAGAAATTGTGAAGTGAGTTTGAATGTACTCAGTCCTCCACTTTGTTCCACTCCAGCTAAAGCCACTTGTTGGGTCAAGCCCAAAGTTGTCTCGTTGCCAGGTAACTCATCTGTGCTTAATCTCCAAAATTCCCAAAGTCTTTAAGTCTTTTCCCATCAGGATATCCGTGTCCTTCTGGGTGTGGCCTGGTTTCTTTGGCCTAATTGTTGCTGGCTTCATTTTAAAGTACTTGTGCAACTTAAGCTTTCGAGTAAATTTAAAAAGGTTGATGCAGGTTTGCGTGTATTCCATTGTCTTTTGGGGGGAAAAGGATAGACCGAGTTTCAAGACTGATTCTTCTGTTTCTGACAGAGTCTTTGTAGTCAGGTTAATGATGGTCAAACTCTCATTCTCACTCATTTCTTTTTGTTGAAGAATTTCTTGCTTTGTGTCACAGGTGGCGATCAGTTGCCTTAAATGGCCCCCGCCCCCCCTCCTCATTTTCCTGTGGACCTTTGTTCCGGGGGTTTGCCCCTGCCCCCTTGCTGCCATGATTGCCGGATCAGTCTGAACTCCTCGTGAAAAGGAGTTCGTCCCACTGATGGTGGTGGTCGACTTGAACTTTCCTCACTGGATAAATCGTTATCTGTTACATCTGACTACGATGTGTCATGTGATTCCACAGTCGGCTGTACTCTTTTAGTTAGTAATTCTCTTCTGGGGGTGTCAAATTTTCTGGCGAAGGTTAATACCCTGCCTTGGTTGTAGTCTTTCTCGTCTCTGTCAAATTTCTCTTGCTTGCGTTGTTTGATCTTTTGTTCATATGTCTTCAGTCTCTTTTTCATTTGTTCTCTCATTTCTTCAAGTCTAGTTTGATCATCTTCCTTTAGTATTTCTTCTTCTAGTTTACTGATGTCTTGTAGGGCTTTATCCCTGTCGCTCAACGCGAATTTGACCAATACAGTCAGCATCCCCTTGCAGGATTGGGCCGTATGTTCCGCCCACTCATCTAATAACAGGGGGTCTGGATTCTCGTATGCAGGTACCGTGTATATCCTCAAACCTCTAGGGGCTCTATTGACCTCAATGTAGCTCTGTAGAGAGGTTGGCTGAACGGTATTTCACGTGAACAATGTCAATGATGAAATCTGACCACTTAATCATAGATAATGTATAAAATGTATCAACATTGTAAATTGCACGTAAATGTGATGCGATTCTATTCGAATATTCGAGTAAGAATGGGCACTGGTGATATGAATTTGCACAGTGTTAAAATGGCAGTATCATTCGCTTTCGCATTTGCGATTGCGATTATGGTCCTTTCTTTGTGTTGCCTAACTTAGAGTGCATTGTACACATATAAAAAAAACAGTGACTTTGGCGCGCCCGACCGACATCGACAAAGGCGTCAGCCGAAACGCGTCTGTTTGGCTGGAGTCCGTGCTAATAAACTACGGAAACTCACCCCGAGAGTGCTTTTTTCATTGTTGGGTACGATTACCCTGGGAACTTGGGAGCTGTGATACGCATGCGGGAGCACCCCCGCAACTATAGCACCCGCCCGCGAGGGCACCGCTTGGATGACTTTGGACATGCAATATATATATATATATATGTATATATATATATATATATATATATATATATATATATATATATATATATATATATATATATATTATCTACTGGCGGTCGCCAGTAGATAGTTATAGTTAGGACCTATTATCCATAGGAAATCCGCGACATTCTATTTGAAATAACTCTTGCGCCGGTTGACGAATCTTCGCAAAAGCTTCCAACTTGTTGGGGCGCTCTGCTCCGCTCCTACCCTGAAAGTCTCGGGTTGATTAGTCAAGCGGGGGCCGAGAAAAAAGGGGGGTCCCAAAACGCGTTTTCCCCATTCATTTTTCCATAGGAACCTTTAGTCGCAGCTACAGCCCGAACTGCTGAACGGAATTACACCAAATTTGGCAAAGAGGTAGCCCTTGGTTCAGTGTCGTGCCTTTTGCTTAAATGGTGTAAATCCGTTCAGTAGTTCCTGAGAAAATCAAAAGTAAAGTCACATATATATCTATGGCCGAGTAGGATCCGCGTATCCTGAGCGCACCCTGCGCGCACCGTCCCGATCACGAGCTGCATGCTAATTGGCTGTCAAGTGGCTGTCAAAACTCCAAATCAGGAAGTGTTGGCAGCCATTTTGTCCCTCGGTAGAACCGAGGGACAGAAACAAGTGCGCAAAGCGCAAAAAGGGGGCAGGGTAGAAACACCCTGACCCCTAGGTCTGCTCAGGGGGTCCCACAAGCAGAAAAGTTTCAAAGTGTTGATTTTCACAAACTACAAATATTCCTTAAAAATCGCCTGTATGACTTAAACGCATTCTTTCAACTGTTTACAGGAGATGCACCAGTGCTGGATCCAGGATCCACCACTGAGTAAGAAAAAGTAACGATAACACTACTTACCTGCTAAGTGAATTTCCTCCCATAGGATAACATTGGTGATTCTATGTGAAAAAGTTTCTAAGTGTCAACTTTTAAAAGACAATAATATTCCTTAAAAATCACTACTGTAACCAAAACGCTTTTACACAACTGTTTACAGGAGATGTCCCAGGACTGAATCTAGGATCCAGTCCTGTGGTTAGAAAAGTAATCCATAAAGTAACTAATTGCATTTAGCTAGAAATTCACATTGAGCTCAATGTTGCATTGTGTTTGAAATTGTGTTGCCCATTGCAACAACTGTAACTACTGTACTTAAAAGTCTATTGCCTATTTGCAAAGTATTTAAACTAAAGTAATTCATTCTGAGAAAGTATATTTTGTAATGTAATGTATAATGTAATTACAATGTAATGTAAAAAATAAAATATCTAAAAATAAATAGTTTAAAAAAATGTAGTAAATCAGTATAAAAAATAGATATAACAATTAATACATTTAAAAATTGTCATTTACAAAACCTTTGAAATTCACTGAAAAAAACCATAGGTTTCAGACATGTTATAGTTAGGAATTAGCATTTAAAAAACCTTTGAAATTCACTGAAAAAACCATAGGTTTCAGGCTTGTTATAGTTAGGAATTAGCATTTTAAAAACCTTTGAAATTCACTGAAAAAACCATAGGTTTCAGGCCTGTTATAGTTAGGGTTTAGCATTTAAAAACCTTTGAAATTCACTGAAAAAACCATAGGTTTTAGGGAAAGTTATAGTTAGTTGGACATTGCACTCGTACAAAACCCGTGAAATTCCCCGTTATAGTTAGTTCAGCTAACTATAACTCGCGCCCCACAATGCACTGCTGATGACGTCACATATTACATCATTCATGACATGGTCAGTGACATCACTGATGACATCACTGATGACATCTCAAATGACATCACTGATGACATCATCCATGTGAGAATTTAATGCATCTTCTCACACCCTAATATAACTTTTGATACGCCCACTCTAAATTACAGACTGCCATTCTCAAAACCATACACACTCCAATACCAATAAGTACATACCCACTCATTGATTCTTAGGTCTACACACACACATCTACTCACTCACCCGTACAGTCACTCATACTTACAGTCACTCAGTACAGGACTATCATATGCACTCATACACCTATATAAACACTCACACAACGCAACTCATCCATAGAGGTACTCACACACCTAGTCAGTCATGCAAATAATTAATCACACTCCAATTTACTCACCTATACAGTTATACACACCAGCTCACTTATTCATAAAAATACTAGCACATTCTTACGCTCCTATGCAATCACTGATGCAAGCACACACTCATCCTTACAGCCACTCTCACAATCACACACTCTCACTTATAGCCATTTATATACTCCAACACACATATATACTGCCTTTGACATATGTAGTTACTCACACATGTACCGCTGAGATATACATTCACTCACTAACACACCCATACACACACTCACCCACCCATACAGTCCATCACAGATGCACTCTTGAAACCATGCACCCAGTGAATCACCCACTCACACATCTATGCACAGAGTCACACACACCCCACCCACACAAACACTCAGGCACCCATACAGATACTCACACAACCAATCAATAACTCATATAGACACTCATGTAACTATTCACAAACCCATGCAGCCACTTACACAGCAACAGACAGACGGATACAGACATTCACACAGTTTAGTCACTAACCCATGCATTCAGTAAGATACGTTAAATCACTCACTTATAGAGTCAGTCACGCACCTACTAAATCATCCATCCAGACACTTATACACCCACTCATTCTTCAATACACCTTGGCATATATATTAAACATATTTAAACTTTATAGAAACACACAGTCACTGGATGATGTCATCAGTGATGTCATTTGAGATGTTATCAGTGATGTCATCAGTGATGTCACTGACCATGTCATGAGTGATGTAATATGTGACGTCATCAGCAGTGCATTGCAGGGCGCGAGTTATAGTTAGCTGAACTAACTATAACGGGGAATTTCACGGGTTTTGTACGAGTGCAATGTCCAATTAACTATAACTTTCCCTAAAACCTATGGTTTTTTCAGTGAATATATATATATATATATATATATATATATATATATATATATATATATATATATATACATTACAGTGCAGCGTTGTGATTGGTCTGACTGCCATGGTTCGATGCTCAGCCAGGGAATGGGAGGCTGAGCATGTTCTCCATCAGGCTGTACAACACAGCCCGGTGGAGAACATGCCAAGTGACCATGATGTTTTGGCTGGCTGAGACAGTCGGCCAAAGCCCTCAGGCACACTTGGGAGAGTGCCACCACTCCTTCCCCTGCTCTGGGAAGCGCAGTCCCACCCCAGCTTTGCATAGCCAATAATGAAAAATAAAATGATAATAACATTGTTATCATTTAATTTTTCTTGTGGGGCGATGTTCCTCCACCTTAGCGGAGGAGCCCACACAGCATATTCTTTATATTTCAACTTCTAAGCTGTTTTACCACTGTAGCATATTTCTCTCTCCCTGTCAACTGCTACCTATGTTACTCTGGGACCCCTATCTCTTCCAGCCCTAAGTCTTTCATGCAATCTGTGAGGTCCTGAACTTTCTTTTAGTGTTGGCAGTGCATGACTACAATTCTGGAAGGGCTATTTCTATTCTTTGACACTCTCAGATAACTTTCTGCGGTCATCTCGCAACTACTTGATATCAACAATGGGAGAAGTACTCCTAAATCCAAGTGCCTTCTTAGAGGAGGCGATGGCTTCCAACATTTTCTCCAGCTCGTCTGACTAAAGCTCTTACTGGCGAGTGTTGAATTTTCTTGGGAGGGATACTGTCCCTCGGTTTTATGCTTGACTTCTGGTAGTGTTGGCTTGACAGTGCACTGTACTGTCAAGGGACACCTCATGCCCACATGCCATCCCCCTCCTCACTGGCTTGTCTCCTCTGACTTCCAGAACCCGCTGTTAGATCAGCACCAGGTAAGTGGCAAGTGGGAGGGAAGAAAAAGGTCCACGGGGTCCTTTGCTTCATAATTTTAGCAAATGGGTCTTGACTACCTCTGGGCCAATGCCATCTTAAATCTGGCACTTTTCCCGGAGGCAAATCTAATGAAGTCGCATCATCAGCACAATCAGGTCTGCTTCAACTTCGTTCTGATGTATTTGTTGATTCTTCCCATTGTTTTTAGTGCTAGGAACCATGTATTGCAGGATAAGTACTATGAAAAGGGTGGAGGGCCGGGGCCTCTGATTCTTCATTGACTTCTGCATTCTCCTCTCAGCCACGCCCCCTCCGGAAATCAAGTTGGGCACAAATTGTACATAGACTTAAGGTAATTTCAAGCCAATTCCTTCAGGTATTACTTGGAGAAACTTTCACATGGAAAACTAGTTGTAATGGGATTCATAAATGTCTTGCTTTGCAGTACAAGCTTTCCTGCTCATTATCTCTAATTCTGAACTGAGAAATTCAGAATCAGGAAGTATCAGGAACTAATTTGGGGAAAAACTGCAAGGTATTCCCCATGAGTGACTATATCGCTGGATAATTCCAGCCAGATCTGTATTACCCATCTTGTCACAAGAGGTGAGGAAAGGTGTGGGACTGCGCAGCCCCACATTCAAAGAGTGCAAAATTGTATCTGTCTTTATAGAACTTCTTTTAAAATTGAGACCTTTTAAAAAATGTTAATGCAAAATGCTGGAGAAAATATTGTCAAATATCGGTTTTCGGGAAAAGAAAACAAATACATTTCAGACAGTTGTCTACAGATAAGCGAAACTTTAGTTGACTAATTTAATAGCAAAATGTGTTTTGTAGCAAAACTAGCAAAACTTTATCAGTGTCGTATTTGGACAATAGTCTACAGTGACAGAACTTTAAGTGCAAAACAATAAAAATCACGAAATATTCTGATATTCTGCCTGCAGTAAAAACAGACGCATTCTTGCATGCACAATCAACAGCGTTAAAATATATATTTTTTAAAAC
This sequence comes from Calotriton arnoldi, assembly GCA_963921515.1. Lineage (NCBI taxonomy): Eukaryota > Metazoa > Chordata > Amphibia > Caudata > Salamandridae > Calotriton > Calotriton arnoldi. The sequence goes on from CAWUFW010007595.1 coordinate 769,910, forward strand.
CAGCAATATAAATATTGTTTCTTGATTAATGCAGTTATTGACTAGGGATTCTAACATCAGGACGAGTTTTTAGCCCCCCCTTAAACAATAATGAACCTGCTAGAATATTTGGCACTTCAGATTCAGCCTTTCAATTTGGTAAGGAAAATCTTACAATTAACCTTTTCAACAGCATCCTATTATGCTACCACACTGCCAATGGCAGGGTTCATGGGGTACCCCGTTCTATTAAGGCTACAATGCATACCGCATAAGGAGTCGGTGAATGAGAGCTTTCTCATCCACACTGAAGGAGGCTTTTCTCAACCGTTTTTAATAGGTCTTCAGTAAATGTTCAGTGCAGGATGCATCTTCCAGTGACCTTGAAAGGGATTATTACAAGGATGGCTGATCTCGACAAATATGTATCTGTGTGTTTTTAGTGGATTTGTCCTTTCAACAAGGTTTATCCCTGGGGCTGTGGCTCAGCAGACACGTGCAATACCTACAGAAACTCTCAGGAGGAGTAAGCACTGCACCATGTAGGCCATCTGTCCTTTTGGTCCCTGGTGAGTCTTGTTTAGTGTGCATGACTGTTGCAATATGACTGCGGCAGATGCCACAAGGACAAGTGCCAAATCATATGCATTGCTATACGTAGGTCCTACAATATGACTTGTGATGCAAGATGTTCATTCATCTTTAACGTGTGCGTGTGTGTGTGCATGTATTTTTGTGCATCTCTTTAGATGGGCCTGAGTGAGTTCGTTTTCATGCCTCAGTGTAATCGTATGCCAGTCTATACGGCTAAGTCTACGTGTACATTTTTGTTTGTCACTGCATGCGCTATGTATGTTATGAAAATAACAATATGATGAAAATAACTGGGACACAAAGCACGGAAATGCATGGAAGAGAATTTCACAGAGTTGTCAAGATGAGTCTGTGTCTTAATCCTAATATCTGACCTGTGTTGTTAACCATAACTACATGTCATAAATTCCATGAGTGTCAGGCCAACTTATTTAGTTTCATTAAATTAAGTGATGATCCAGAGTAATACAATGGTCAGTTATTTTGAAACCCTGCAAGTCTTGGTTGTCGGTTTAGTTGGCATTTGGTGATGCTAGTTCAGAAAGACATTGGGATTCGTTTCCCACAGTATTCTATGTAGCATGAAAATACACATTTGACTTAATGCTGCCCTCTATAGAATGCCAAACAGGGGCCTGTCATGAACGTTGCATAGGTATCTTTGCTTTAGATGGAGGATGAGCTACGCTACTCTGCTCTGTTTGAGATTGCTGGATCGGCATAGACAGTGTTATTTTTGACTCATTCTGAGATTAAGGGCCTGATTACGATGTTGTATGGACCGTTACCCACAGGCCATCGGTGGTGGTCTGTACGGCATTCAGGGCCGTGGTCCTCCACGAAGGAACTGGAGCAAAGTCACTAAGGAGCAGCTCAACTCCACTCTCAACCACGACCCCCCCACCACCTCGACCAACGCCAACCTCGCAGCCAAAGAACTCCACAGATGGGTCTCCAACTGCTCAGACAAGCTCGCACCCCTACACAACCCCAACAGACAGCACCCCAGGAGAGCCACCTGGTTCATCGCCGACCTCCAAGAATTCAGACGCACCTGCAGACATCTTGAGAAGAACCGTAGAAACAGCAAAACTTCAGAAGATCGCACCACCTACAAGAGCACCATGACAGAATACCACCAACGCATCAGATCCACCAAAAGCACCTTCATCCAAAACAAAATCCTCTCCAACTCCAGCAAATCCAAGGAACTCTTCAGCATCATCCAGGAATTCACCAAGCCCCCCAGCGAAACCACGAACATCACCCCTCCCAGGACCTCCGCAACAAGCTTGGATTCTACTTCCATCTGAAAATCAAGAGCCTCTATGACAACTTCAATGACCAGACACCTGACTCCGATGCCACTTCCTCCTCCAGCAACGCCAGCCAGCCCACCATCTCCTCCTGGACCCTAGTCGCCACCAAAGACACCACTTCGACCATGAAAGGCATCCACTCAGGGGCCCCCAGGGTCCCCTTCCCGCCGCACATCTTCCACATAGACGCCACCGCCATCGCTCCAGAACTACGTCGCACCATCAGTGCCACCCTCAAGACCGACATCTTTCCTGACGACTGGAAATGTGCAGAAGTCAGACCCCTGCTCAAGAAGCCCTCAGCAGATCCCACGGACCTCAAGAACTACCGACCCATCTCCCTCCTCCCCTTCGCGGCCAAAGTCACCAAGAAAACTGTCAATGCACAACTAACAAAATTCATCAAAGTAAACTCCATCCTCGACCCCTCCCAATCTCGATTCCGCAGCAATGACAGCACCGAGACCGCTCTACTCGCCGCCACAGATGACATCCGCACCCTCCTCGACCAAGGACACACCGTGGCCCTGATCCTACTCGCAGCTATCAACACCATCTACCACCGCACACTCACCACCAGACTCCACAACGCTGGCATACAAGGAACCGCCCTCAAAAGGATCCACTCGTTCCTCACCGGCAGAACACAAAGAATCAGACTGCCACCCTTCCTCTCCGAACCCACGGAAATCAACTGCGGAGTACCCCATGGATCATCGCTCAGCCCCACGCTTTTCAACATCTACATGGCCCCCCTCGCGCCATCGTCAGACAGCATGGACTCAGCATAATTTCCTACACCGACGACACCCAGCTCGCCCTCACCAAAGACCCCATCACCACCAGAATCAACTTCCAGGAAGCAATGAAGGACATCGCATCCTGGATGAGCGGCAGCTGCCTGAAGCTCAACTCGGAGAAGACAGAGGTCCTCGTGCTCGGACCCTCTCCCTCTGCATGGGACAACACCTGGTGGCCCACCACCCTCAGCAGCCGCTCCACCCCCAGGGACCATACCCAAAACCTCGGCATTGTACTCAACTCCTCCCTCTCTATGACCCGACAGGTCAATGCCATCGCCTCCAGCTGCTTCAACACCCTCTGCATCCTCTGAAAGACCTTCAAATGGATCCCTCCCGAATCACGGAAGACAGTCACCCACGCACTCATAACCAGCAGACTCGACTACGGAAACACCCTCTACGCTGGGATCAATAAGTCTCTGCTCTGCAAGCTCCAGACCGTACAGAACACAGCAGCCAGACTCGTTCTCGGCATCCATCGACACAAACACATCACCCAACACCTGCAAAACCTCCACTGGCTCCCCGTTGAGAAGAGAATTACTTTCAAGATACTCACCCACGTCTACAAATGCCTCCACCACACCGGACCCCATCACCTCATCGAGAGAATCACCTTCCACGTACCCAAGAGAAACCTTCGATCCACCAACCTCGCGACACCCCGTGCATCCGCAGAGCCAGAACAGGTGGAAGATCCTTCTCCTACATCGCGGCCAAGACCTGGAATGAGCTCCCGACCAACATCAGACATGCCCCTTCCCTGAACATCTTCAGGAAAACACTCAAGACCTGGCTCTTCGACTGATCGGAGCTGCATACCCCCCCCCCAGCGCCTTGAGACCCTCACGGGTGAGTAGCGCGCTTATAATTCCCCTGATTGATTGATTGATTGATTGATTGACTGCTGGATAACGATGCTTGTAGTCAGAGCGCTGCCGGTGGGGGGAAAGACCGCCACGTCCGACAGGGAGTGTGGTTGGACGGTAATCCATGAAGGCCGGCAGTGCCTGTGCACGATGCCCCTTTCACTCTGCCTTTTTATGGCAGTCTGACTGCCATGTAAAGGCAAATGGAAAAGGAGTTTGGGGGCCCCTAGCAGGGCCCCCGTACCACCTGGGCTTTTGCTATAGGGCCCGGGGGGCAGCCATGGTGCCCCCCGAAACATCCATGCACCCTGTGCCAGGCACCAAATGGTGCCGGGCACACGGTGCAGGGATGTTTATAAACATGCCTTTTTGCATTGAAGCTTGTGCTGTGACCCTTTTTTTGAGTCGAAGCACAAGCCTCAATGCAAAAAGGCATGTTTCCTACTGCCTAAATGGCAGTTGGATCATAATTCAGAGGTCAAGACCATTGCCTACTTGTCGGGCGGATGCTCATCTGACCGCTATCATAATCAGCCCTATGTTTTACTTGGCTTAGTTGGCTAGGCAAAAATCAGCCAATTGCTTTACTATTATGAGTGCCATATTTTCTTACTATATCCACTGTTTGTGGAATGACTACTAAGACTGTGGGACAGGCGAATTTAAGATTTTTGGAACTTTAAAAAAAAAACAGTTTTATGGAGCATAACATTGGGCCAAGGTTATTAGACTGCTTTACATGGGAAGTGGATATATTACATGGGAACCACACGTTACACATTTTCTGTTTTTATAGGCACAGGGAGATTAAGGGATTTGACCAGAATCACAGGATGCTGAGCAGAGGCTGGGATTTGAGCCTGGTTCCCCTGTTCCACAGTCCACAGCTCAAGTCACTGTACCACATCTCCTACCCATGATTAGCATAAAGAGAAACACTGAGTCATCACAGTGCTACAAGCATCAATCAATTAATCAATCAATCAGGGGCTTGTAAAGCGCGCTACTCACCCGTGAGGGTCTCAAGGCGCTAGGGGTGGGAGGGGGGGCAGCTCCGGATCAGTCGAAAAGCCAGGTCTTGAGGTCCTTCCTGAACGTGTGCATGCAAAATTACATCACATACCGTTTGATCCCCAATGACTTAAGCATTGTCCTTATACTAGGACAGTGTGTGGTCTCTAAGAGCACTGGTTAAAGGCATTTCACACATTTTATGACACCCACTGCAGAGTGACCAGAGCACATGGTGCAGCTTCTGCTAGCACTGTGATCAAGGCGATGGACAGAGGTCTTGTGATAATGTGCAGCATAAGGTAAATGATGATTTGGCTCTCCAGCACGAGTCAGTAAGCCCTGGAAGAAGAGAGGTTGGTGTTTGGGGGCATAGCATTGCAACTTGCTCATGAAAGAGCCTCACCAGTGTCTTGAATTCCAGACCTAGGTGTTGGATTGGAAGCGCCACAACAAAATGAATGAGGGTAATGAGCTGATGTTTTAGGACAGGTAAGGAGACTATCCAAGGCTTCTTTCTTAATTTAGAAAGAGAAGTGGGAATGCCTCCAAGAACATTGGAAATATAAATCAGACTGTGTTGTTCTAAGGTATATTGTGTCCTGAAGTCATGGGAAGTCGAAACATTGCCTGCCTGGTATTTGTGCAGTCAATGTTAAAATATGACATTAAGTTGAACAATGAACAGGGTTATTTGGCATTCATAGAGGTCATGTTATTTTATGGGCTTCTTTTGAGAAATGTGCCTTGATTTCCACTAACGACAAACAAAACAATGATACGGCGGAATTGATCAAATAACAATAGGTAATTTTGTCACTGAAGGAAACCTTAATTAATCCCTCATGGGAGAAATATTCTCAAAAAACATATATCTTAATATAAAAGCACTCACACCGCGTTGAAATCCAGATTTTTGTCTCTATGCATATATTTGTAAACAACTTTTTTTTCCACATATTTACATTATATACAACATAACCACATAAATAATACAAAAACTAAGACAAAAAAGTTACAAAAAATTACAAAAAATTATACATATACACAAAACATATATACATATATAATCTCTTTAAACAAAACCTTGTTGCCCAAAATTTTTGGGGGGCCACGCAAAGTTATTAAGTACCAAACTATAGTTCGCAACCCGTATCTATAAGATAGCCCTTTTGTCAACACCCATCTGGGGAATATTGAGTCTCAACCCTTTTCTACATTATATGGGGTTGTACATTTCTTTGTCATCAAAAATCAAAATTATGAGGGCTTCTTTTTATCTATACAGTCGACGCGTTTCAGCCCGTTTCCTCTGGGCCTCATCAGGACTAGGGGCATAAAGGTAACCTAATGCAAAATAAAATGAAATAAAGAATAATACATTCCTAAATATCTACATATACACATATATACAAATATATACAAATATTTACTCATGGGAGATACATCTCATTAATGATAAAGTTCCCTTAAAATTCACCACAACAGGATCATATCTGTGAACAACATAGAGATCACCCAATAGTGGAATTAGAAAGAGGGATATTATATAGAAAAAATGGAAATCAGGCCCAAAGTATGAAGCAAGCTGGCACACGTCACCCCAATACAAGTATACACCTCGAACTGTGTCTGAATAAAAATCACCTTAAAAAGTGCAAAGAAAACCCAAATGTGAATGAAAAATAGAAGATAGAAAATAAATAATAAAAAACAATGAATAAAAAACAGAATCGACACTAAAGATCTCACCGATAACACTACATCTATTGGGAAACTGTAAACGAAACCAGGAGTACAGGACTACTCTGTGTGGGGCCAATCTAGAATGACATGGACAACAGAATGTTTTACAGGGTCTATATGTAACTCTGAGAGTCACTCAGAGAAAGCATGACACTGGATTACGAAACCCGAATGCCAGGCAACGTACTTGATGGTGTGTAAAGTAAAAGGACAATTAGATCGCAGGTCCGGGGAAAGATGAGTAAATCGATTCACCCGGCTTTAATATTGCATCTCCGACGAATTCTAGAAAAAAGAGGGAACGAGCACCAAAATTATATCTCGAGCCACCCCATTCACGCATATATATGCGTACTTGTGAAAAACTCAAAAGAATTAAGCTTACCGGGGAGTAGATTACAAAACGCCAATTCCTCTTGATCCTGGAAGCAAATGCCCCAAAACAGTGCGTAATGCAGACACTACGTCACCGCGTAATGAACCTTCTCTGTTGCTAAACACTAAGAACAGACTTAGTGCGACTTACTCTGAGTAAAAAATTCTCGATTCTACATACAGACGCCCCACTTGAAGCCTCATAAAATTTCCAATAACTAAAAAACAAATATAGAAAAATAGCAAGAAATAAGATTCAAGAAAGTATTAAAAAGAATATTGATATTATAGATAAACAAAAAACCTCACCCAGTGAATTATTATTCTATGTTGTCCCTCACAATCTGTAGTTATAATCAATCTGAAAATACAAATTCCTACTGTTATTTGTATATGGAGCGAAACAAGAAATAGAGGACAGCAAAAACCAAAGTATGATTTCATACGCATACTAGGCATCATAGCACAAAATAGACAAGTTCGGTACAACCTCCATCAGATATATTTCCAATCTCTGTTAACAGATGGTCTAGGACAAGTTATATTTCCATAGTATCTCGAGTCAAGGCAAGTACTAACAGCTTTCACCCTTAACTGGCAATAGTCAACAAACATTGGTCTAAAACAAAAAACACTTGTATTATATATCTAGACAGGAAAAAGGGAAATTAAACTACTTGCTATTATCTCCAACTTGGAATTACTGTTGTATGAGGGCCCAGACTTCGTCCCTATCATTCAGGCCTATAGTTGCTGTTTTGTATTTCTCAATTAATCTAGCCTCTAGTCTCTTTAATCGTGCCTGCATGGATTCATGGGTAACATTTTGTAGTGTGATAAGTACTGTCCATAACATATCGTTCTCAGTATGTCCAAGGTTATGATAATGTTCAACTAACTGGGCTCCTGGGGTCTTACATTTTATTCGTGATCTATGTTGAAGAATTCGATTTTTAATTGGTTGTGTCGTTTGCCCAATGTAATGCCTGTCGCAGGGACATTTTACAGAATATATGACATTTTTCGTGTTACAATTGGAGAAGGTTCTCTGAGTATGTTGTTGTCCATTAATGGTAACTTCTTTTGAGTCTGCTGTAAGTGGACATGCCACACAACCTTGGCACCTATAATGTCCCACTACAGGTGGTAGGCCTAGCATTCCTCTCAGATTCTGTCGCTTTTCTGCTGGTTGTGCAGCTCTCACAAGTTGTTGCCTCAGATTTTTTCCTTTACGAAATGAAAAGAGCGGTTTGGGGAATCCTAAATGGCTTACCATCCTCCAGTTATTTAGGATAATCTTTTTGACTCTATTGGCTTTTGGGTTATATGTAAGTACGCAAGTCAATTGAGTCATTTCTGGTTTTTCTTTAGGTGTAAGTAGTTCTTGTCTCGGTGTATACCATGCCCTTTTTAAAGCAGTCTTAACTAACTTGCGGGGGTATCCTCTGCTAAGCAATTTATTCTTGAGGGGAGCCTAGAAGTCAATTTATATCTACTCCCCGGTAAGCTTAATTCTTTTGAGTTTTTCACAAGTACGCATATATATGCGTGAATGGGGCGGCTCAAAATATAATTTTGGTGCTCGTTCCCTCTTTTTTCTAGAATTCGTCGGAGATGCAATATTAAAGCTGGGTGAATCGATTTACTCGTCTTTCCCCGGACCGGCGATCTAATTGTCCTTTTACTTTACACACCATCAAGTACGTTGACTGGCATTGGGGTTTCGTAATCCAGTGTCATGCTTTCTCTGAGTGAGTCTTAGAGTTACATATAGACCCTGTAAAACATTCTGTTGTCCATGTCATTCTAGATTGGCCCCACACAGAGTAGTCCTGTACTCCTGGTTTCATTTACAGTTTCCCGATAGATGTAGTGTTATCGGTGAGATCTTTAGTGTCGATTCTGTTTTTTATTATTTATTTTCTATCTTCTATTTTTCATTCACATTTGGGTTTTCTTTGCACTTTTTAAGGTGATTTTTATTCAGACACAGTTCGAGGTGTATACTTGTATTGGGGTGACGTGTGCCAGCTTGCTTCATACTTTGGCCCTGATTTGCATTTTTTCTATATAATATCCCTCTTTCTAATTCCACTATTGGGTGATCTCTATGTTGTTCACAGATATGATCCTGTTGTGGTGAATTTTAAGGGGAACTTTATCATTAATGAGATGTATCTCCCATGAGTAAATATTTGTATATATTTGTATATATGTGTATATGTAGATATTTAGGAATGTATTATTCTTTATTTCATTTTATTTTGCATTAGGTTACCTTTATGCCCCTAGTCCTGATGAGGCCCAGAGGAAATGGGCTGAAACGCGTCGACTGTATAGATGAAAAGAAGCCCTCATAATTTTGATTTTTGATGACAAAGAAATGTACAACCCCATATAATGTAGAAAAGGGTTGAGACTCAATATTCCCCAGATGGGTGTTGACAAAAGGGCTATCTTATAGATACGGGTTGCGAACTATAGTTTGGTACTTAATAACTTTGCGTGGCCCCCCCAAAAACTTTTGGGCAACAAGGTTTTGTTTAAAGAGATTATATATGTATATATGTTTTGTGTATATGTATAATTTTTTGTAATTTTTTGTAACTTTTTTGTCTTAGTTTTTGTATTATTTATGTGGTTATGTTGTATATAATGTAAATATGTGGGGAAAAAAATGGTTTACAAATATATGCATAGAGACAAAAATCTGGATTTCAACGCGGTGTGAGTGCTTTTATATTAAGATATATGTTTTTTGAGAATATTTCTCCCCTGAGGGATTAATTAAGGTTTCCTACAGTGACAAAATTACCTATTGTTATTTGATCAATTCCGCCGTATCATTGTTTTGTTTGTCGCTGTTCAAATTTGCCCAGGTCCGTGCGGAGTACAAGGGCAAACCCCTTTTTCGAATAAAATTGATTTCCACTAACGGTGGTGTTTGTTAGGTTAAGGGAACAGATCTGTTGGTGATTCTTGCATATTCACATATGCCAAGTACATCTTACTAGTAATGCATGCGTTCATAAGTTCCATGTTAGTTGACTTCTTTTGTTTTGGAATTGCAGTTTATGTTTATGATTGTGGTGTGCTGAACGCTTAGTCTTGCAAGACAGGTTGGAAACTTTCAGTTATCCACCTGTAAGTTATTTTGGGAATACAGGATGAGTGTTTACTTTTGATTCCATATGGACTCTAGTCAGGAGTTTAGGGTAGAGAGTATAGTATCCATATACATGTTGTTGTGTAGATACATATTTTTCTTGGGTGTCCAAAAGTTCCAGATGTGGGAGTGAGTAATACTGCGTTGCAAGAGATATGTGTGTAGTACACTTTAGTGTGTGTTGATGCATGCTGGGTAAAGGGCAGTACCCTGTCACTACAGGTTTGATGAGGGAATGCCCCATGGTGTGCAAAGTTGGGGAAGAGCAGCACCCTGTAATTGGAGGCTGTAACGGGAGTACCTCATGGTATGCAAAGATAGGGAAGAGTGGCACCCTGTCACTAGAGGTTGTATACTGGGAGTACACTGTGGTATGTGAAGCTGGAAAGGTGTAATGCCCTGTTCTGAGAAGTTGCATGGTGGAATAGCCTCTAGTGTGCTAAGATGAGGTAGAGCACCACCCTGTCATGAGATTTTGCATAGGGAAGTAGCTCATGAACGTAATGTGGCAGATAAGTAGTACCATGTCACAGAGGTTGCAAGGGCACGTATTCCATGGACTGAAATTATGGGGAATTGTAAAACCCTGTGGTGTTCTAGGCGATTGCCACAAGTTTCGCCTGAGGGTGCTCTAATACCAGGGATCTTTCTGTATTCTTGGAAAATTTGTCACAAGAGTGGAACAGGGGGATGAATAACTTAGTGATTGGATTGTGGTGCATTTTATTCAGTTTGCGTATAATGGAGTCAGTCAGTGTTATGCAGTGCTTAATTTGTGAAAGAAAGAGTGTGAGGTGCCCAAAGCTCTCCTCAGAAGCCAGTGGCCAGTGCAATTAAACATTGGCATGGTGAACACCATGGCTGGTAGTCTTTCATCCACTACTAGGCAGTCCCTGACACTTTTTCTCACTCTTGCACGTTTCTGCTTTCTCCTTTTGCTGCAGTTTTGCCATTTTGTCTTCCTCCATCTTTCCGATCTGAGTGTTTTTCACTCTCTTTCACTCTGTAAATATTTGATACAGGGAAATGAGTGCAGGTCCCCAAAAATAAGTGCTGGTGCCCTCCAACGGCAACCACTGGGTCAAATTAAGCAGTGGTGTCATGTTTGAATGGCAGTGTTTGATGTAGGTCTAGGTAAGTAGTAGGTGAGTATGTCTTCACCTGTTGATGTGGTCTGGCCACAGTGTTTGTATTGCTGGACTACTCACATTTTTGATTGTATGCTGTGTCAATATTTTTTCCAGTATGTGTCTACCGGGGTGGGGGGGTGTTATCACTGTGTTTTTTTCTGTCGCTGTTTTCAAGGGTACAGAGTTCTTCAGTCTTGTACTTGATTATGTTGGTTTAGCCAACTAATGTAATGGACTGTGCGGAGCGGTCGAGTGCTGGGCTGCTCTCCTGTATGTGAGTGTGTGGTGGAGTGTTTTATCCTTCTGAGGCTTTGTTTGTGTTGTTTGTGGAAGATGGAAAAAGTATGGCAGTTTGTGACTATGTAAAAGTTGTTGAGAGGACAGTCTTTGTTTTGGACCTTGGTCAAGTTAGTTTTAGTTAAGGTGAAGTATGTTTAAACTTTCCAATTTTTGTTTTGTTTGTGCCTAAAATGTGTAGACATAGGGATGGCTGGGAAACCCTATGTTGAAGGAAGCCGATGGGCTCCGTGTCTTGCTTGTTGCGTGACTGAGCATCCGTGACTACATGTACTGCGTTCATGACTGTTGTATGATGTCACAGTGAGTGTGTAGAAATGTGGTGGAAAGGCCTTATGTTAGAGAAGGTTACAAGACTTGTACGTTTTTGACCATTGTGCAATGGTTGTCACAACCCAGCTCTTGTCTCGTTCCTTTGTTTGACATGAGATGTGGGGATCCTCATGTTGTGACCTGTCGCAGAGTTTCTGTGACTGGTTTGCTTTGTCTTTATGTGTCTGTATTGGTATTGGAGAGTTTAGCAGGTTGTTGTTGGGTGATAGTTTAAGCTAAACATGTTGGAGTTTGAGCAATAGTGAATGCTTGCCCCTTTACTTCGTATGCAAAGAAATGGTTGTTCTTTGTTTGTTATTTGTAACAATGGGAGGTGTGTAGTATCCTGTATGTCTACCTTTCATGTATGTCTGAGCTGGTAAGTGGAATGCTGAGAGTTAATGGTGTAATAGAACATCAGTGTGCGGTGTGTCATGTAGGGTGGAAGCTAGTAATAGAGAGGGTTGGAGCAAAAGTGAAGCTATGAAAGAACCTTCTAGCTATTGCTGTAATCTAAGGCCTAACATGTAGCAAATAATTTACCTCCTACCAGAGTGTCACCAGACTCGTCTATGCAGACCTTGCTCTTCAACTTCAACATTTAGCCATTAACAACCTCCTATTTTCTGCAGATATCAAGGCAACGGCAAGGAGTGACAACTACGTTTACTAAGCAGGGCTCTACAATATTGCAAAAGAGGCAGAAGGATTGCTGGTAATTGGGAGTGATTTTAACTTTCTCACCAACACTCCTATTGATTCCTCATGGATTAATAGACAACAAGACAAACCTAAAACAGATAAGATTCTGAGATTATTAATCCAAGATCAGGCCTTAGTTAGTAGATCCTTGGTGTATCGAAAATTTACAAGGGAGACAATCCACTTATTTTTCAAAAAGGTTCAACTCAACTTCACTAATAGACTTTTTTTTTCTTTCACATACTTTCTGCTGGGGCCGGTCAGATATTGTATCCAATGCGTTTTAAGACCACTCGATATTCATGTTAGAACTCTGCCTGCCAGTTTGTCAAAACGTAAATTTAAGATGGCCATTTGATAAATCTCTGTTAGCAAGCGAAAGCTGGGGTGAATCCTCTGGAGGATTTTTATGAGCGCAATGAAGGTACGGCTTCTGATTTTTCAGTCTGGGGGGTGCTGAAAGAGTTCTTTTGAGGAGAGGCTATAGCTTTTAAAATAAAGCAAAAAGAGTTAAATGAGGCCAAATTACAACTACCGCAGACAGTCTTAAATCAGACAACAATGGCACCTATCCTAACACCAACTTCGGCAAATAAAATTGAGGATGCCTGAGCAAGACAGAATCTGAAAGAACATTTCACCTCAGCAGACATAGTAATCCATAACACAATTCTTCAAAAAGATATGAGGAGAGCGAACATATAGGCAATGTCATGAGTGATGTAATATGTGAGCTCATATGCAGTGCATTGCGGGGGCGCAAGTTATAGTTAATTCAGGTAATTATAACGGCTGAAATTCTCTGGTTTTGTACGAGTGAAATGTCAGCCTAACTATAACGTCCGTGAAACCTGTGGGTTTATCAGTGAATACACATATATGTGTGTATATATATATTACATGCGCACAGCTCACATCCTCGTCATCTGATCAATAGCATACCATATGGCGAGATGCTACGCATCAGACGGATATGCAGCAACGATACTGATCTCAAAAAGCTCAGAATCTTAGTAAATCCAGATTCTTAGAGAGAGGTTATAATGTCAATACCATTAATCAGGCCATATCAAAATCTATGAACATGACCAGGGATGACCTTCTCAAAGACAAACAATCTCATACAGCTGCAAATATCCCAGAGCCAACACAGATTGCCAATGAGTTTCGTATGATATTGGGTTACAGTCGACAGCACAAGGCTATTCAAAAATTATACAATCAAATTGGCCTCTTGTCCTCAATGACCCGGTGATTGGACCCTGCTACCGCAGAGGGTGTCCATCACATACAGCAAAGCTCCTTCAATGAGAGACAGTTTAGTCACTACCAATCCTGAAATCATTGAGAATACAACGTGGTTACAGACACATAAGGGTTTCTACAAATGCAAGACCTGCGAAGCATGTATTCATGGTGTTAATACTAGCACATATTCCACTCCTTTTAGTGATAGGGAATACAAAATCCATAAACTTTTGACATGTAAAACTGAATTTGCAGTCTATGTTCTTCTGTGCCCATGTGGCCTTAGGTACATAGGCAGCACCAAACTCCCAGTCCACAAACGAATCCTCCAACATCTTCTTGCAATCACAAATCAGGATAATACTTACCCTGTAGCTCGGCACTTTAGGGAATTCCATCAATCTAACAATAAGGGCCTTAGCTACTTTGTGATTGACACCATATCACCGAGTAGACGTGGTGGAGACAGGGACCATAAGTTAAGAAAGCTGGAGACTAGATACATTTTGCAACTAGATACAAAAAGCCCAGGAGGTCTCAATGTCACAGAGGATCTATACACATGTCTCTAAATATCAACTGTATTACACCATGATGAGTAGGTACAATATGGTCTTAGGTCTGTTTCTTATATCACTGTGCCTGGCTGGATAAGTGTTTGGTCTCCACTCTCATGGTAGACCAATTCATTTGGTGTTTTTTATTTGTCATATTGTATTTTATCTACTCTCCTTTTTAATGCATTTGGGTGTAGATTTTATATATATGTATGCGGACATATTTATATATTTATATGCATATTTATTAATTGAAACCATATTTTGATATGTTCTTATATTTATATTTGTATTTACTTATGTATTTATTGAATATTATCTGTTTCAATATATGAACACTTGTTCATATTATAATATGACTCATATAGGGCACCTTTTGCACAGCACAATTGCACTTTAATTTTAACTTTTATTCAGCATGTTTTGCACACTACCATCAATTGTACTCATTTGTACAGATTTAACAGACCAACAGATAACATGTACCGGAATGATACAGGCCATCGATGACAAGATTTTTGTTTCTAAATTAGTATTGCATCTATAAAGAGATTTTGGTATTTTTATCGTTTTATCGCTTTACCTTTTTATCCCATCATGAGGTATACATATGAATCCCTGTTCAGCATCTTTTGCATTTTAACAATTGCACAGCACTTTTTGCACTTTATTATGATATACAGTTGGACACATGTGTTGGATCATTAGGCTATGTTTACTTAGATGGAGTATGGTACAGATGATATTTCGTTACCTACCATGCTTTTGCCATCTGGGACTTTCGTACAGATATCATTCAGGTCTATTCAGCTATGTATATATCCAATTGACATAATGTGTAAATACTTTGTAGCCCCATCAGTAATATATCGGGATGAGGGTGATCCGTTCCTGTGTCCATATAGTCAATCATCATACAGAGAGCGTTTAAATATTTTTCAGCTCTCTACTTGTAGTACTTTTAAATTCCATCAAGGTATTTTACTATCATACATGTTCTTTGCACTTTAGCACAATTTTGCACATCGGGTTGTCTCTTTTCATCACAATATGACCGGCGACATAGTAATGTAGGTTGATTATTTTGAGTATAAAAATGTGTAAACATTGATAAATAACAAATACGGGCACTATGTAGTGATCAAGTTATATATGTTATCTTATACTTTCAAAATGTCCGATGTTTATTTAGAGACTATTTCTATGTCCATTCAATGCAGGCCATGTGATGTTTTAATTGGTGGTAATGTTTCTTTAAAAAGCACACAACTCACACTTCCGTTATGTCATGTGAACAAGGCTCGCGAGAGCCGAAACGCGTTATGGCGACTATGGAGTAAACTAAAAACTTGAGCACTTACCTTGGGTCCGTGTCTGTCTGTTGGGGAAATTTATTGTCCTGGTACGGAAGTAAAGTGATTTATATATATATATATATATATATATATATATATATATATATATATATATATATTCTTAAGCAAAATATGTTGATTGCGCATTATGCCGTTATTTGTATCCATCAATTTTTGCATTTGCACTGATTATATGTGTTGGGATAAGCAGGTTTTACCAGCGAAGTTTTTAAATGAACAGTCTATTCTCTATGTCTATCCATGTTTTAAAAAATGAGGGGGAGGGCTATATATACCTAATAATTTATGGCACCATTTAGATTGATAAAGCCTGCTGCGTAGGCGAAACGCGTCTCTCTCTTGTTGCGGGGTCATGGGAGACCTGAGAAATATTAAATAAGCCCTATACCTACATACCTCGAGTACGTGCCTCTTCTTTGTTAGAGTAGGAGTGTTCTTTTGGATATATATATATATATATATATATATATATATATATATATATATATATATATATATATATATAAAGATATTTTCTGTGAAAAAAACACAGGTTTCAGGGATGTTATAGTTAGCAAATAAAATTAAACATAGAAATTCACTAAAAAAACAAAGCTTACAGGGTCGCTATATATATATATCCTACTGGTGGTCGCCAGTAGGTAGTTATGGTTAGGACCTAGTTTTCATAGGAAGAGCGTAGAACATTTTTTCATTTGCCAATAATTTGGCGTAATTTCAAAATGAATACAACACTCACTTCAGCTGCTGTCCTGAAAGCTTTGTGGTGATCCGGCAAGTGGGGGCTGGGAAACAGAGGGGTCCCAAAACACGTTTTCCCATGTTAATTCCCTTAGGAACTTTAGACACGGCTACAGCCCAAACTGCTGAACAGAATTACACCAAATATGGCAGAAAGTTAGATATTGGTCCAGGGAAGTGCCTTTTTGTGATTTGTTGTAAATCTATTCAGTAGTTGCAGAGTTATTAAAACAAATTCAAATTTGTATATATAGGGACTCAGATGCTCCGAGGATCCGACAGTCCCCGTGCTCAAATCTGATTGGCTGCTGACACTTCAAACCAGGAATTGATGGCAGCCATCTTGGGACTTGGCTTGAGCTGAGTCTTACAAAAACATTAAAAAAAGAGAAGGGGGCAGGGTAGGAATACACTGACCCCTAGGCCTCTGGGGGTGGTCCCAAAGTTACACTGCCAAGGCCAAGAATTGATTTTAAAAAGAACATTTCAGTGGGTGTCATAGTGGAGCTGCGGCTTCCGCTGAAAAATTTAAAAAAGGAGAAGCGCATGCTCCCGCGCTTCTCTATTAGTAAGCCTCCTGGTGGGCCTGGTCCCAGGGGCATGCAGCTAATAATGTTTTAAACAAATTAGGGGGTCTCCCAGACCACGCATACCCCAGAGACCACCACCTCATCAGGGCTATTATAATATAAATCGGAGGGGCCTCGCGGACCACCCCCTGCCCTGTGGACCACCACCTCCCGGGGCTATTTAAATTTGTAATGGGAGGCCTCATGAACCCCTCACGGGTCCCGGGGACCACCACCTCCCTGGGGCCAAATTCTTTATTTCTATAATTGGAGAGGGGATGCTGCACAGCCCTCATCAACGGCTGTTCTCGGCCTCCGGGATAGCGACAACCTCGGGGCAGGCCCACAAAAAACAAAAGAGGGGAGCCCATATACATATATATATTCACTAAAAAAACAGAGGTTTCAGGGACGTTATGGTTAGGAATTAGCATTTAAAAAATCCTTAGCAATTCACTGAAAAAACGACAGGTTTCAGGGACGTTATAGTCAGGCTGACATTTCACTCATACAAAACCAGAGAATTTCGGCCGTTATAGTTAGCTGAGCTAACTATAACTTGCGCACCCGCAATGCACTGCTGATGACGTCACATATTACATCACTCATGACATGGCCAGTGACATCACTGATGACATCACTGATGACATCTCAAATGACATCACTGATGACATCATCCAGTGACTTAGTGTTTCTAAGAAGCTTAAGAATGCTATATATATATACATGCCAAGGTTTATTGAAGAATGAGTGGGTGTATGAGTGTCTGAATGGATGATTTAGTGGGTGCGTGACTGACTGTATAAGTGAGTGATTAAACGTGCCTTAGTGAATGCATGGGTGAATGACTAATCTGTGTGAATGTCTGTATCAGTCTGTCAGTTGGTGTGTAAGTGGCAGCATGGGTTGGTGAGTAGCTACATGAGTGTCTATATGGGTTAGCGATTGGTTGTCTGATTACCTGTATGGGTGCCTGAGTGTCTGTGTGGGTGGGTGGGAGGCGTGTGACTCCTTGCACGGATATGTGAGTGGGTGATTCAATGAGTGTATGGGCTCATGAGTACATCTGCGAGGGGCTGTATGGGTGAGTGAGTGTGCGTATGGCTGTGTTGGTGAGTGAATGGATGTCTCAGTGGTATATGTGTGAGTAACTACATATGTGAAAGGCAGTGTATGTGAGTGTTGGAGTATATAAGTGACTAGATGAGAGAGTGAGTGATTGTGAGAGTGGTTGTATGGATGAGTGTATGCTTGTGTCAGTGATTGTATAAGAGAGTAAGTATGTGTTAGTATCTGCATGAATAAGTAAGGTGGCGTGTGTATAACTGCATAGGTGAGTAAATGGCAGTGTGATTCAGTCTTTGGGTGACTGACTAGGTGTGTGAGTATCTCTGTGGGTGAGTGGCGGTATGTGAGTGTCTGTATGGGTGTATGAGTGCATATATCAGTGACTGTAATGATGAGTGACTGCGTGTATGAGTGACTGTATGGTTGAGTGAGTAGATGTGTGTAGACGTATGAATCAGTAAGTGGGTATGTACTAACTGATATTGGTGTGTCTATGGTTTAGTGTGTGATAGTCAGTATTTTAGAGTGGGTGTATGAAAGGTTATATTAGGGTGTGAGGAGGTGCATCAGATATTAAGTGGATGATGTCATCGGTGATGACATTTGAGATGTCATCAGTGATGTCACTGACCATGTCATGAGTGATGTAAAACGTGACGTCATCAGCAGTGCATTGCGGGGGCGCGAGTTATAGTTAGCTCATCTAACTATAAAGGCTGAATTTCTCTGGTTTTGTACGAGTAAAATGTCAGCCTAACTATAAGGTCCCTGAAACCTGTGGTCTTTTCAGTGAATTTCTAAGGTTTCTTAAATGCTAATTCCGAACTATAACGTCCCTGAAACCTCTGTTTTTTTCAGTGAATTTCTAAGGTTTTTTAAATGTTAATTGCTACCTATAACGTCCCTGAAACCTATGTTTTTTTCAGTGAATTTCTAAGGTTTTTTAAATGTTAATTGCTAACTATAACGTCCCTGAAACCTATGTTTTTTGCAGTGAATTTCTAAGGTTTTTTAAATGCCAATTTCTAACTATGCCTACATAGGTAGAACATGTACAGAAAGGCGCAGAGGAAGAAAGGCGCAGAAAGAAGCAAGAGAAGTGCAGAAAGAGGGAAGAGAGGTATAGAAAGAGGCAGAAAGGTGCAGAAAGAAGCAAGAAAAATGCAGAAAGAGGCAACAGAAGTCCTGAAAGAGGAAGAAAGGTGGAGAAAAAAGCAAAAGAAGTACAGAATGAAGAAACAGATGTGCAGAAAAAGGCCTGCTTTGACTGTACCTTTCCACAGACTCATACAAAGTAGCCTAATCACTAATCCTTCTCCCAAGACGTCTTAAACCTCACTTTTCTCTTCAAGGTTGACTATTCATTGACTGCTCAGAATGTTAGGCCTACCAAATGTAAAACAGTAATCCTAACCATATCACTGTTGTAAGTCTCACCAAGTTTGTGAAGGTATGCATGCGTGTGTGTCTGCTTTTACCTAGTGACATGTTACATAAAAATAAACATACAAATACTTGACTACCTGTGTTTCAAATAGCATACTCTGTAAATTTGTATACAAAAAGGTGTATGTATTTCTTTCTGCTCACAATACAGGGTACATGGGTATTCAATAGTATATTTGAGGGCCTCTATAACACCTATATACATAAGACATGTCTGCCTGTGCAACCGAATGACAGAGCAGAACTGATACGATTTGACCACCTATACGAGAAGTTTCCCGCTTTTTAAGTTACCATCTTCAGATGCATAACACATGTAAGAATACATGTACAAGTAGACATATACCTCAGTCCTGAGAGCACACAGACCTTTAAACCTGAGAGCTTGCACTTCCCATTTGAGTACAGAAAGATGAAAAAATTACAGAAATAGGCAAGAGAAGTGCAGAAAAATCAAGACAGGTGCAGAAAGAGTAAGAAATGTGCTGAAAGAGGCAAGAGAAGTGCAGAAAGAAGCAAGAAATGAGCAGAAAGACGCAAGAGAAGTGCACAAAGAGGCAAGAGAAGTGCTGAAAGAACCAAGAAAGATGCAGAAAGAAGCTAGAGAGGTGCAGAAAGAGGAAGAAAGGTGTAGAAAGTGACAAGAGATGTACAGAAAGAGGAAGAAAGGTGCAGAAAGAAGCAAGAGAAGCACAGAAACAGGCAATAGTAGTGCATAAAGAGGAAAAAAGATGCAGAAACAAGCAAGAGAAAAGCAGAAAGAAGCAACAGAGGTGCAGAAAGAGGCAAGAGAGTTGCAGAAACAGGCAAAAGAGGTGGAGAAAGAAGCAAGAACAGTGCAGAAAGAACCAACAGAGGTGCAGAAGGAGGCAAGAGGGGTGCATAAGGGGGCAAAAGGGGTGCAGAAATGTGCAAAAGAGGTCCAGAAAGAAGCAAGAGCAGTGCATAAAGAACCAACAGAGGTGCACAAACAGACAAGAGGGGTGCAGAAAGAGGCAAGAGATGTGCAGAAAGAAGCAACAGAGGTGCAGAAGGAGGCAAGAGAACTGCAGAGAGAGGCAAGAGAGTTGCAGAAACAGGCAGGAGAGGTGCAGAAAGAAGCAAGAGAGCTGCAGAAAGAAACAACAGAAGAGCAGAAAAAAGGAACAGAGGTGCAGAAAGAGGCAAAAGGGGTGCAAAAAGAAGTGAGAGATCCAGAAAGAAATAAAAGAAGTACAGAAAGAAGGAACAGAGGTGCAGAGAGAGGCAAGAGGGGTACAGAAAGAGGGAAGAGGGGTGCAGAAAGAGGCACGAGGGTTGCAGAAAGAAGCAAGAGAGGTACAGAAAGAAGCAAGAGAAGTGCAGAAAGAAGCAACAGAAGTGCAGAAAGAAGGAACAGAGGTGCAGAGAGAGGCAAGAGGGGTGCAGAAAGAGGGAAGAGGGGTGCAGAAAGAGGCACGAGGGATGCAGAAAGAAGCAAGAGAGGTACAGAAAGAAGCAAGAGAAGTGCAGAAAGAAGCAACAGAGGTGCAGAACGAGGGAAGAGGGGTGCAGAAAGAGGCAAGAGAACTGCAGAAACTGGCAAAATAGGTGCAGAAAAAGGGAACAGGGGTGCAGACAGAAACCAGAGAGATGCAGAAAGAGGCAAGAAAGGTGCAGAAAGAAGCAAGAGAGGTGTGGAAAAAAGCAGGAGAAGTGTAGAAAGAACCAACGGAGGTGCAGAAAGAGGGAAGAAGGGTGCAGAAAGAGGCAAGAGGGGGTTCAGAAAGAAGCAAGAGAGGTGGAAAAAGAAGAAAGAGAAGCGCAGAAAGAAGCAACAGAAGTGCAGAAAGTAGCAAGAGGGGTGTAGAAAGAGGTAAGAGAAGTACAGAAAAAAGCAACAGAGGTGTAGAAAGAGGCAAGAGAAGTGCAGAAAGAGGCAACAGAGGTGCAGAAACAGGCAGGAGAGGTGCAGAAAAAGGGAACAGGGGTGCAGAAAGAGGCAAGACAGGTGCAGAAATAGGGAACAGAGATGCAGAAAGAGGCAAGAGAAGTTCAGAAAGAGGCAAGAGAGCTCCAGAAAGAGGCAAGAGAGGTACAGAAAGAGGGAAGAGGGGTGCAGAAAGAAGCAAGAGGGGTGCAAAAAGAAGCAATAGAGGCACAGAAAGAAGCAACAGAGGTGAAGGAGGCAAGAGAATTGCAAAAAGAGGCAAGAGAGTTGCAGAAACAGGCAAAAGAGGTGCAGACAGAGGCAAGAGAGGTACAGAAAGAGGTAAAAGGGGTGCAGAAAGAGGCAAGAAGGGTACAGAAATTTGCAAGAGAAGTGCAGAAAGAAGCAAGAGCAGTGCAGAAAGAACCAACAGAGGTGCAGAAAGAGGCAAGAAGGGTGCAGAAAGAGGTAAGAGAAGTGCAGAAAGAAGCAAAAGAGGTGCACAAAGAGTCAAGAGAGGTGCACAAAGAGGGATGAAGGGTGCAGAAAGGCAAGTGGGGTGCAGAAAGAAGTAAGAGAGGTGCAGAAAGAAGCAAAAGAAGTGCACAAAGAAGCAACAGAGATGCAGGAAGAGGCAAGAGAAGTGCAGAAAGAGGCAAGAACGGTGCAGAAACAGGCAGGAGAGGTGCAGAAAGAGGGAATGGGGGTGCAGAAAGAGGCAAGAGGGGTGCAGAAAGAAGCAAGCGAGGTGCAGAAAGAGGCAACAGATGTGCAGAAAGAGGCAAGAGAGGTGCAGAAAGTGGAAGAGAGGTGCAGAAAGAGGCAAGAAGGGTGCAGAAAGAGGTAAGAGAAGTGCAGAAAGAAGCAAAAGAGGTGCACAAAGAGTCAAGAGAGGTGCACAAAGAGGGATGAAGGGTGCAGAAAGGCAAGTGGGGTGCAGAAAGAAGTAAGAGAGGTGCAGAAAGAAGCAAAAGAAGTGCAGAAAGAAGCAACAGAGATGCAGGAAGAGGCAAGAGAAGTGCAGAAAGAGGTAAGAACGGTGCAGAAACAGGCAGGAGAGGTGCAGAAAGAGGGAATGGGGGTGCAGAAAGAGGCAAGAGGGGTGCAGAAAGAAGCAAGCGAGGTGCAGAAAGAGGCAACAGATGTGCAGAAAGAGGCAAGAGAGGTGCAGAAAGTGGAAGAGATGTGCAGAAAGAGGCAAGAGGGGTGCAGAAAGAAGCAAGTGAGGTGCAGAAAGAGGCAACAGATGTGCAGAAAGAGGCACGAGAGGTGCAGAAAGTGGAAGAGAAGTGCAGAAAAAGAAAGAAAGGTACAGAAAAAAGCAACAGAAATGCAGTAAAAGGCAAGAGAGGCGCAGAAGGAAGCAAGAGTGGTTTGCACACCATTAGTACCAATTGAACACACACATTTAGCAACAGGTGACCATTCTAGGTTTGCAAAGGGCCTTCCACCATGCTGTAACACTTGTCGCTGCAATATTGGTAACGTTTGAGCCTGTTGGAGATAGAAATACGTTTTTTTTGTTCAAATCTGTAGATTATGCAGTAGATGATGGATTATGTGGCAAATGTGGAAAATGTATAACTGTGCAAAAGTCGGTGCAGTCAAACAGTCACATAATTCCAGTGGCCCTGCTCATACCTCTGACTAGGTCCAGAAGTGCTCCTCAGTGGTTCCTTCTTTTTTTTGTCTCATTGAGTTTAGCTTCTATGGAAACAAGGAAGACTAAACCTGAGGTTACCACTCCACAACACAGACTACCATACCACATAATTACTCTCCATAACACATAATCCCACTCTACATAATTCCTATACACTAAATACCACATACTTTCCATCCACATAATTTCACTGCACAACATACCACATAATTCCACTACACACAACCTACATCCACTCCACTCCAAAAAACATTAGTAAATAACTTTTACATTTACAACGCCAATA
Organism: Calotriton arnoldi; assembly: GCA_963921515.1. Taxonomy (NCBI): domain Eukaryota; kingdom Metazoa; phylum Chordata; class Amphibia; order Caudata; family Salamandridae; genus Calotriton; species Calotriton arnoldi. The sequence goes on from CAWUFW010007595.1 coordinate 793,055, forward strand.
GCTCTAACTCTTGCAAATGCGAGACCTATTACATTACAAATGCTTCTTTAACTGGTAGTCACGTTTGCAGAGTGGTGGAGAAAGGGGGCTGGGCCTCCAACCAACGCCTCTGGAAGTCTGCTGCGTAGCACTTACAGGAGGTACCAGGAGGGCTTCTTGGCCCCAAAGTCCCTCAGGAGTAAAGTTGTCTTCATCCCCCAACCCGTAGTGTGCCAGGAGGTGCGTTTGTAGAGTGGTGGAGAAAGGGGGGGGCGTGGCCTCCGAAGGCCTCTTAGCAATCCCACTGTGTGGGACATACTGGAGGTAACAGGAGGGGTAGTAGGCCCCCAAGGACAACCTTGGGGGCCAACTACCCCTCCTATTATCTCCAGTGAGTCCCACACATCAGCATTGGTAAGTTCTCATAGCAGGCCACGTCCCCTTTGACCACCAGTCTGCAAACGCGCACCCTGGTACGCTCTTTGATTTGGATTAAAGTCCCCTTCGCTGCTGGGGGTCCTGAGAGGTGGACACAGGCCACACCCCCTTTCTCCACCACTCTGCAAACGCACCTCCTGGCATGCTCTTGGTTAGGGGATGAAGTCCCCCTTGCCTCCTGAGGGTCCCTGGGGTCCCTGGGGGCCAACTAGCCCTCCTGTTATCTCTAGTAAGTCCAACACAGCTGAATTGTTGAGACTGGTCCGAGGCCACATCCCCTTTTTACACCACCCTGCAAACACGCCTCCTGACGCACGGCTCCTGCATATATTAACAAGATTGCCCCCAGGACCTGGCCCACCCGGGGGCTCATTGTGTCCCGTGCTTCGTTTTCTAAAAAATGTTCTGCAGGATTCGCACACCCAGTGTGAATTCCACCAAAAAAATGCTTTTTTGGGGCCACGTGGGTCCCTGTGGGACCTCCTGAGCAGGCCTAGGTGGTCAGGGTGTTTCTACACTGCCCCCTTTTCTTCATTATTAACCTTTTTTTAACTTTTTCTTGTGACCCGATTCAACCGAGGCACAAGATTGCTGCCAACACTTTTTGGTTTGGAGTGTTGGCAGCCAATCAGAATGAAGCTCGTGCTCGGGAGAGTTTGCGGATCCATTGCGGTCAACAGATATCGATATTTTTTATTTTTGAATTTTTCAGGAACTACTGAACGGATTTACACCTTTTAAAAAAAAGGTCGCTCTCTGCACCAAGAGCTTTCTTTTTGCCAAATTTGGTGTAATTCCATTCAGCAGTTCGGGCTGTAGCTTTCTCTAAAGTTTCCTATGGAAATTAACATGGAGAAAACGCATTTTGTGACCCCCTTTTTTCTCGGCCCCTTTTAATGAATCACCCCGAAACTTTCAAGACAGAAGCTGATCAGAGCGCCCCATTAGTTTTGAAAATTTTGCAAAGATTCGTCAAACAGCGCCAAAGATATTGGCAAAAGGAAAAACGCTTTTGAATAGAAACGAGGTCCTAACTCATAACCACCTACTGGCAACCGCAAGTAGGTTATATATATAAATATGTATATATATATATATATATATATATATATATATATATATATATATATATATATATATAGAGAGAGAGAGAGAGAGAGAGAGAGAGAGAGAGAGAGACTTTTTTCCACTGAAAAAACAAAGGTTACAGGGTAGTATAGTTAGGAAATAGAATTATAAAACCCTTAGAAATTCACTGACAAAACCAAAGGTGACAGGGATGTTATAGTTAGGCTCATATTTCACTCATATAAAGCCAGTAAAAATCAGCAGTTACAGTTACCTGACTTTAACTTATTCTCCTGCAATTTACTGCTTATGACCTCACATATTCCATCACTGTAGGAAAGTGCCTCTTTTGACATGGTTAGCCCCCACTTTTTGCTTGCTGCATGATGTTATTTTGAACTATAAGTGCACTCGGTCCCTGCTAAGCAGGTTCCCAGTGCCAGATCTCTTTGCCAAAACCATACCACGCTTGGCACAACTTCAGCCACCCCTATAAGTCCCTAGTAAATGGTGACCCTGGTACTGAGGGCATGGGTACTGAAGAGGGTCCATTGGAGCTGCAGCACAAATCGTACCACCCCAGAGAACCCTCACCAAGACCATGCAAACTGCCTCTGCAGGCTTCTTGTCTTGGTGTAAGGAAACTAAAAGGTCGACAGAGCACACAGCCCTGTGTGCCATGGCCCCATAAAAATCATGAGATATAAGTAAGTTCCCCCTACTGCAGGCCTTATAGGCCTAAGGCAGGATGCATTATATGCCATGTATGTATATATCTGCATGAGCAGATATGACCCTGCAATGTCTGAGCCATTTTTGGATATTGTAAGTTCACAGTGAAGCCATGGAGAGTACATAGGCTGGATATGTGTGATTATGAGTTTCCTAGCTCCATGATGGCTTCACTGTACCCTAAGATGTTTGGTACCAAACAGCTTGTCTTAATAAATCCTCACTGATGCCAGTGTTGGATATATTAATAAATGCACACAGAAGACCATTTAGATAGTCCCTTGAAGACCTACCAAGCACTGGTGTGGTTATGACTAGTTATAGCCAGTCTGATACCACCAGATATGTTTCTGATCTCATGGGGTGAGAGCCCATGCTCTCAGAGGCCAGAAATAAAGCCTGCTGTGGGTAAAGGGGCTTTGCACCTCTTCCAGGCTGGAATGGCTTTTCTGAGCGGTAAACTTCAAAGGTGATGCCACTTTTGAACTGCAGCCCAGATTTCTCCAAACAGTGGAGGATGCCAACCCCCTGTCCTGCTCCACTGTTGATGAGTGGACAGGTGGAACATTAGTTAAATGAAAAGGAGTATCCACAGTTAGCCAACACCACCCTTAAGTTGTGGCAGGCAATGTGGACCACTGTTTTGAAAATCCACCATCTTGAAATGGTGGGAAAACAACCTATCAGGACTAGGGAAGTGCCCTTTCCCACTTGAAATGGTCACTTAGAGGGTGTAGACACCCTAAAGGTAGGTAGCCGATTGGCTACTACATATCTCCACCTTTAATTCCCCTAAATTTAGTATTTAGGTGGCATCCCTGGACCTTGAACCATAGATTTAATGGACAAGAAGACACAGACAAAGAAGAGCAGCTGCCCGAGAACTGAAGCCCTGCTGCAGAGAAATTGGCACCAAACCCTGCCTGCTTCCTCAAAGGACTTGACAATCATGGCTGTGCAGTCTCATCCTGAAACTGTGAGGATTCCAAGAACACCTGAGGTCCCGCAGCCTTCGAGAAATTTCCTAGAACTTCCACTGAAGTGAAGATATTACTTCCTTACACACTGCAGGTGCAGAAATCGCTAAGTCTGGTTTGTGGACTTGCTGCTCCCAGGCAACTCTGAAGCAGCACCTGAACCAGAAGGGTCAGATCTGTCTCCCCACGAAGTTTGGAGACACCAGGGTCTACCGGAGCCGCACTGTATCAATACCCAGGTTACCGGACCGGCTTCAGCAAACAGCAAGATGAAGAGTCCGTCCCGGACTCCAGCTACCCTAGAATCAAGCACCCATCAAGGGATGGTAAGACCCCTGAGCCCCACATTGTGAGTGTCCCAGATGTCCTGAAATCTCCTCTCCAAGTTGCCTTCTCCTAACCAAGAGGACATCTCAACAAATGGCGCCGGCTGACCTGTCTGCTCTGCAGTTGGCCTGGCCAGCCTCGGTAATGATGATCCAGCTGTGCTCCCATGCTCCTGAAATGCTTGTAACCTCCCTCCTTGAGTGGGACCCCAGACTTACCTTTAAGTCCTCCTGTACAGTGTCTTTTCAAGTGGTCGCCTTCGTCTTAGTGCACCAGCTACCAACACCCTCAGCACTCTGCTCCCGGCTGAATCCAGTATGCACCCAATCTTCTGCTGCTGCAACATTGGACTGAGTCCTGCTATCAACCTAACATGAGAAGGTGAACTTTGTGAAAGCATTAGCTTATTTTATTTGCATGTTTCAGTTGTTCTCCATTGAAAAATTGTAACTTTAAAAGTACTTACTGTAAATCAAAGTTCTTGGTCTTACACATTACATAAAAATGTATACTACATTTATAGATTGGTCTCGGATTTATTCTTGAGTGCTTCTCATTTATTGCCTCTGTGAGTACAACAAATCCTTAGCACTACCCTCTGATAAGCCTAACTGCTCGCCCACACTACCACAAATAGAGAATTAGTATTATCTACTTTAGCCTCTGTAAACCAGTAAGGGACTCACTGGACTCTCTGCACAGTGTACTTCATTTTAGTACACGATATAGAGAGCCAGATTCCTACAATCACTTATGACATGGTCAGTGACATCCCTGTAACCTTTGTTCTTTTTGTTGAATTTCTAAGGTTTTTTATATTCTATTTCCTAACTATAACTTCAGTGTAAACTTTGGTTTATTCTGTGAATTTCTAAGGTTTATTCATTCTATTTCCAAACTATACATCCCTGGGTCTGTGGGGGGTGATAAGTGTCTGAGTGGGTCTGAGAGTAGTTGTGTGAGTCTCTGAGTGGGTACATGAGTAACTAAGTAGGTCTGTGAGTGAGTGCATGAGTCTCGGAGTAGGTCTGTGAGTGTGTGCATGAGTCTCTCAGTGGGTACATGAGTGTATGAGTGGGTCTCTCTGCGAGTGCATGATTCTGAAAGTTGGTCTGTGAGTGAGTGCACGAGAGTCTGAGTTGGTTTGCGAGTGAGTGCATGTGTCTCTGTGGGTGTGTGAGTGGGTGTGTGAATGTCTGAGTGGATCTATGAGTTAGTACAGGAGTTTCTCCATGGGTGTGTGAGTGGGTGCCTGAATTTCTGAGTGGGTATGTGAGTTGGTGTATGACTGTCAGAGAGGGTCTGTGAATGAGTGCGTGAGTGTCTGAGTGGGTCTGTGAGTTGGTGCATGAGTGTCAAAGGAGGTCTTTGAGTATGTATGAGTGGGTCTGTGAGTTTTTGTGTATGTGTCTGAGTGGGTATGTTGGAGGGTGTGTGAGTGTCTGAGTGGGTCTGTCAGTGGGTGCAGGAATATCTGAGTGGGTCTCTGCATGAGTGCATGAGTCTCGAAGTTGGTCTGTGAGTGAGTGCATGAGTGTCTAAGTGGGTCCCAGAGTGAGTGCATGAGTCTCCCAGTGGGTGTGAGTGGGTACTTGAGTGTTTGAGTAGGTCTGGGAGTGAGTGCATGAGTCTCAGAGTGGGTCTGCAAGTGAGTACTCGAGTCTCTGAATGGGTCTGCAAGTGAGTATATGAGTCTCAAAGTGGATGTGTGAGTGGGTGCGTGAGTGTCAGACAGGGATGTGAGTGAGTGTCTGAGTGGGTCTGTGAGTGGGTGCATGAGTGTCTGAGTTGGTCTGTGAGTGGGTACATGTGTGTTAAAGGTTATCTGTACATGGGTGTGTGAGTGTCTGAATGGGTCTGTGAGTGGGTGTTTGGGTGTCAGAGTGGGTCTATGAGAGGGTGTACAACTGAGTGGGCCTGTGAGTGGGTACGTGAGTATCTGAGTGGGTCTATGAGTGGAAGCGTAAGTGTCTGAGTGGGTCTGTGTATTGAGTGCATGAGTCTCTCAGTGGGTCTGTGAGTGAGTGCATGAATCTCTCAGTAGGTGCGTGAGTGTATGAGTGGGTCTCTGTGTGAGTACATGATTCTGAAAGTGGGTCTGTGAGTGAGTGAATGAGTCTCTCCATGTGTGTGAGTAGATGCATGAGTATCTGAGTGGTTTTGCGAGTGAGTGCATGTGTCTCTCTGTGGGTGTGTGAGTGGGTGCGTAAGTGACTAGGATGGATTGTGAGTTAGTGCATGACTCTCTCAATGGGTATGTGAGTGGGTACATGAGTGTCTGAGTGGGTCTGTGAGTGAGTGTATGAGTCTCTAAGTGGGTCTGTGAGTAAGTACATGAGTCTCTGAGTGGGTCTGTGAGTGAGTGCAAGAGTCTCTAAGGGGGTGTTTAAGTGGGTGTATGAGTGTCTGAGTGGGTATGTGAGTGGGTGCATCACTGTCAGAGGGGGTCTGAGTGAGTGTGTGAGTGTCTGTGTGGGTCTATAAATTGGTGCATAAGTGGGTCTGTGAATGGGTGCATGAGTATCAGAGGGGGTCAGTGAGCATGTATGAGTGTATGAGTGGGTCTGTGATTTTTTGTGTATATGTCTGAGTGGGTTTATTGGAGGGTGAATGAGTGTCTGAGTAGGTCTGTCAGAGGGTGCGTGAGTGTCTGAGTGGGTCTGTCAGTCGGTGCATGAATGTCTAAGTGGGTCTGTGAGTGAGTGTATGAGTCTCCCATTGGGTATGTGAGTGTGTACATGATTGAGTATCTGAGTGGGTCTCTGCATGACTGCATGAGTCTCAAAGTGAGTCTGTGAGTGAGTGCATGAGTGTCTGAGTGGGTCCCAGAGTGAGTGCATGTGTCTCTCAGTGGGTGTGTGAGTGGGTGCGTGAGTGTTTGAGTGGGTCTGAGAGTGAGTGCATGAGTCTCTGAGTACGTCTGGAAGTGAGTACTCGAGTCTTTGAGTGGGTCTGCGAGTGAGTACATGAGTCTCTCAGTGCATATGTGAGTATGTGAGTTTCTGAGTGGGTCTATGAGTAGGTGTGTGGGTGTTGGAGTGGGTCTGTGAATGGGTGCATGAGTGTTAGAGGCAGACTGTGCATAGTTGTGTGAGTGTCTGAGTGGGTCTTTGAGTGGGTGTGTGGGTGTTGGAGTGGGTCTGTGAGAGGGTGCATGAGTGAGTGGGTCCACCAGTGGGTGCATGAATAACTGAGTGGGTCTGTGAGTAGGTGCGTAAATGTCTGAGTCGGTCTGTGTATTGAGTGCATGAGTCCCTCAGTGGGTCTGTGAGTGGGTTTAACAGTGTGAGTCAGTCTCTGAGTGAGTACATTAGTGTCTGAGTAAGTATCTGAATGTATTTTTCTTACCAGCTGAGCATCAGAACCCATTCAATGATATCGTATGTTGAAACAAAAACATTTTTCCACGTGTTTTACACCTAAATGGTCCCACAAATATCCCCAGTAATGCTAACAGTACTAAAGACAGCCATCACAATGTGGTCATTCACCATAAAAATTCTCCTATATGCCATCACTCAGCCCCCAGTCATTCTCAAATTCCCCTAGAGTAAAACAATAAACCAGTTGGGTGAATAACTCCCTCCGTATGCCGACAGGCACCCCCATCAGCCACACAGTACCAAAGACACCCATGAGACATCCCAAAACCTTATAATAGAATGAAAACTCTCCTTGGACACATTCAAGAAAATCCCTCAACACATTGAAAGCAAATATGAAAAAAATGGATACATTTAGAGAATTCCAGTAAGATATGTGGCAATGCTAGACTGGCCAGCATGAAAGGTCTGTGTATTTTGGGTCCTGTGGGCCATGACAGGGCTATAAAACCAGTCCACACACTGGTCCATTTAATCTAACCCTGTTGGCAGTGCCCGACTTTCTGAAAGGCTAGCCAAACAATGTGAGATGGAACACTGGAATGGCAGGTCACAAAAACACACTGGAGTTCAGTGTTGGACTGGCCTTTCCAGTTGTCTGGGCCTGGCAGGTGAGCAGCTTGATAGGGCCAATGTCTGGGCTGATTTTAATGGTCCTGTGGACTGTGCCAGGGTAAAAAAAGCTGACACACTAGCATTTTTAGCTGGCCCACCTGGCAGTAGATGACTCATCAAAAGGTCAGTCCTACACTGCGAGTGGGAGTTGTAGCACAAGGCAAATGCTTTGTGAGGCAGGAGCTTCCTATGTTCCCCTTTACACAATGCATGCCACTGAATACATTCTTGGATCTTGGAAAAAGTGCAGGGAGCAGCCTAAAGCCTCTTCTCAGCAAAAATGGACACTCAGATGTCCATTAAAAAAAAGGCAGCATATACATCACTCCACACGAATGCTTTCCAATTTTCAAGCTTGCACTGAGTAGAAAGTGCAGGAGCACGGCAGAAATTAGACGGTAAGAGAAGATGGAAGAGTGCATGATGAGTAGTGCATTCTGACTCACAAGTCTAATGGACTAACTGAACAATTAGTGACAGAAATGTCACAAATGCATTTGTGGAATTATTACAAAAGTGAAACACATCACGCTTACTCAGGAGGCCGACTGAAACAGTCCGGGTCTTGGTTATTGCGCTCCCTCGAGCTCCTGCTCTGATTATGTGAAGGGCTCACTAGCAAAGTTCATACTTAGGTCAGGCCTGACTGGGGGACATGTGCTGCGCCATTTCTGGGGCTGACAGCACCTTGGAGCAGATCTCAGTCACCAGTAGCCAGCTTATGTATTCTTTGCAGCCTGTGAATGTATGAGACACATAAGTGAAATGCAAAAGTCTGACACAAAAGTTAGCTTTCTGAAACTGGTAACCTGCACGCTCAGTATCTCAGTACCTGTACAAATACAAGCATAAGACTTGTCACCCATGCTCCCAAGCCAATATGGCTTAATTTTGTAATTTGAATAGTATTGCAAATGCAAAATATGTTATGAAATACACATGATGTTTAAAGATATCAAGGGCAGCACAGAACTCTAACATTCAGTGTTGGAGGCTGGATGCTGAAGGCTGTAAAAATATAGAAAATATGTCATGTGCCAGAGCTTCAATCTTAGGTTTTGAAAAGCACAGGGCAAAACAGCATTCAAATACCAGGTGCAACAAGCAGAGGAGAACTTGGAAAATCAAATGCTTGTGCACAAGAAATGTACAAATCACATATGCATGTATCAAATAAATAGCTGCAAATAATTATGACTATGGCGCAGTAAACAAATTGCGTTCAGAAGAAACCTAGGGGTATATTCACAAGAACGTGCGTTAAACATCGCCAGAATAGCTTACCGCAACTCCTCACATCGCAGCCCATCGTGGGAAAATAACTCTGTGTTAACGTGGCATTCACAACACGGCGATACCGTGCGATATTCGCACGATAACGCGGCAAATGTCCGCGAAACAACTACTGCGACGGCGATAACAATCCAAACCCTAACGCTAAAAAAGCTGTGATGCGCCCAATGGTGATGAAACAACCGTGATAACCAGCAGGAGGTCAGCAATACCCACGCACCATGCGAGAAGTGGCACCATAAAAGTACCCACAAAAAGACACCAACATGTAAACGTACTGCGGAGCACCATGGAAGCACCTGGCCCGAGTGCTGAGGCCAACTCGAACCCCACAAGCACAACAGAGGACCAGCCCGGAACCCCAGGGTCGGGGAAGGGCAAGGAGAAGAGGAAGAGGAAGACAGGGTACCACACCGCAGGAAAACCGGATCCACTGCACGGTGTGGACAGAACACCACCAACAACTGTCCATCACCACCACCGTGTCATTGGCAAGACAAATGGAAAAATGGCAGTCCAACGAGATGACTGCGTAGGACTGAACTAGCTGTGGGCACATCACCCATGAACAACATACTCACAACCCCCCAACGTAGCCCCACGTCCATGTAGGAAAGAGGTCTGTGTGAAAAGATGTCAAAGTCGGTAGCAGGCCTGAAGGTGTGTCCACCATCACATCTGACAACAGCACCTACCATCGCATACCTACCCACACCCACCTGGGTGGACACAGACTGTCCAGAACTATCACAGTGACCCACATGCCAAGTAATCGGACCCCATACCCACAATGGTGACGTCATAGAGCTGCACAGGTCTACCAGCAACTATCCCAAACCACCAAGTCTGGCGCACAGAGGTGGACCTGCCAATAGGAACTCACCCCTAAATGAAATGCGTCATCCAGTCCCACCCTGTGTACGGACAATGCCCAATGAGGCACACGAATTGCCATCCTACCCAACACCCATCACAGTTGAACACAAGTGTGACAGCGCAGACTTTATTGGCATGTGCGTGGAACTACGGGCAATACAAGGGCCACAACATGCAGACCAAGGCATCAGACAATCACAGGCAGCATAGGAATGCAGCCATGTCCACTGTTGTTGTGGCAAATGTGGACTCATCACCAGAATGCAACAAGGTGTTGGGACCTGTGCCATGGGTTACCATCAGTTGTGGCTGCTGGAACAGCGTTAGTCATCCATGAAAGCGAGTGCAGCTTCCTGTGCAATCAGTTCCAGGAGTACGTCATTGTCGAGCTCAAGGAACACGAGGGCGAGCCAATCCATCAACTGGTCCGGACAGATGTGCTCCGTCCACGCCGTCTCACCAATCCGCAGAACAGCCCAATAGGGGGGCGCCTCAATGTGGTCACTGCACACGAGGAATCGTGCAAATTCCCATGTCCACCTGCCAGCACATATGCCAAATATCCAGGCATCCCATGAACGGGAATCACGGTTACACTCCTGGTCGTGGTCCAACAGGGGGTGCACACACAAGTCATAATCCAGTTCAGCCACCGTTGCATTGGATAGGCAGACATCCATGGGCCACTCGAATATGCATGTTCGACAGTGGAACCAGGGCTGGACGCAGGTGACGTACGCAAGACGGAAGCTCAGACGGTAACTGATGCGCAACACTGCAAGTGGCAGGGCCCCCAACATTTGCAGCATTCGGGCACGGTACAGTCCCACGTGACTGGGGTTGTGCATGTGCCCGTGATGTTCGGCCATTGCGGTGGTGGCACTCGCAGGACCGCCACTCCTCTGACCTGCGGCAGTCATGTGGATGAAAAGCCACAGCTCGGAGCAATGAGTCGTATGGGCGTGCGACGTTAGGACGTATGTGTTGTTGTGTACGTAAGTGTGAAGGCCATTCCATGCAAGAGTACCCCGGGCAAGGGCCTCTGTGTGTGGGGTGTGTATACGTTGGTCCTTCATCATCGCTGTGTGAAGTGTGGGAATCGTCACCATCTGCTATGATATCACTCACAGGGGGTTTCTACAGCATGCTGTGTCCAAGGTCGGAAGTGCAGATGCCCGTCCGCCTCCTGTGTGAAGACAATGGAGCATTCATCCCTGATGTCACTCTGACTACTCCTTGCAATGTGGAAATGTGATGTGGTCTACACGCTGCAATTGAGGCTAGGCCTTACGCCCATGGCGCACCAAGAACGATACACACGGCAGTTGGCATGCATGAGCCAAGAGCCCGAGCGGACTTGCACACCTTGTACATTCCCATGTGCACGTGCGCCCTCCGGCTGCATGCAACATTGCACATCGTGGCCCGTGTTGCGCAGACACTGCGACAGAGGCACACGCATGTGTACATTTCCTGCCCAGACCAGGACCACGCCCAGATCCCGGAGATGATACTTCACACCCCTACGCTGGACGTGCGTACGCAAGCCCAATCCACTCCGTATACGTATAAAGGGTGGGATGACAGAGCTACATGGACCAGATCTTCAACAATGCCGGAGGGGACAATGCTGCGCCCGCCTGCGATGTCACGTGATGCAATCATGAAGGGACCATGACTTGCGGGGCACAAAGCTGAACTGCGTGCGGCACGGCCCACGCGACACGGGACGGTGACTTTCGTCGCACTGGGTTAGTGGCACATGGAGCACGTCGGCTGGCACAGGCATGCCACCATGAGTCGGTGACTCACTGGGCACTGAGGTAGGGCCACCTGATGTGCTGAGCGGGTGCACAGCCTGCGATGATGCCCCGTCCTGGCTGTCCGGGCTGGTGAGGGTTGGTGTGAGCCCTGCTGGACCGCAGTGTAGGCCGGAGCCTGCATGCGACGTGGGCCTACCGCCACGAGGCGTTGCCTCAAGGTTCACGGAGTTAGTGGCACCTATGATGCTGAGTGGGTGTGCAGCCAGCGTTGATGATGTGTGCACTGTTATGGACTCTCCCATTCAGAAATCAAGGCCCAGATCCAGGTGTGTGACCTAGTGGCCCGCGGGGCAGGTCTGCATGATGTGGAGTCTGCCAAGGTCGCGTGTCATGGGCTTGAAGCATGCACCGGCACGTGGTTGGAGACACACCAGTGGCGGAAGGTGAGCAGTGAGGCCTGGGGGCGCATGGACGGACAATATCCAATGGACAGCGGGAGGGGCTGGGGTGCAGCAGCATGTGTGCGCAGGGGCGGGCGAGCGATGTTGCCGCGTGCAATGGTATGTACTCTGCCATCATTACATCTGGACTCCATTGCAGATGAAAGGACATGGTGGACTGCAGTGGATACCGGCACATGGTTGGAGACACACCGGTAGCAGCAGGTGGGCTGTGGGGCATGGGTGCGCAGGGGCGGCTGTCTCCCGCCCTCTCATCCTTTCGCTGTCTCTTTCTCCCTCTCTCTCTCTCTCCCTCTCTCTCCCTCCCTCTCTCTCACCCTTTGTTTCTCGCTCTCTCTCTCCCTCTCCCTCTCTCTCTCCCTCTCTCTCTCTCCCTCTCTCTCCCTCCCTCTCTCTCACCCTTTCTTTCTCGCTCTCTCTCTCCCTCTCTTTCCCTCTCTCTCCCTCCCTCTCTCTCTCCCTTTCTTTCTCGCTCTCTCTCTCCTTCTATCTTGCTCTCTCTCTCTGTCCTTTGATGAGCGCATGACACACGTTCTCATCTCGGATTTTGTCTTGCAGGCTGTGGCTTCCAGATTGTCTGGAGTGGATCCGCAAGGACTAATCCAATTTGTTGTTTTGTGTTGTGTATTAATACAGTTTTGTTATGGGAATTTCACAGTTGAATGTTTGATTCTCCTTATTCTGACCACACATGTGTGTTTGTTGTTGTATGTGTGCGACATCAGGGTCTTTCTTATCTCGTGATTTTGTGAAGTTGCTGTGGCATATCTTTGTTCGGGGTGGGTGGGCCGGGGGAGGGCCCAGGGGTGTGGGGAGATCCTGGGGGTGGTGGTGGTGGGTGTTGTGGGCCTCTGGAGTCTCCGAGCTGCATGAGCAGTGGCTCCATGGCATCTGTTGTTCTCCAGGTGTGGCTGTGGGCTGGGCTCCCTTTTGAGGTGCAGGTAGTCGTCCTGCTTAACACCAGGTGTAAAATCGCTGCTGCTAGCGCGGCTTATCGCCTGGTTTTGGTTCGCATCGCGGATCTGGCTGTTCGTTGTGAATGTCGCGGTGTGGTGTTTTCGTGTGTTTTCGCACAGGAACGCCTACTCTGCATCTCATTAGCGTTAGTTGGTGGTGTCAACCGTGGCAATGTTTTTTGCGGCAGCTATCACTGGATATGTGGCGATAGAGGCAGTTAGCACCAGCTTGCGAATGGGGCGATAATTATATCGCCACTTTTGCTGCGCTAAAGAGTCGATGACTCGGCGATACGTCCTTGTGAATATGCCCCCTAGTGAGAGCAGTGAATGTAGGACCCTAACCATCACAATATGAAAAAATTGGGCTGGATTGTGGAGCCTTTCAAAATGTACCTGTTGGAACAGTTCCTCATCTCCTGGTCATCACCATCTTCCTCGCAGCCTATTGCATGTTTCGTCTGGCAAAGGGTGGCAATGAGACATGGATCCCAAAATGTGAGGCACCCCTAGAATGAGAGGGAGCAAGTATGCTTCACAGGCCTTGGGCGTGCCTCTGAAGGTTGGAGGTGGAAGATCGTATGCCTGAGCATTGTAAAGATACTTCTCAAAAGCAGTCATCTCCCTCTCTCTGAAACAGAAAAGACCAACTTAAACATCAAGAACGATATAGGAAGGTAAAAATTATAGCACTTAGATACATATGGAGTTGTCCCTCAGTCTGCTGAGGTCAAATAGCCAGGTTTCTGCAGTGAAATTTGCTAAAAAGAAAAATGCGCACCCCGAGTTTCAGTGGTTCAATCTACCTTTTCCTACAAAAATAAAACTTACTTTATGAAGCAGGCACGTGTCCATGAACACAAAAAATGGTAACGTGTAAGTGCAGCACGGTGAAAGCTAAGATATAAAATAAAAGACACTGACCTGCCCATTCCCAGCCTCGACGGACGAATAAAATATACAAAACCAACTATCTGAGCAGCATAAGCATGACACTACAAGAAAACCTGCATGTTGCCGCTTCTGAAAATTCTGAACATAAAAAGGTGCAGAGCGGCAGCTGGCCAGTCCGTCTCTTCCGTGCTAAGATTCTGCGCTCCTGTGATGTTATCTTCATTCTATAGTGCTTTGGAAGTGCTCTGTGTGAATGCAGGCACAAGTGTTTTCAGATAGGTGACAACACATTTGAATTGCAGAGAGTTATATATCTCAAATGTGTGACATGTTGTGCTTGCAGGACCCTGTCTACAATCGCCTGGTATTGCTGAGTTGAAAGCACAGCCGCCCTCGGACATACACTGTGGCACCTGATGCAAAGACTGCCTTCACGTTTCTCCGCTGTCCAGTGAGGGTGGAACTCACCCCATTGTGCCATCCAATGCCTGTAGTTTGAGGGGGAGCTGGATGTAAATTTAGAGCAAATGTGGCAAGTTTGAAAAAGCTGCTGCCCCCGTTGCCTCCGCTGAATGTGGGTGCACTAACACAGAGCACAAGAGAAATGCATCGGCAGAGCCGCGTTCAAAATAGCGCCCCCTTTCTTGTCATCAGGGTGTAAGCCGGTAAGTAATATTAACCCCTGATTATTTCAGAAAGAGAGATGAATTGTTGTATAAGACAGGGGATGCTCAAAGTGGGAAGGGAGGCAAAGGAAAAGAATTGCCTCTAGAGGGCAGTGCTCAGGGCTGATCTAATTAGCCCAAGCACTTTCAGTTTCTACATAGGGGCAGATTACATTGGCCCGTGGCACTGTTATGGTTAATATACACTTGCCCCAGGGACGTGGCCCACCTAGGGGCTTTAAACAAGGGCTAAAGACCGCACTTTAAAAAAAAAATTGCCACAAATTTGCAAATCTGTCACAATTTTCACCACAAAAATAAAAAGAAAGCCAGAGCTAATGGGTCAGGGTACTCCTACCCTGCTCCCTTTTCTTCATTTATGTTTTTACTGGGAAGCCAAGTCCCAAGATGGCTGGCACACTTCCTTCTTAAAGTGTTGGCAGCCAATCAGATCTCAACACAAGATTGGGAGGGTTCACGAAGCCTTGGCGTCCCTAGACATACAAATTTGAATTTCTTTTAGTGAGTCAAAAATTATTGAATGGATTTATACCAACTAACAAAAAGGGTTCTTTCTGTGTGATTCCGTCCAGCGGTTCGGGTTATAGTCGTGTCTAAAATCTCTATGGAATTTAACATGGGAAATCACTTATTTTGACCCACCTTTTTCTCAGTCCCCGCTTGACAGATCTCCCCGAAACTTTCCATGCTCAACAAGAATCACAGGTGCACTTTTAAAAAAAAATTGCAAAGATTCATCAAACAGCATCAAAGTTATTGGCAAGTGAAAAAACACTTTTCCTATGGAAACATGGTCTTAACTATAACTAGTTACTGGCTGTAAATTACCTACAGGTGCTCATCAGTGGGCAGTTATAGTTATGACCATGTTCCCATGGGAAAAGCATTTTTTGACTTGCCTATATCTTCGGCGCCGTTTGACAAATCAACGCAAAATTTTCCCAAAAAAGTGCTCCAGTGAATCTTGTTCTGCATAGAAAGTTTCAGGTAATCCACCAAGTGGGGGCCGAGAAAAGGGGGCGGTCAAATAAGTGTGCTTCCCATGGTAATTCCCATAGGAGTTTTGAACATGATTATAGCCCAAACGCTGGACGGTATTACACCGTATTTGGGTACCTTTTGGTTCACAGATCACGCTTTCAGTTATTTGGTGTGAATCCATTTAGTAGTTGTTGAGAAATTTAAGGAAATTCAAATTTGTATATCTATGATCACGGCTAGTTCGCGAATAATAACAAGCTCATGCAGAGATCTGCAGAGCTATGTTTGGCTGCCAACAGTTCCATCAGGGAGTGTTGGCAGCCATCTTGGGACTTGTCTTCATCCTAGTCCTAAACACAAGTGATGAAAAAAAGAAAAGGGGGCAGGGTACAAATACCCTGAACCGTCTACCTCTGCTGCAGGGGTGCCAGAGGGATCACGCCAGGGCAAAGAAGCATTTGAAAAACAAAATTGATGCGAAATTGCAAATTTTGCGAGTTCGTGGCAAAAATAAAAAAACAAGTGCAGGCTCCTATCCTTGTTTTGAAAAGGAACGCGGTAGTCCAGGTACCAGGGGCATTTATTAAAAAAAGGAGGGGGGCGCACAGGGCCCCCTCATAAGGCTCTTGGAGCCGTTGGTATCACCACCTCTCCAGTACTTTAATGGGGGAGCCACGTGGACCGCCCTCCTGGGCTTACTACAAAGTTCGGGGACCACCACGTTCCCAGGGCTTTATTTACATAATGGGGCGGCCACATGGACCCCCCTTCTTGGCTTCCTCAAAGCCCCAGGGACAACCACCTCCCCATGACTTTCTTTTAATAATGGAGAGGGGCTGGGCAGACCTCCCTCTTGGGCTTACTACAAGCCCCAGGGACCACCACTTCCCCAGGGTAATACATTTAACAGATTGTGAGAGGTCGCATGGACCCCCCTGGGCCTTGGGGAACACCACCTACCCAGAGCCTACACAATATATATTACTGAGAGGAGGGGCGAGTGCCCCCCCCGGGCCATATATGGCCCCAGGGACCCACACCTACCCGGGGCCAGCCCATGCAAACAAAGGAGAAGCCCCCCTTCTGGAGCCATTAATGGCCCTTGGGACCACCACCCCCCAGGGCTGGCTCCTGCTATGTCCCTAGGTGCCCCCCTGGGACATAGTTGCTTGCTCTGAATTGGTGCGAGCTGTGACAGCTCCCGCCAAGTCAGAGCAAACAAGAACTCCACTCCGAGCAAGCGAGAGCTGTGAAACCGCTCCTGCTTGCTGAAAGCAGAATTTTTTTCTGTACAGTGGGCAGGGAAACAGACAAAAGGAAAAGGATTGCTCTCACACATGGAGCTGAATGTTTAGCAGCTCACTGTGTATAAAAGCAATGCAGGCTCCTGCAGGTGGCAAGGAGCTAGCAGGGACTGCAGGGGAATTCAGGCTTCCCCTGCAGAACCCAACGGTGCTCACTGGGTACCCTGGGTGGGCTGCATGGCACCCAGCATTTGAAGGCCGGACCCCAGGGGATGGGATGGGGTCTCTGGGGCTGAAATCGGCCAGGGAGGGCTATGTGGGCCCCCTCCCCCATTGAATTAAGGCCAGGCCCTGGGGAATGGGGTCCCCAGGGCCGAAATCAGCCCTTGGTGGAGGGCTGCACCCCCCTCAATAGCTGCCAAGGTTTCAGATTACTATTTGTGACATTTTCATAATTTCAGTGTAATTATGAGTGTCATTTCAACGACTATGAGTGACACTTTTTCGGAGTAAAATCTAGGCTTGAGCAGTGAACTCCGCTCCGTTGGCGGAGTTTGTGGGGTTTTCTGCACTCCGCGCTCCACGGAGCTTGCAGAGTGCAGAAAACTCTGCTCCGCGTAGTGCAGCGGAGTTTATTCCCCGCTTGCGCTCACAAACGGTAAGTTTGTGAGCGCAAGCTGCCGTTCGGGTAGAATTTCTACCCGAGCAGCAGGAAGACCAGTGCGAACGGCAGTTCGCACTGCATTCCGCCACTTGCGGAACTTCGCAGAGGTTTTTTGTCACTTCGCGGAGTTTTGCGTAGCAAAACCCTGCAAACTTTGCACAGGCCTGGTAAAAGCAAGCAATGAAGACAAAGGATATATATAAATATAAAAAATGACACCCATTTAATTAACGAGAAAATCTAAGAAGATATTAAAACTGCTGCAAAGCACCAGAAATGGGAAGGGCGCTAACCAGAGACAGACTGCATGACTGCGGTTTTTCAGGTAACAGAGGGCAGGCTATAAAATTTTGAACTTGTCAAGATACACAATATAGGCATTTTTCAAGATATGGGAGACCACGTGCATTTATGCTTGCTGCAACACAAAATGTGTGGTAATGTAATGGAAATCAACACCAAAACCCACAATACCAGACTCAACATTCCGGTAATTGGGCATAGAAATCAACTCACACTCTGACCTGTCACATGATAACACCTACTCTTCAAGGAGAGTACTGGCAGTGCTTGAGAAAAGAAAAAAGAAGCTGCTAGCTGCCACCTGCCACTTCACACGCTGTAGGTGTTTATCAAGGTATAGGAGACTCCGTGCTTTTAATGATGCTGCAGGCAAAGTTTGTTGTAATATCCTTAAATCACCAGTAAAACCCGTAACACCAGATCAAACAGGCCCACAAACATGCAAATTATTTCAGCCCACAGACTGACATGCAGAACTACTCCTCTGGACTACACTGCACAGGCGGTGGGTGCAGCAATGAAAAAGGAATCTGCCGCCTGCCATATCATACCACTATATATGTTTTGAAAGCTATTAGCGATGTCCACTGTGCATTTTAGCTTGCTGTGGCAAGGTATGTACAGCACAGATATCAGCAATAAAACACAATGCACCAGACCCTATATGGCCACAAATCACAAAAAAAAAACACAGTCAGACCTGTCACACCTAGTAGCCTTCGTAAACATTACTGGCAGGAGGTGAAGCAAGGGAAAAAAAGCTGGCTCCCGCCACTTCACACTCGGTATAGGTGTTTTGCAGTAGTCACTCCTTCTGTTTGATCTTGCTTCAGGCAAAGACTGCTTTGCTGTAATATCAGTGAAATCACCATTAAAACTCAGCGCAAAAGACCCAAAAGGCCTACAAAAAGCCACAATTAACCAGCTCACACACTGATGTTCACAGCTACCCCTACGGGACAGGACTATTCTGCACAGGCTGCGGAGATACAAAGAAAAAGCAAGCTGCCACCCACCGCCTCAATGTCAGGGCTCTGCATTGTTACAGTTATGTTTGTTTATACCACGGATGCAGTGATAGGCCATGTGGTGTGCTGGAGCGAGAGGCCAGCAGTGCTTGATTAAATCCGAGGGTCAGCCTGCTCAGCTCCAGTAGCTAAATACAGTCCCAGTACATTGGCCGGATGGACTGTGAGTTACGCCCACTGTATATTTCAGACAGCACAGAGGGCATGCACTAGTACCACGCTAGGCAATTAAATAAAGCTTCCTGATGAGCGTGGTCAGTGCACTATAAATGCGTGACTAATGCATTTCAGTACTGTGATGCAGACACCATGCAAAAATGTGTTAGTCTAACCTCAGATTGGCAGGGCTGCCCCTCCCTCATTCAGTTATGGCTGGGCCCCAGGAGATAGGTTCCCAGGGCTGAAATTGGCACTGGGAGGGAGGCCATATGGCCCTACTGCCTATTAAATTTCAGCCAAGACCAGGGGGATGGAGTCCCCAGGGCTGAAATCAGCCCAGGGAGGGGGGGAGCACGTAGCCCCCCCTCCCATATTAAGTCATTGCCAGCCCTGGGGGATGTGGTCCCCAGGCCAGTCTGGCCCTGATGCTCATTGCACAAAAATTAAACCTCAACGGTAATCACTTACACATATAAACATAGCAGAAACCCCCGTTGAAACTCCACTTAACTCCTAGGCTTGGAGAAGGCAAAGCAAGTGTGTTTTCGTGGCAATTCCATATTGAAAAATTATCTGAAATCCTTTGAGGAGGTGACTGCATCATTGATCTATTGGAGCGCAATATGTATGTGACTAGTGGGTTCTTCCTTGTCCTCTCCTGGTGAGAGCAGAGTACATGGTTCTCCCTTTAAATTGCTAGGAGTATGCAAATGTGGAAATCACTTGGATGCTTCCCTGTTTGGTCCCGCCCACCTTCGTAGTATCCAAAGGTCTTCCTGCCTTTTGACAGGAATGATGGACAGTTTTATATAGTGCGGACTTGACTCGGGGGTATCAGAGCACTTTACAAATTTTGGATAGACATACACTTTACAAGGAGAGTACAAACAAATAGTAGGCATACAGGGTAATACAAAGCAAACTTTTGCAGTATACAATAAATGGTGGAGTAGAAGAATAGTAATTTCCAGAGATAGAGATGTTGGGTTTTTCCAGTTGTAGGAGGAGAGACTGATCTGATTGTTCCAGAGGTAGTGATGGACGGATTAAAGTTGTTCGGTGGGAGAATGTGAGGCAGTAGAACAAGTGTTTTGGGAGGGAGTGTTCAGGTATTTGTAGAGAAGAAAAAATTCAACTTTTTAATACAAATAGAGGAATGATTGATTGTCACATAGATCCTGGGTAGTGTATTCCAAATTCTAGGCTCATTCCCAGAGAAGGAACAGGCAAGTTATTTTTCTTTTTTAAATTTGGAAGGAATCAGTAGTAGGGTGTTAAAACTTTCCATTGGCCTCTTTTGTCAAGTTTTTGAAAGTTTGTTAGCAAGGTAGTTTGGTTTCTCTGTATAAAGACCTTTGTGGGTTATGCAAGCAGTTTTGAAAATGCTTCTTTCTTCTATAGGTAATCAGTTAAATATGGGGATATTATGAAACACATTTAAAAAATATACATTTATTTTCTCTACAAATGTCTGTGTACCTTAAAAATGACTACTTTGAAGGTCAATTATTTAAAGCATATTTTAAGATAAGTAACATTGGAAATCAGGCAGAACAATGAGACTTTAAAACACAGTGAATACTTGATGGAATCCACCGTTTTTACAGACTAGGAAAAATGTGTATATGTGATACAAACAAATGCAAAGGAATGTTTTAAGGGACTATTCCATGTAGCAGCATTGATAAGAAATATTGTCATCTACATATTCATCCTTATGCACAGGAAAGTGAATGGTTCCGAAGCTATCTTTCTCCAGCAACATGTCTCACAGTGTAGGCGCATCTGTGGATGAGGTGAACATTCTAGTTCTTCATTAGAACTCTGTGATCTTCCCAGGCAGCTGTCTTGGGATGAAGATGCAGTGATATGTGGACTGAAACTGTAATGAGGTGTGTCTCAGGTTCTAGCTATGAATCTCCTGGGTATATATCAACCTATCATCTATACGCCAATAAAATTGCAGACTTTTTGATAGTGTGCAGCTGTATGATTTAGAATGTGTTTTGACACAGCCTCAATAACTGATTTATTTTTATCTTCTTTTTCTTTAAAATCTTTTTATTAAAGGATTTAAACCTTGTACATAGTGCAGAACACATGACAGGCGTTTCAGTGATGTGAACGTGTTTTAGATACAATATGGGTATATTAGAAACAGTTAATATTGTGCATCACATATCCAACGGTATAATGACTAGGAGCAGAGCTGTATCTTGCCAGATGGGCAGTAGCTGTGGTGAGAAGAGAGGAAGAGCGAATGAGAAAGAGCAGAGAGGGGTGGGGAAGGAACCAAGAAGGGGGAGAGGAAAGGGGGGATGGGCTATCTCTGGTTGGGCCCGTCAAGGCCTCTAATGGGAGGTTAAGGGGGGGTATCAGGCTTTCTATTCTGTCAGGCTGGGAGTTTCCCCGAGGAGTTTCAGCTCCATGGACTAGGGAAAGGTCCTCAAACAGTTGGAGGGCACGGAGCTGTGGTGCGGTGAAGCAAGTGTATTCCAGTTTGGAGAAGTGATCAATCAGTGGCTGCCAGACACGTGTGAATTTGGGTTCCGTGTGTCACCCAACATGATAGAAGCTCCATCGCCATGACATGCCAGAGGTGGGTAAACCATAGAGCGATAGATGGTGCAGAGGGCTTCTTCCTGTGAAGGGCAGGTAATTGTTTGGCTGCACCAAGCATGTGTGAAAAAGGTGGCAATCAGAATGTGTCATAGCAGTAAGCATTAGGGGCAGTATGCCCATTATGACCACAGTGTGTGTGTTCGGTATGGGAAAACCAATAGTGTCTTTGATGTGGCTCAGGACTACCTTCCAATATAGGGTCAGTAACAGGCAGGGCCACCAGATGTGAATGAAGTCACTGGTCGCCGATTGGCAGCGCCAACAGAAAGGGGAGGAGGCAGGAACAGCTTTTGCAAGAGCAGGCAAGTATAGTACCATCTTGTCAAGAGTTTTTAAGCAGTTTCACATTGGTACTATGCTCCTGTGTATTTTGGGAATGTCGCGCCATAGCTGCTCCCATTGTTTTGGAGAGATTTCCTCTGTAATGTCTGCATGCCATTGTGTTTGGTATGAGTGAAGTTGGGCCGGGGTGGAGTGTTGCAGCACCTGGTATGTGTGAGAGATCAGGCCCTGCATGCCATCAAAAGAGTGTACCAGTGACTCAAAAGAAGTAAGCGGCCGAGTTGCCTCCTGTATGTTCAGTGGTGTGAGCAGCCAGTGTCGGAGTTGATAATATTGCAATCTAGACTCGTCCGGTAAACGAAAGCCTCGTTTGCATTGGTCAAAGGTTTTAAACGCATCTCCCTCAAAAAGGTCCTGGATCATGTGGCACTCGCCCTTTCTCCATGCCAAGAAAGATTATGGTTGCAGAGCGGGGGGAAAATCAGGGTTGCGTGCCCTGATGCAGACGTATGAACCTAACCTGGTCTGG
Source organism: Calotriton arnoldi (assembly GCA_963921515.1). Taxonomy (NCBI): domain Eukaryota; kingdom Metazoa; phylum Chordata; class Amphibia; order Caudata; family Salamandridae; genus Calotriton; species Calotriton arnoldi. Next base: position 815,315 of record CAWUFW010007595.1, read on the forward strand.
ATCAATCGGGTAGGTAGGGTTGCAGGCAGTTTGCCAAAACGTTTGTATACATTTTACCGTCTGTGTTCAGGAGGACAATAGGGCAGTAGGATGCAATAAAAGAGGGGTCTTTACCCGGTTTGGGGATGAGGGCTATCTCGGCCATGGACATAGTGGGGGTGAGATCCGTGGTGTCAGAAAACGAGTTAAGAAGTCACAGTAAATGGTCCTGTAGTGGGGGCAGGAACATGGGATAGAATGAAAGCGGGAGGCCGCCTGGACCCGGGGTTTTGCCAATGGGTAAATCTTAGAGCCGGTTGCAGCTCAGTCAAGGTAATCGGTGCCTCTAGGAGCTGTGAGTGGTGTGTGTCGAGGGACGCCCATGAGCAAGAAGACAGGAAGGAGTTGATATCACTTTGAGAGGTGGTTTCTTTCTCGTAAAGAGTAGTGTAGAAAGCGTAAAATGCTTGTTGCTTATCGCGTTCTGAAGTTGCCCAAGCACCATCCATACTTTTGACCTTGGAGATAGGGGCCATGCCACCCACCGGCAAAGTCGGTGAGCAAGAACAGATCCCACTTTATCTCCCTCTTCAAAGTATCTCTGCTTCAATGTCAGCAATGACCGTTCCGCCTTGTTTACCCGATGCGCCCTCACTTAGCCCCGAAAAAAGGCAAGTTGCTGTTTATGATGTCTAGAAGGTGCCGAGTTGTCCAGTCATTCCAGTGTCTTAATGTTGCTGGTCTGACCGGTTTTGACTAGTCGCACCTACTGTCTATCAGGCTATCACTATTGACATAATGACGCTCCAGGATGTTGCCTTAAAAACGTCCCACAAAGTAGAGCTTGGAGTTTCGGGTAGGTCATTTGAAGTGAAATAGGCCGAGATTTCCCACCGTATCTCAGCTATGTTAACCGGATCACGTAGGATATGGGGGAAGTCGCTAGCGGGGGCAGGGTCGCGCCGTATTGCATGACTTTGCAGCACCATTTCCAGATGGGCGTGGTTGGAGATGGAGATTTCTGAGATGAGAGACGATTCTAGTTCCAGCATGAGCGAGTGTGAGAGAAAGAAATAATCGATACAGGAGTATGAGCGGTGAACATGTGAGTAGAAGAACAATCTTGTGTGTCCGGGAATTTGTAGCACCAGGCATCTGTGAGGCCCTGCTCCGAGAAGGCCCTCTTCAATGCCGCAGACATTGCCCCGTGCCCTGGAAGGATGTAGCACTGCGGTCCTTTTTGGGATCCCAGACCAGATTAGAGCCCCCCCATAATTAGTCAGTCCCCCTCTAGTGTCACTTGCTCTTTCAATAAAGTTTTGAGGTAGAGGTCATGTGACTGATTGGGTGCATATTCATTGAGCAAAGTGAGGGGCTGTGCATTATGTTGGATCACAATTTTTAAAAACCGACCTTCCCTGTCCCTTACCACCCATGAACCCTGAAGGCAGAGTCCTGCTTTACATAGGATTGTAACCCCAGCAGTCTTGTTTGGGGAGGGTGCCCAGAATTGTGCCGGGTATTTTGGGTGAGCCATTCGATGTGTATTAGATTGCAAGAGGTGGGCCTCCTGTAAGAAGATAATATCAGGATCGTGGATGAGTGGATAGCGCCAGATCTGACGCCTCTTGTTGGGAGCATTAGGACTCTCACATTTAGGGAGAGAAATTTGATGTAGAAAGTGGTAACCATTGTCAAGAGCAAGGGGGACAGCTACTAATGTGGAGCAATTATAAAAAGATGCCTTCCCAAGAACTGGTGGGCCAGATTTCGAGGATGTCATTGGGCCTGTGTGACAGTTCGCGGAGTTGTCATCCATGTAAAGAAGAAAAGGGGAGGCTAGAAAGGGCAAGGACAAAAGGTTGTGGAAAGGGCCGTGGCTGACAGAAGGCCTTACATAGGACCAAGCATAGATGAGGAGTAGCCCAGTAGGTTCCTGTCCTCCACCCGAGACCACCCAAGAGAGAGAGAAGGGGGGATGGGTAGCAAATAACATCAACAGTAAAAGGCCAACAGGTCCAAACAACTCTATTACAGTCCTGGAATGGCCTTTTAGTCTGGGCACGGGCCATTGGAGAATTCACTCTTCAAGGGTTCGGATTGAGTAAAGGGGCGCTGGAGGAGTCAGTGAATTTCCCAGACCTCAACTTCCGCAGCCAGCGGTCGTCAGGGTGAAGGAGCGTCCCACCGTAGAGTCCTGGTCAGTGATAGAGGGGGAGCTTCAGGAACAGACCACTGCAAGGGTCAGATCAGTGGGTGGCAGAGAAAGGTGGCAGAAGAAGTGTTATTTTGCCTGGGCAGCAGTTCCTGGGTATGTGCCTATGGAGCATGTCACCACAAAGAATGCGGGGGACAAAGCAGCCATGTGTGGGCAGTTGGGATGCATTCACAGCAAACAGAGATTCTGTGTTCCAGCCAAGAGAGGGAGGTGCCTATCTTCATTCAGAGGCCACTTGGGAATGAGTAGGAGAATGAGCATTGTCCATGGAACGGAGATGATGATATCTTGCTTGGCTTGGAAGGTGGATTGTTCCTCAGCCTGAGTTCTGTGTTTAGGCCGGGGCACCGTGGACCACTCCGGGCGTATAGTCTCTTGAGATGAGATGGACGGAGGAGAAGGGCTGGTCTCGCGGGAGGTTGTAAGTAAGGGTGGGCGGAATTTGCGGAATTGCGTTTCGCGAAATTCCGCGAAACGACAACAAATCTCCGCGAGCACGCGGAATTTCGCGTGCTCGCGGAGATTTTGTTGCGCCCCTTTATATCTGTAAGTGCTTCCTGTTGAGGTTTAATTTTTGTGACAGGAGCATCGTGCCAGCCCAGAATGAATCCTGCCCTGCATATTTATCCAAGCAGATGAGTCCGTTTTGTGCAATACCTCTACTCAACTGGAGTACTTTCTACTGGCTAATCAGTAAGTGCTACCTCGTTGGGGAAATGTATAGTGCCTTTCCTACACTACAGCTACAAAGGACCAGAAGAATTGTCTCCAGTGACCTGTGTGTCTAACTTTGCCACCGCGCCAAAAGCGCCGGGGTCCTTTGATTAAGCTGTCCATCATAGTGGGGAAAGGGCGGGAAGACGTTGCATACCGCGAGTGTATGTGGGGCGGGGCTACTAGCCTGTTCTCATGCCTCTTGTTTATAAAGGGTCAGAGCAGGATCTCAGCGTCAGACGAGGAGAAGGAACCTCCTGGTCACAGGAACTACACGAGAATTGCGCTCTAGAAAATCAAGGATGCAAAGACCTCCATCAAGGATTACAGCTAACTTTTCACGTTGGAAATGGAGAGAAGGCACATCTGCTTAACCACGCTCACGAATTCTGCACACCTACCCTGCATATTTATCCAAGAAGATGCCTCCGTTTTGTGCAATACCTCTACTCAGCTGGAGTACTTTCTACTGGCTAATCAGTAAGTGCTACCTCGTTGGGTAAATGTATAGTGCCTTTCCTTTCCTACACTACAGCTGCGTAAAGGACCTGAAGAATTTTCCCCAGTGACCTGTGTGTCTGTAACTTTGCCACCGCACCGAAAGCACCGGGGTCCTTTGATTAAGCTGTCCATCATAGTGGGGAAAGGGAGGGAAGACGTTGCATACCGCTAGTGTATGTGGGGCGATGCCAAACGGGCGGGGCTTCTAGGCCCGTTCACATGCCTCTTGTTTCTAAAGGGTCAGAGCAGGATCTCAGCGGCAGACGAGGAGAAGGAACCTCCTGGTCACGGGAACTACACGAGGATTGTGCTCGAGAAAATCAAGGATGCAAAGACCTCCATCAAGGATTACAGCTAACTTTTCACGTTGGAAATGGAGAAAAGGTACATCTGCTTAACCACGCTCACAAATTCTGCACACCTACCCTGCATATTTATCCAAGAAGATGCCTCCGTTTGCTCTTGTGTGCAATGGCCAGGTAGGTCGCTCCCCCCGCCACACAGCTCCGCCTGTGTTGTCCGCCCGCTGCTGCTGGTAAGAACGCCCTTCCCTTTTTCCTTCTGTACCCCCGTTGCCCCATTTGTACTGTGCCCGCATTTGTCTGTTTTCTCGCCCCTTTTTTTCCTTCTGTACCCCCGTTGCCCCATTTGTACTGTGCCCGCATTTGTCTGTTTTCTCGCCCCTTTTTTTCCTTCTGTACCCCCGTTGCCCCTTTTGTACTGTGCCCGCATTTGTCTGTTTTCTCGCCCCTTTTTTTCCTTCTGTACCCCCGTTGCCTCTCGCCATTCCCGCCGCTGCGTCCCTGCGGCCCCGCCCCCTGACTGCCCATTCGCTGCCCCTGCCTCCCGCCTCCCAGCTGCTCCTCCCTCCCACCTCCCCATAAATGGCGGCCGCTGCGCGGTGAGGAGAGCGACCCTTGACCTTGCCAGGTAGGTCGCTCCCCCGCCACACAGCTCCGCCTGTGTTGTCCGCCCGCTGCTGCTGGTAAGAACGCCCTTCCCTTTTTCCTTCTGTACCCCCGTTGCCCCATTTGTACTGTGCCCGCATTTGTCTGTTTTCTCGCCCCTTTTTTTCCTTCTGTACCCCCGTTGCCCCATTTGTACTGTGCCCGCATTTGTCTGTTTTCTCGCCCCTTTTTTCCTTCTGTACCCCCGTTGCCCCATTTGTACTGTGCCCGCATTTGTCTGTTTTCTCGCCCCTTTTTTTCCTTCTGTACCCCCGTTGCCCCTTTTGTACTGTGCCCGCATTTGTCTGTTTTCTCGCCCCTTTTTTCCTTCTGTACCCCCGTTGCCTCTCGCCATTCCCGCCGCTGCGTCCCCGCCCCCCTGACTGCCCATTCGCTGCCCCTGCCTCTCGCCTCCCAGCTGCTCCTCCCTCCCACCTCCCCATAAATGGCGGCCGCTGCGCGGTGAGGAGAGCGACCCTTGACCTTGCCAGGTAGGTCGCTCCCCCCGCCACACAGCTCCGCCTGTGTTGTCCGCCCGCTGCTGCTGGTAAGAATGCCCTTCCCTTTTTCCTTCTGTACCCCCGTTGCCCCATTTGTACTGTGCCCGCATTTGTCTGTTTTCTCGCCCCTTTTTTCCTTCTGTACCCCCGTTGCCCCATTTGTACTGTGCCCGCATTTGTCTGTTTTCTCGCCCCTTTTTTTCCTTCTGTACACCCGTTGCCCCATTTGTACTGTGCCCGCATTTGTCTGTTTTCTCGCCTCTTTTTTTCCTTCTGTACCCCCGTTGCCCCATTTGTACTGTGCCCGCATTTGTCTGTTTTCTCGCCCCTTTTTTTCCTTCTGTACCCCCGTTGCCCCTTTTGTACTGTGCCCGCATTTGTCTGTTTTCTCGCCCCTTTTTTTCCTTCTGTACCCCCGTTGCCTCTCGCCATTCCCGCCGCTGCGTCCCTGCGGCCCCGCCCACCTGACTGCCCATTCGCTGCCCCTGCCTCCCGCCTCCCAGCTGCTCCTCCCTCCCACCTCCCCATAAATGGCGGCCACTGCGCGGTGAGGAGAGCGACCCTTGACCTTGCCAGGTAGGTCGCTCCCCCGCCACACAGCTCCGCCTGTGTTGTCCGCCCGCTGCTGCTGGTAAGAACGCCCTTCCCTTTTTCCTTCTGTACCCCGTTGCCCCATTTGTACTGTGCCCGCATTTGTCTGTTTTCTCGCCCCTTTTTTTCCTTCTGTACCCCCATTGCCCCATTTGTACTGTGCCCGCATTTGTCTGTTTTCTCGCCCCATTTTTTCCTTCTGTCCCCCCGTTGCCCCTTTTGTACTGTGCCCGCATTTGTCTGTTTTCTCGCCCCTTTTTTTCCTTCTGTACCCCCGTTGCCTCTCGCCATTCCCGCCGCTGCGTCCCTGCGGCCCCGCCCCTGACTGCCCATTCGTTGCCCCTGCCTCCCGCCTCCCAGCTGCTCCTCCCTCCCACCTCCCCATAAATGGCGGCCGCTGCGCGGTGAGGAGAGCGACCCTTGACCTTGCCAGGTAGGTCGCTCCCCCGCCACACAGCTCCGCCTGTGTTGTCCGCCCGCTGCTGCTGGTAAGAACGCCCTTCCCTTTTTCCTTCTGTACCCCCGTTGCCCCATTTGTACTGTGCCCGCATTTGTCTGTTTTCTCGCCCCTTTTTTCCTTCTGTACCCCGTTGCCCCATTTGTACTGTGCCCGCATTTGTCTGTTTTCTCGCCCCTTTTTTCCTTCTGTACCCCGTTGCCCCATTTGTACTGTGCCCGCATTTGTCTGTTTTCTCGCCCCTTTTTTTCCTTCTGTACCCCCGTTGCCCCTTTTGTACTGTGCCCGCATTTGTCTGTTTTCTCGCCCCTTTTTTCCTTCTGTACCCCCGTTGCCTCTCGCCATTCCCGCCGCTGCGTCCCCTGCTGCCCCGCCCCCTGACTGCCCATTCGCTGCCCCTGCCTCCCGCCTCCCAGCTGCTCCTCCCTCCCACCTCCCCATAAATGGCGGCCGCTGCGCGGTGAGGAGAGCGACCCTTGACCTTGCCAGGTAGGTCGCTCCCCCGCCACACAGCTCCGCCTGTGTTGTCCGCCCGCTGCTGCTGGTAAGAACGCCCTTCCCTTTTTCCTTCTGTACCCCCGTTGCCCCATTTGTACTGTGCCCGCATTTGTCTGTTTTCTCACCCCTTTTTTTCCTTCTGTACCCCGTTGCCCCATTTGTACTGTGCCCGCATTTGTCTGTTTTCTCGCCCCTTTTTTTCCTTCTGTACCCCCGTTGCCCCTTTTGTACTGTGCCCGCATTTGTCTGTTTTCTCGCCCCTTTTTTTCCTTCTGTACCCCCGTTGCCTCTCGCCATTCCCGCCGCTGCGTCCCCTGCGGCCCGCCCCCCTGACTGCCCATTCGCTGCCCCTGCCTCCCGCCTCCCAGCTGCTCCTCCCTCCCACCTCCCCATAAATGGCGGCCGCTGCGCGGTGAGGAGAGCGACCCTTGACCTTGCCAGGTAGGTCGCTCCCCCGCCACACAGCTCCGCCTGTGTTGTCCGCCCGCTGCTGCTGGTAAGAACGCCCTTCCCTTTTTCCTTCTGTACCCCCGTTGCCCCATTTGTACTGTGCCCGCATTTGTCTGTTTTCTCGCCCCTTTTTTTCCTTCTGTACCCCCGTTGCCCCATTTGTACTGTGCCCGCATTTGTCTGTTTTCTCGCCCCTTTTTTTCCTTCTGTACCCCCGTTGCCCCATTTGTACTGTGCCCGCATTTGTCTGTTTTCTCGCCCCTTTTTTCCTTCTGTACCCCCGTTGCCCCTTTTGTACTGTGCCCGCATTTGTCTGTTTTCTCGCCCCTTTTTTTCCTTCTGTACCCCCGTTGCCTCTCGCCATTCCCGCCGCTGCGTCCCCTGCGGCCCCGCCCCCTGACTGCCCATTCGCTGCCCCTGCCTCCCGCCTCCCAGCTGCTCCTCCCTCCCACCTCCCCATAAATGGCGGCCGCTGCGCGGTGAGGAGAGCGACCCTTGACCTTGCCAGGTAGGTCGCTCCCCCGCCACACAGCTCCGCCTGTGTTGTCCGCCCGCTGCTGCTGGTAAGAACGCCCTTCCCTTTTTCCTTCTGTACCCCGTTGCCCCATTTGTACTGTGCCCGCATTTGTCTGTTTTCTCGCCCCTTTTGTTCCTTCTGTACCCCCGTTGCCCCATTTGTACTGTGCCCGCATTTGTCTGTTTTCTCGCCCCTTTTTTTCCTTCTGTACCCCGTTGCCCCATTTGTACTGTGCCCGCATTTGTCTGTTTTCTCGCCCTTTTTTTCCTTCTGTACCCCGTTGCCCCATTTGTACTGTGCCCGCATTTGTCTGTTTTCTCGCCCCTTTTTTCCTTCTGTACCCCCGTTGCCTCTCGCCATTCCCGCCGCTGCGTCCCCTGCGGCCCCGCCCCCCTGACTGCCCATTCGCTGCCCCTGCCTCCCGCCTCCCAGCTGCTCCTCCCTCCCACCTCCCCATAAATGGCAGCCGCTGCGCGGCCGCGCTGCGGACGTGCGCAGCGGGCGCGCCGCTGGCCCGCCGAAGGCGCGCCTAAGCCAAGCCCGTCTGCGCCCGTCCGCGACTGGACCGCGCCCAGCGCCAGAACCCCTGGCCCCCGCAGCAGCCAACCCACCCACCGGACCTACCACACCACCACCCTCAACGCACTCAACACCGGCCGAATCCCCGGCTGCCACCGTGCCACCCCAGGACGCACCCACGGACCCTTCGCCTGCCAATCTTGCAAGTTCTCCTGCCTCCGGACCTGCACCGCACCCGCCACGCCGAGCACCAGCAGCAACCACCTGAAGTGCATCCTGCTCAACACCCGCTCAGTCCACAGACACGCCGTGGAACTTTGGAACCTGCTCGACTCCACATCACCAGACGTCGCTTTCCTCACGGAAACATGGATGAACGCCTCCTCAGCGCCCGACATCGCCATCGCCATCCCGGACGGATACAAGATCACCCGAAAGGACCGCGCCAACCAGACCGGAGGAGGCATCGCCATCGTCCACAAGAACACCATTCGCATTACGACCAACTCCGACGACACCTTCACAGCCGGCGAACACCTGCACTTCCAGATACACACCGACCCCAAGACCACCCTCAGAGGCACCCTCATCTACAGACCCCCAGGACCACGCACACAATTCAGCGAAGACATCGTCGACCTCATCAGCCCGCACGCCCTCCTCTCGGCCGACTACATCCTCCTTGGGGACCTCAACTTCCACCTAGAGAACAACAACGATCGCAACACCACCACCCTGCTGGACAACCTCGCCACCCTCGGACTCAAGCAACTGGTGACCACCCCCACACACCACGCCGGCCACACGCTTGACCCCGTCTTCTCCTCCAGCAAGGACATCTCCTTCAGCCACACCACCGGACTCCACTGGACAGACCACAGCTGCGTCCACTTCAGCTTCAGCAGGACCACCACGCACCACCACCCGCAACAGCTCCCGCGCAGAAGCTGGAACAAGATCACCACCGACCAACTCACCACATCCCTGAGCCAGAACCCTCCCGCCAGTTCAACGAACCCCAACCAAGCCGCCAGCAACCTCACAAGATGGATCACCAACTGCGCTGACATCCTCGCCCCATTGAAGACCCCCCAATCAGACCCAGCAACAAGAAAGCACCCTGGTTCACCGACGAACTCAAGAAATCCAAGAAGAACTGCCGGGCCCTCGAGAAAGCATGGCGCAGAGACCCGACTGCAGACAACATGACCACCCTCAAACACGCCACCCGAAAACACCACCAGCTGATCCACACCACCAAGAAAACCGCATTCAAGGAACGACTGGACAACAACGCCCACAACAGCAAGGAACTCTTCATCATCGTCAAAGAGCTCTCGAACCCCAGCGCCGGAACAACGACATCACCCCTCGCAAGACCTCTGCAACTCGCTCGCCTCGTTCTTCCACAGCAAGATCGCAGACATACACAACAGCTTCAGCACACAGCCGACGTACCCTACAACCGTTCCAACGTCCCCCACCTCCACCCTCCGAGCCTGGACCCCGATCAACACCGAAGACACTATCCGCACGATGAACTCCATCCACTCCGGATCACCAACCGACCCCTGCCCTCACCACATCTTCAACAAGGCCGACGCCGTCATCGCACCCCACCTCCGGGACATCATCAACACCTCCTTCGACACCGCCACCTTCCCAGAGAGCTGGAAGCACGCCGAACTCTGCGCCCTACTGAAGAAACCGTCAGCGGACCCCACCGACCTCAAAACTACCGCCCCATCTCGCTCCTTCCTTTTCCTGCCAAAGTCATCGAGAAGACCGTCAACAGACAACTGGCCGCCTTCATCGAGACGAATGGATCCCTCGACCACTCACAGTCCGGCTTCCGGGCCAACCACAGCACCGAGACCGCCCTCATCGCAGCCACCGACGACATCCGAGCCCTGCTCGACAACGGGGAAACAGCGGCCCTCATCCTCCTGGACCTCTCCGCAGCGTTCGACACAGTCTGCCACCGCACCCTAGTGCAACGCCTGAACAACGTCGGAATCCAAGAGAAGGCACTGGAGTGGATCATCTCCTTCCTCGCCGGAAGAACCCAGAGAGTCCGCCTCCCCCGTTCAGTTCCGAGGCCACCGAAGTCATCTGCGGCGTACCACAAGGATCATCACTCAGCCCCACCCTCTTCAACGTCTACATGAGCCCCCTCGCAGCCATCGCACGCCAACACAACCTCAACATCATCTCCTACGCCGACGACACCCAGCTGATCCTCTCCCTCACCAACGACCCCACAACCGCCAAAACCAACCTACATGAAGGGATGAAGGACGTAGCCGAGTGGATGAGGAACAGCCGCCTGAAACTGAACTCAGATAAGACGGAAGTCCTCATCCTAGGATCATCACCCTCCGCCTGGGACGACTCCTGGTGGCCCCCTGCCCTGGGCAACGCACCCAAACCAACGGACCACGCACGCAACCTGGGCTTCATCCTGGACTCCTCCCTCTCAATGACCAGACAAGTCAACGCCGTCTCCTCGTCTTGCTTCAACATCCTACGCATGCTGCGGAAGATCTTCCGGTGGATCCCCACCGAAACCAGGAAGACGGTCACCCAGGCCCTCGTCACCAGCCGACTGGACTACGGCAACTCCTCTACGCCGGAACCACAGCCAAACTTCAGAAAAGACTCCAACGCATCCAGAACGCCTCAGCTCGACTCATCCTGGACATCCCCCGACACAGCCACATCGCCGGACACCTGAGAGACCTGCACTGGCTCCCCGTCAGCAAGAGAATCACGTTCCGACTCCTCACCCACGCACACAAAGCTCTCCACAACCAAGGCCCCAGATACCTCAACGACCGTCTGACCTTCTACACTCCCACCCGCCAGCTACGATCGACCAACCACGCCCTCGCCGCCGTCCCCGCATCCGAAGAGCCACAACGGGAGGAAGATCCTTCTCCTACCTGGCTGCCAAGACGTGGAACTCCCTACCCATCCACCTCCGCCTGACCCAAGACCACCTCTCCTTCAGGAAGCAACTCAAGACCTGGCTGTTCGAACAGTAGCGGACCCCCCTCCCCCTAGCGCCTTGAGACCCTCCGGGTGAGTAGCGCGCTATACAAATGCTTGATTGATTGATTGATTGATTGAATGGCGAGGCACCCTCCCGGGTGGTTGGTGCGGTCCTTCCCCTGGATCTTGTATCCGTCCGGGATGGCGGTCTTGCTGTCTGGGGCGGAGGAGGCGTTGGTCCAGGTCTCCGTGAAGAAGGCGATGTCGGGCGAGAGAGAGTCGAGTAGGTTCCACATTTCCGCGGCGTGTATGTGCACGGAGCGCCCGTTGAGGGGGATGCATCCTAGAGTGTAGCCGGTGCTGGTGTCGGCTGTGTTGGAGTCCGGGGTGGTGGTTAAGCTCCAGCGGCAGTGGAGGCAGGAGAACTGGCCGTGGGTCATGTTTGCCAAGGCCCGTTGTCAGTCTCTTACTTTCCCAGGTTTGAGTGCGTGGAGGGTGGCTGTGCCACAGCAGTGGGTGGCCCGTGATCCAGGCTTACTGGCGCTGGTCGCGGTTGGGTTGCAGACGTGCGCAGACGGGCTTGTCTTAGGTGTGCCTTCTGCGCGCCAGCAGCGCCTGTCCAATGCGCAATTGCGTAGCGTCCACCATTAAGTAGGGGAGGGCGGAGGAACGATCAGCTGGGAGGCGGGAATGTGCAAGAACAGGGGCGCAGGGCCGCAGGGGCAGCAGCAGCGGGAAGCGTATAGTGTGGGCTCAGAGAAGCCAATGAAACAGTTAAAAAAGGGACAAACAAGGGATAAATAATGGATGTAATCATGCTATGTATCCTCAGGGGTTGGACGGGTGGGTAGGACTGCTCCAAACACGGAGCAGGGAATGTGCGGATTGGCATGCACACTCAAGTGCGCAATGACTGTTTGGTCGGCCCACTCAGGCCGCCCAATGGAGACATGCGCACTTCTCTGTTCGCAATGCAGGCTGCATTGCAGCCTGCATGGAGAACATGCCCACCCCTCCGGCCCCTGGCTGCATGACTTGTCCTGTTGCCAAATTACAATACCACCGCCGCATCGCAGCATTGTGAATGACTCATGCAAGGAAGCCTGGCTGCCTACTTCCTTTTCCTGGAAGCAGACGCAGGAGAGCAGGAGCTACGTAGACACGGCTTAGAGGTGAGACTTCCCTCAATAAATTCTTCACTACACACGCTCACACACACATCCCCGCGGCCACTCACCATCCAGTGTTCATTACGGGGTTTACCACCTCACAGCTGTCCAGACACCCCCCTCCGCACTTCTCAATGGTGGCCGCTGTGCGCACATGCACAGCGGGCGTACCACTTGTGTGCCAAAGGCACATACGTAGTTGCGATGCATGCCATGACATCGCATTCCATTCTAATACATACTAATACTAGGCACATTACAACAGTAGAGTAGGTGTTGCATAGCTGAGACATGACGATCACTGTTCCCACTACAGTGAGTGCGACCCAAGAATAACCTTTGCACTACAGACCCAACCGTGAACGCTGGAATTCATTTCTGAACCCCTAGAAGACACCCAAAAGATCACATTTGAGACAAATGCACCCCCCAAATTTCTCTTTATTTTGGCACAAAACACATCCAGGATTTAGAAATTTGACCCCAAAAAATACACACAAAAATTCAAAAATGTACCCCAAAATATACCCCATTTTTCATATTTTACACCAAAAACCACCCCATTCTTCATATTTTACCCCAAAAACACCCCATTTTTCATATTTTACCCCAAAAAACACCCCATTCTTCATATTTTACCCCAAAAAACACCCAATGCTTCATATTTTACCCCACAAAAACAGCCCATTTTTCATATTTTACATCCAATACCCATGCACACCTGAAAAAGTTGAAATTACCCCATTACTGACCTCACAATGCGTTGTATTCAAATGCGATGTTAAGGCACCTGCGTTGTCAGAGTTGCGTTGTTAACGATGTACTGCCTGCGTTGTAATGGTCTTCTCCCATGCCAAAGGCAATCCATAGGCTACGCCGTTTGCGTACGTCTGCCCCTGGACCGCGCTCAGCACCAAGGAGCATTCCTCTTGGACACTCCACTGATACGACGCCAGCAGCCTCCTCGCCATCAACCCTGGACACCACCTCACCTGGCAGGACCAACCTCTGCTCCGGACCGGACATCGCCATCACCATCACTGACGGCTGCAGTATCACCCGCAAGGAACACCCCAACCGTCATGGAGGAGGCATTGCCATCACCTACAGAAGCACACTCCGACTGACCATGCACTCTAATGACACAAGGGTGACCATGGACCACGTCAACTCCAAGATCCGGACCAGGCACAGGTGCATCCTCTGCGGCACCCTCATGTGCAGGACCCCGGGCCATGGCCCTCCATTCTCCATTACCTTTTTAGACCTCATTGCACCCCAGGATCTCCCATCCACCAAACAACATCCTACTCGGTGACCTCAAGTTCCACCTGGAGAACCCCAGTGACCAGGACACCACCCCCTCATCGGGAAGGTCCCCTACATCAGATGCAAGCAGCAAGTCACCTCAACAAGCCACATAGCAGGACACATGGTCGAGCACGTCACCTCCGCCAGCGTGAACTTCAAGTGCAGCCACAATACCGGACTTTCCTGGACCGATCATCATTGGTAACATCACGTCTTCACCTTGCCCACCGGATGCCACCGCCATCATCGCCCCCCCTCGCAGCTGGATCAAGGCCACCGAAGAACATCTCGTCAACTCCCTCCACACCAACACTCCACCAATGCTTCCATACGATGACACCGCAGCGCCCAACCACCACCGATGTATCTCCTACTGCGCCAACATTTGGGCACCCCTCATGAACAGCACTGCATCTGTACCTTCCGCCTGCCTGGTGGCAGGCGTGAGGGTGAGGCAGTGCCACAGGGATAGGCTGGCCCCATGCATTGCTGGAGTTGCATCATGGTTGTGACATGACTGCAGCAATGCGTGACTTTAGCTCAGACAGATACGTCAGGATTCCTGACATATCTGTCATTACTTGCGTCATAGAGCGCTGTACAGTGAGTACAGCGCATCCATGCTGTTGCAAGGAGGGCATAATGAGAAGTGTTGCAACGCTGTCTTGTAGCAACACAGCAACACTTTTCATGACTGGGGCCCAAGAATGCACACTATCTTATTGATGGTGCACATTCCTGCGCTGCAACATTGCTTGCAGCACTGTTCAGCACCAAAAACATGCATGGATGAGGGCCCAATACTTATTCCCATTTTTAAGACCAGCTATTTTCTGGTCTTAAGTTTCTGCAGCTAACGGGCCTTAGCGCAACTTTTTTTATCGCTTCGCGGGTCCGGCCTATTTTTGCTAATAGGGCGAAGTGCGGTTAGCGGGAGTTTTTGCTGGATTTAGAGACGGAACGCCTACCTTGCATGTCATTAGCGATAAATATCGCTGGCTTGCAAGGCGATAGAAAAAACGGGTGCTATCGCCGGAAAGCTGTCGCTAACGTCTGTTAGCGACAGCTTGCTAATTGGGCGATACAAAATATCGCCACTTTAGCATCAAAAAAGTGCCGCTAAAGTGGCGATGAGCCCTTGATAATATTCCCCAAAGAGTTTATGCTAAGACCAACATGATGGGCAGAAGAAGGCTCAGATCCGAATCCCACAACAATCCTTAGCATCAAACCAGCAGACTCCCTAGCCTGGCTGAGCCTGTACAGTTAAGAGTGGTGAGGCAGGGGGGAGTCGACATACGACATGATAGGTAAAATAAAATAAAGAATTAAATAAAACCACTTACCTTGCACTCGCAGCACCGCCGAATCGGCGATGCGGCAAGCTCAAGGTCAGTGGTTTTATTAATTAATTTATTTTATTTTTCCTATCCCATTGTCTGTCTACTCCCCCTCCCTCCCCCCGCCCCACCGCTCTTACCTATACAGGCCGTGCCTGCCTAGTACATGGCATTCCCACCTAACTGAGCCAGCCTTAAACCATTGTCTTTGCTCACAAGCAATTCACCCACCAGAGCGTACTGGAATAAGCAGCCCTGGCCAGGGTATGCAGGGCCTCTGCACCATCACATGGTGCATAGATTTTGATTAGCACGGAGGCAATCCTCCCGTGCAGAGCCTGGGGTTCGGGGGTTACAGCTAAGCACTTTACTAAACCTGCATAAAAAAAGGAGAGGAGGAATAGACAAGAAAAGGGTCAAGGCTTGCAACCTCAAATGGTTCCTTATCCTAAGAAGCAGGACCCTGCACATTTTTTGCCCTTGTGACCCAGTTGAAAAAGCAGCTATTCATATTTGTTGGTTTGATTTGCATCCCACTAAGACTCATCATCAACCATCTTGGCCAAGGTAAATCAAGCCACTGGGCACTGGCTGGCTGATCCAGGCAATCCTCCTATGTACAATCAAGGGCATCAGTAGGTAGTTAACTACAGTAAGTCACCTTTTTTGTGTGGTCACCCTGGATTTTTCTCCTTTTCTGTATCTTATGTTAGAAGGTATTAGGTCGTTGTGCACTGTGACACTGCTATTTTATTCTGCGATGCTTGTATTGTGCCCATAAAATGGTACTATTGAAATTGGGTTCCCGAAATAGGCTATTTTAAGGCCACAGTAAATGACGCAGAAAATGTCCCAATGTCATGGAAGCTAGTTATCATATGTGGCCTAAAGTGTGCATTTATGCAACTCACATACATGACAAAAACATATATTTCTGGAAGCGCTACTGTGTTCTTCCTGGGCAGTAGTTTTAAAGCACTGCAAAAGTACCTTTGACATATACAGAATCCTACTTTTATATTCATGTCACCCTTAAAATGTAAATTGTAAACCTGCAGGGATTGGTGATTAACATATAACAAGCATTTGCAATGCAATAGGTCTTGCATTTTAGAAACTTTGACCTATTGTTATCGTAAATGACAATGCCTTTCATTACTGCTGGTTTTTTAAAACACAAATAAAAGGCATTGTCATTTTCAAAGCCAATAGGTCAAAATCTTGCAATTGCGAGACCTATTGCATTGTAAATGCTTGTTAAGAATCGGTTTAGCCAATGCAACAGATCCTATGATGGTCGAAATTATAGGCCCTGCTCCCTGTGATGGAATGCTGTTGCATAACAGAGCTTTTTAATGGCCTGTTGAATTGCGCGTTGTCCACTATGTGGAACTTTTAAATTTTTTTTAATGTAAAAAATACTTTTAGGGCTGCTCCATGTTGATGTGTTCAGAGTATATGCTTGTTGGACCTGACAAAGTATGTGGAAAGAATTTTTGAACACAATCGCCCCTCATTTCACCACACTCGGAGGACTTAAACAGTGGGCAAAATTTGCAAACAAACACAGTTTAACAGTTTAAAAGTTTATTTATTATGATTTGGGACTCCGAAGAGTTCCACATAAAAGGAAAAAGATACATCTAAAAATCAACAATACACTCCATAAAAAGAGAGATTTTCTGGATTTGTACGGTACTAAATTCATCCTATCATATAAAAACATATATATGGAAACCATTGAATAAACTTTTAAGTGCTAAGAGGATTGATACATAACAAATCAGATTACCATCGATGGATACTTAGGGGGCTTTTACGAAGATTACAATCTAATGCTATAATAAAAACTTTCAAAATTAAAACCATATAGTAATGTGCGGGGATTTGTCAATTCACAATACAGTACAAGATAACCAGCAGCATAACCATGTAGTGAAAAGCGGGAATTTGTCAATTCTCAATACAGTGTTTCTTAATTATTCCTGGTGACCCCAATGTAGTGCGTCGACTTGCTTGATTCCAAGTGTTTTATCCGATCGATATAAACTAAAATGCTGATGCTCGGATTTTGAAATATGAGGAGGCCTCTCAATTTTTAAGGGGCAAGAGTCTCTCTCTCTTCTTTATACCTCGTCATATGGGCAATTTCTTATGCTGACATTACGACAGGATATATACAGGCATAAATAGCAGCTTTGGTGGTACAGAAGGCTTGGAATCCTCTGACTGTGTATCTTATACGACCCTAGATCAATATCCGGGGGAATTATTGTTTGTCCTGAAGAAGGTGGTGTTTAATGATAATACCCGCCGAAACGCGTCGACGCACTACATTGGGGTCACCAGGAATAATTAAGAAACAATAGAATCAACTTTATCCACGGTTGACCTTATGTGACAAGATAACATTATTTTATTTATGATCTTGTCCTCCTTGTCCCCCTTCATTTTCTTTTAGAATTTTTTCTTTATTTTCTTTTTCTTTTAACTGTCTAATGTGGTACATGGTTTTTACTGAAAACACTTTTTTCTGTATTAAATGTGGTTTTTAACTTGTGTATAAGAATTATATTTTCTTGGTGATTTATTGTATTTTTATACATGAAAAGAATTATATGCTGCTGATTGCTATTTGCACATGAAGATGATTTTTATATAATGGTTTATACTTGTACTGTAAAAAAAATTTTTGTATCTGAATAAATTTGTATTTGTGATAACTGTTACAGTTGAGAGTAGCTTTTTAGCTTTTATTCTCCTTTTAATATTGGGTTTCAGGATCCGGTCCCCTTGATTCTCTATCTGATCACTGAATGAGTCTGGTGAAGGTGTGGATGATTGTATGAGCCAAGCGTTATTCTTCCTATAGGAGTATTCCTTTTGACATTGTCAGTTTGGTGCCTCACTCCTCTGGGATTTAGAGGCCCCTCTCTCTTTATTTTACAATTCTCAATACAGTACAAGATAACCAGCAGCATAATAACAGTGCAAGAATATTTAAAACTTCACAGAAATACAGAGTAATGCAACTCGAGGGAAATTAAGCGAAAACTGGTAGCTGTAATATATGCATAAAAATTAAAAAGCTCATATTAAGACAAAGATATTCAATTTCAGCATACAGTACTCGATAGCTAGCAGCAAAAAGGTTGGAAAAGTGCAAATGCTCAGAAACATACATAGTAAATCAATACTGTTCTAAAATATATTTAAAAATTGTTTAAAAAAGCTAAGAAATGTAAAACAAACAAGTTCAGATGGAGGTGCCAGCAGACAGTTACGGGCCTCTTCTGCTGTGGTGATATTATACTTTAAAAAACAATTCCTTAGGTATTTGCGACGTACTGGTTGTAATGTGGGGCAAACAAATAGGACATGATTTAAGTCTTGTATACAGGAGTTACATAAGTGACAAAGTCTTTCCTGTCTAGCAATGCCCTCCCAAGCTCCTGTTACGATTCTTAGAGGGAGTAAATTCAGTCTAAGCAACAGAATAACTCTACGTACTCCATGTTTAAGATCCCATAAAACATATGGTTGGGGTTTTTTGTAAATACTACTCCCCACAATACAATCATTATTACTATTCTCTGCGCACATTTTAGTATCTCTTTCGCGAGAAACCCCATAGATTGTTTTTTTAATTCTGATTTTCAAAGCACGTTTACAGAGTACCGCAGCACTATCCATATCTAAGCTGAACATTTTCATGGCTTTTAGATGATTCCTAAAAAGAGCACTCTTTTCTTTCATGCTGACAAAGATTTCCTCACATAGTGCTACCCGTAACATATTCTCGGAGCTGTTTACTAGTGCAATGCTCCATCTTAAGCACGCAGCCATAGATAGCACATAAGTGGAGAGTAAACCTAACTCAAGCCTAATCGCTGCGATAGGAGCAGCGCAATTCAAATTACATATTTGGCGCCAGATCCGTCCCTCCACTTTCTCAAATTTGTCCCACTCTTGTGCATCTATTGTTTCACAGGCATAGCTCAATGCTGGTGGTATCTTTATTTTATAGACTGATAAAATATGTGTGAAGTGTGTATACAATCGATTAATTGCAAAGGCCTGTGAGATTGCCTTGCCTTTCCAATGATCCATATGATTGCTACCGGAACACCTGTTTGTAAAGATTTTTCCAAAATATGGATAAAACTTTACTACTTCCAGTTTCTCATTTCCCAAGAACCAACACAAGTTTTTCTGACTTTACATCCCCGATAACAAAAAATCATACCTTTACTTTTTAAAATATTTATTTTTAAATAGTATTCTTCTGTATACCTAATCAACTCAGCAAGGCGTCTTTGAAGTCCAATTGGAGTTAAATCCATTAATATGGCATCATCTGCATATAGCAGGCAGCTCAACTTTAAATTTCCTAATTTAGGGGACTCCCCTTTGCTGAGCCCCACTCTTCTTGGCAAATCATTAATGTAAATAGAAAAAAGAAGAGGGGCCAAAAGGCACCCTTGCTTCAACCCATTATTAGTTTCTATTTTTCTCGAAAGACCCTGTGTTCCCCCCAATAAAACCTGGGTCCAAGTAGAGGAGTGCAGTGCAATAACCAATCATAATAGATTCCCTGGTATCCCCATGGTGACCAGTTTTCTCCACAACATCCCCCGATCTACCCGGTCAAATGCCGTAGAGAAATCTATAAAAGCTGCATATAACGGCATTCCCCGGCTCACTGGATATTTTTCTGTTAAAGTTTGCAAGGCGGTGATATTATCCAAGGTACCACTGTTTTTGCAAAATCCTGTTTGTTCTACGGGAATGAGATCGTTTCCGAATGCCCAATCTTGCAGATGGGTAAGAATGCTCTTCGCAAATAATTTGCCAGTCGCATCCAGGAGAGAGATCTGTCTAAAACTGGCAGGGGAATTTTCTGGACCCTTTTTATATAGTGGAACAAATATACTTCCCTTCCAGGATTGTGGGATGTCGCCATGGTTATAACAATGGACAAACAGTGGATGTAAAAATTTCGCCCACGCTTCACCATCCTGTTTTATTATGGCTATTGGTACATCGTCTGGGCCCATCGCACTAGAGTATCTTGCCCCTTTAGTATAACCCTCTATTTCAAGGCACGAAGGTGCTCCATATTCGCTCCCCACAGACGGGGCAGAGCTAACATCTTGATTCCATCCAACTGTGGAATTTAAAGCATACAGCTGGGAAATATACGCAGACCATTCTGCATATGGAATCAAAATGGGCTTTGACTTCTCTCTCCCATCGCAAAATTTTGCTATCAGCGCCCAATATTTCCTAGTGTCACCGGTTTGAGCAACCTCTCGAAGTTTAACCCAATTTAAGTCTTCGACCCTTCTACGTTCCGATACCATTTTCCTTTTACATACCTGTTTTAGTCTGTTAATCTCCCTTTGCCTTGGTATTGTAGACAGCCTAAATTCAATTGTTCTCTAATTAAGGCATTAATTTCCCGATTTAATTTTTTGATTTCCCATGATTTAATCACTGGTGGTGCAGAACTGTGAACTTGCTTTTTCTTCCAAAAGATCTAATTGCAGCCAGGATTCTCTCAAACCTGTCAATAGGGGTTTCTTGAGTACAAATAAAGGCAATATTATCAAAGACTCTCTTAAAATTTGGGAGCAAATTATTTGACCAACAAGTGCGCCCATTACTGCAATTATATAAAACCTTTTCGTCCCTATGATTCCAGAGTTCAGGCTTCTCGATTTCTATATCAACATTAACAGCCAAAATTCTATGATCACTCATGCTTGTTGGAAATACCTTGCATTGTGTACATACACTAAAAAGTTGGTAAGATACCACCATGTAATCAATTAATGAGTGACCATATGGGCCCCGGTACGTATAGGAGGCTGGGGAATCTTCTGGAAATCTGCCATTTAACATTACTAGGTTGAACATTCTCAAATTATGCAACAGTAACAGGCCTCGTTTATCTGATCTTAAATGATCGGGCAGTAAAGAATCTGGAATGGACCAAACTTCCTCCAACTCAAGGTTTGAAAAAGACATGACTGCACCGTTGGATAATTTGTCATTAAAATCACCCACCATCATAATCCACGAGCATTCTTCAGTGCTACTTATCCTTTGCACATAAGTACAGATTGAATCAACCAGTGAGTTGGATGCTCTCCCTGGGGGAATATACATGTTTACCAGAAAAAGAAAAACAGCTTGCCCTGATTTATCTTCACCCATCCTCAACTTCACTCCCATACAACACTTTGAGGGATGAATGTAAATCACAGGATCCCATCTTATGGTACAGCTAAGTAAAATAGCTAAACCACCACTAGCATGCCCTTTTACAGAAGATTTTGCTGCACAACAATATACATAAAAATTCTCAAAATGAAAATCCCCACCCTTCCAGGTTTCCTGGAGGCAAATTATTTTAGGGTCATATTCTAATAATGATTTAAGCTTACAATTAGTTTTTCCGACCCCGCTAAATCCAGGATAGGATTCTTCCCAATTGGCTACCCCCGCAACAAGGGCATTTTTGTTGTTTCTTTTGAACCATTCAGGGTACCAGCCACCCAGCTCCACTGGGCCATCTCATCCTCCACGATGGGACGACTGGGCCTTTGAACTTGGGGACCTATAATGTTAATTTCTCTATTTCCTAGATTTCTCCCTACTGTTATTTCAATGTCTTTAGGATTTATAGGGATTATAACGAGTGGAGAACCCGCTAAATGGCACCTGGTGGGTCTTTCCTGAACTTTCAGACGAAACTGGCCAAGGAGTCACACAAGAGAGCACGTCTATTCCTCTCTTCCTAAAGGAATCTACATTGGCTAGTACTAACATTGAAACTACCCCTGACGTGAATGTGGCTATAGTGCTTGGAGGGGCACTGCTCAGGTCTAAATAGACCAACTCAAGGTCTTTACTTGTTACCGGTCGCAAGTCCTCTATTTCTGATAGCAACTGAAGAAGGGTGCTTCTATTCAGTAACATTGAGTCAGTGTCGAACAGGGAAACAAAGAGCAAAGTCCTGTTCACCTGCCCGACACCCGGCCCTGTATGTCCTATGGGCCTCTTACCAATTGGCCCCAAGACCGATCCCCTCTCTGACCTAACCCTCTTACTGCTACAAACTGTGATTAAGTCCCCCTCCCCAACTCTCCCCTGGCTGGGATCAAACCGTACTGAGAAAGTATCCCATCCACAAGGAGGAAGAGGGGCACCTCCGCTATCTAAACCCTGTTCTAATACAGAGACATATGAATTTGTCAATACATTTCCTGGTATAGGGTCTCTACTTGTTTCATAATTAGCTAAAATAGTGTTGCGGGGAAAACTCTGATTCTCAATGTCACCCATGTTGACTTTAGGAGTCCCTCTTTCTTCCTGACCCTCTTGGCACCGTGGCTTAATCGGGACCGAGTTCGAGCAGGTCGGCTGATTACCATTATCTAGCCCTGCATTATGACCAACATTCAATATAGATTGCCCCAAGGGCCCAGGGACCTTCCTACTTGATGGTGATTTTGTACTATTTAACTCCTCAATTACGGAAGGGAACCGCAGTTTTTTCTGTTTCCGTTTAGGGATACGTCGAATCCTGTTCTTCTTCTTTCCCCTCCGACTTTGTCGGGTATTACTTTCTCTCGGTGGGGTGATCTCCCCTAAGGGTGCAGTGACTAAAGTATTAGCAGTCTCTTCAGTAAACTGTGATTTAATCAAGGGACATGTCATGCGTGAGTTGTTTGAGATACTTTTTTTAAAAATAGGGTATACCCGTAATGGGGACGTAACCGGGGTTACTTTTAAATTTAAATTTCCCCCAAGACTAGTGGGCTGGGAACTCTCTCTATGTTGTTTAACTGGGGATGAACTTACCAGGGGACTACCTCTGGGCGGTACAACTATAGAATCCTCCTTAACTTCCTGCTCCTCTATCTTAATTCCCCTTTTAGACACCCCGTTACATGTCTGCCATGAGCGGCAATCTATATCAGGGACCTTTGCTAATTTATTTGTTGCTTGATTAACCTGATTAAGTTCTTGGATCCCCATTAAAATAGGAGAGAGAACTTCCAATATATGATCAGAATTTACCGTACTTTTTCTAACAAAGATAAAATTGATGAGAGAATTCTCTCCAATGCATAAAAAATCTCTAAGGTACCCCCCGTACATTCTCGACTGAGTTCAAGATGTTATTTGCCCCCTTATCCAGAAATGCTACTGATGTCCCCACATCAGACAATTCTAGTGAATGAACATGAGAAAAAATAGTGGGGGTACTACTGTACAGGACGGGTATATGCGAGTGGCCAGCTAATAAAACCGGAGACATTCTCGATTCCAGGTCCGGATCCTTGGTACTTATTTTTCTCAAATGCGCCTTCAAGTCTTTGTTTTTTTCCAGTAGTATAGCAATGTCCAGTAGGGTATAGTCCTCCATTTTCGCCAGTACAGGGCTACGATCTATAAACTGTGGCACCTGTGATGCCTGCTCATACAAATTCGTCAGGGAAGGACCAGAATTACATTCGATGATACTTCTTGGAGTGGTTTGGGGTTTATCAAACAAGGATACCAACCCTGCCAATGGTGATAATGATGATGATTCCTTTCTATCCAAGTTCTCATTCGGAAAGACTTCTACTTTGCCCTCAGCTAGATCCATGTCTAACTTTCTGTGAGCAGATAAAATAACTGGCGTGTAAAACTCTGGATGCAGCACAGAAGAGACCAACCTGTCTAGCCAGCATTATTCGGCTCAGGGGTGGGTAGAAAAACGGCCTGGCACACCCCTCCCAAGAGTTCCAGGTAAAGCAGGCATCAGTAATTCTGCAGTGATTAATCGAATATCACAGGATCACTTCTATTAACGGCACCATGGACATTACCATGCCGCATTTAATGAGGGCCTATGTGGTGAGGAGAGTTCGTGAGGTGTGGCAAGCAGATGTTCCCCAGAGGATCAGCACTCACCACTTTCAGAAATGTCACTTCTGCAAACCACACCAGGAGATATTTTAACGTGTTTACATGCCCTTGTGTGTATGGACACGTCAGACCTGTGCAATAAAATTTCATGTCATAAAATGAATTTAAGACGGTGGGATGGCTCTGTTTCTGTGTGGTGTCAAGTACAGCAGGTTCTGCTGCAGGTTCAAATCCTGGCGTCTGCTCATCATCCTGTGATCCTGGAAAAATCACTAAATAAAAAACAAACAATAGAAAATCTGACCTTGTGTAATGCACCTGGTATGCATGTAAAGCACTCCAATGCCCTTGAGCCGAGTTCCCGCTGCGTCCAAACCCCACACTTCTGGTTCCCCAGAGGCAATCTCACCATTACACAGGCCCCTACATCACAAGGAAGAAATGTCTTGCAGTTTCACCTATTTGGAAAGTAAAATGGGGCCGGCGTTAAGGGTGGGAGGTGGGAGGTGTTACAGTCTCATCAGCTTATGAACAAACTTATTGTATTTTTTACTTTTCAGTAGGGACACATTTGATCATTAAAGTCCTGTTTAACAATGGTGACCGTTATATAGTTTTTTGGGGTTGGATTTTTGTTCTCAGCAATTTTGATTTAGTTACATTAATGAATTTCGAAGTAACTATCTTATGCCATGGCCTAATTAAGATTTAGTTCAAAGTTAAGTGGAATTGTTGGTTATCAGTGACCTTAAGAAACTGATAGCATGTTCCACACGCGCTGCCATTTCTTAAGAAATTTATCTAGATTACAACGACTGTCGGAGTCTTCCTTAGAAAAGCAAATGAAGAGAACTCTCTAATTAGAACAAAAACACAACTTAATCTAAAAATGATGGCTCTGTGCCACACGGATTTCCAGAGAGGCGAATTACTGAGGTCTGCTACAAGGCACCTTGGCTTCAGCTCTCACTACTGTACTAGAGGGAGCACAATGAGGGCGGGCTAGGCAAGGACGATGGGGGTGCGGGCAAGCGACGCCAAGCTCCATGGCTCCTCCTCAGGTTGTGAGGAATTGCCCACTTAGTTATCATCGGCTTATAGAGAAGCACCACTTCTTCAGTGTAAGCATGTACTCTTCATGAGTCCTCGTTCCTTAGTTGAATCGGCAAGAAGAGAATCGCTACATCTATCTTGTGTGTAGGACAGTGGCGTTACAAAAGATGAAAGGCTCCCTGCGGAAGTTGGCGAGGGACTCCTGAGTCACCCATATCTCATAGATCTTGGGCAATTTGGGGGAGGGTTGTAGTGTGTGAGGCCGCCTTACGTCCTTTAGCGTGTGAGGGACTCGGCCTCCCCAGTCTGATGGCCAACCCTTTCATGTGCAACTAGTAGAACCACCCGTTCCTCCTCATGATGGTGAGCGAGTTGTTGGCTCATAAGCGTTGCTAACACATGGGGGAGGCAAAGCAGAACATTAGAAGAAAACACAAGAGACACACAAGGCCAACCTCCCCTAATAGGAAGCCCAAATCCAACCAAACATTCTACCAAAAAAGCCTATCTACCGGTGTTCCCCGGTCAACAAAGAATTTTGCAAAAAGGCTAAAATAAAATACAGCAAATGGAGCAGGAGGCATGGCAGAGGCAGAACTAACACAAACTGTGGCATTAGGAGGAGGTGGGAGGAAGAAATGCACTAGTTAAATGTAGGAGCTATGGTGCCAAAGCTGAATACAGGCAGGAAACCAAGAAAACAATAGTCCCCCAAAGAAAATATATAGAACCATTGCGGAATGAGACAGTACCAAATCCCTGCTCTGTGGGAGGAACAGAGGAGATAAAGAAGGGGCAAAGAGGCAGGACTGTCCACTAGCAAGCAGGGATTTTTAAATGACACTGACATAGACAAATGAAAAGCAATGGTAAAAAAGGGGATGGACTTGTTGCACACAGACTGATTACAGCAGGTCTCGAATAGACAACTGCGCTGTCTAGCTCGACCTAAAAAAGTGACACACTGCATATTGAAAATAGTGACTAAATATCACTACATGGGTATGGTCAGGTAGATTCTCCATGTACAGGCCTAAATATATCTAAAATCTTTATTTTGTATCTACTTGGGAAAAAGCTTGCACAATGAGGTTATTTTCCACTCAGTTAGAAAAATCTAATTTAATTGTGAAATTTGATTTTTTTAAACTTAATAGAAATGTTACTTCACAAAAAATTTACATTATGCTGCCTGAGTCAATACTGGGGTGGAACTAGGAATGGGCGGAACTTGCAGAGTTACATGAAAACACTGCTAGATTCCTTGATGTTCCGTGAGCGGGCTAAAATCAGCAAGTCGCACCACTCACTCTAAAAGGTATATCACACACAGTATGTTACATCGCTCAATTCAGGAGACTAAATTGATATGTTGTTTGTTTACTCTCTCGACCTGGATGCATGAAATTAATCCATAACAGATTCAATAGAGGGTGCAATGCAGTGACGTGTGTTTAGTCCCAATTTCCATTTCCTCTGTCTTCTCTGAAGTGACTTTTATCTGCCTTGGAGTAGAAAGTGGACGAGACGCAGTGGATCCATGAGTCTGATAGTATGATCATTCATCAGAATATTATTATATTTGGAGCCTATATAGGACATGAGTTACAAATGACATTACTGGCGGATCATTACAGAGTGGCTCACTGCCACTCTGCTTTCTTTCATTAGAAACACAGCCCGGTTTTCAGCATGCTGTTTCTCTCTGAAACCCCTGACATCATAAATGCTCTTCTTGATCAGAGCCTGGTGCCTCTACTAACATCAATTAAGGCCCCACAGGAGGCTCCCCCCCTACTTTGAAGACTTCTGTTTTAAATTAATCGGGATGGGGCAGGACACACTTTGGTATATAGATTCCCCATTTTATAAACAATTACATTTTTCAAACTGGGAGCAAGATTACCATAGAATGTCTTTCATCGAGATTTGTGTTTTAGACTATGGAGCACTAGCTATCTCCTTTCAAAGGGATCTAAGACCCCATCTCTCAGAAATCTATGGGGTTCTATCCACTGTTTAACTTGTAAAAGTAGAAGTGCTGGTGCTCAAAACGTTTCTAAGGAGGATGCTGCTGTTTTCTACCACTAAATTGGCCCACTTCCATCACAAGCATTGTTCACTTTTAACCCTTAGTGACAGCTCCTTTTCTATCCACCGTGTCATCTACCTCTGCTCTGCTCTCTGTTCCTTCTTTCCTTGCTCCACTACTTAACTTCACTCCACTCTACCCCTTTCGATATATCCTTTGTCACCTCTCTCCCTCTATATCCGATTTGTTCTCTCTCCAATTCACTCCTGCTGTCTTTGTTCTCTCCTTCCTAACCTGTTCATTGCTAGGTCTCAAACAAGGAGCATATTGGTCTCTAGAAAAAAGATGTATAATGAAGTGCTACAAGCTCACAGTGTACAGTACGTCATGAGCCATTGTACTGGTCTCTTTTGCAATATCCTGAAAACAATGCAATGCTAATTAAAGAAAAGAGACATGTTTTTAAGAGTGAACTGCTTTCATATTTTATTATACTGATGATCCAGCATTGGGACCCATTGAAAAGAGCTGAAGGGGTGTCTGGCTCCCACGCATGCCTCTGGATTCAGGGGATTACTCCTCCATCATACCTTGTACCAGGAGGCGCGTTTGCCAACAAAGGCCCAGGAGGGGGCGGGTAGGGCCTATCTCCAAGGCCTCATAAGAGAATTCTGCAGTCCTGCAGTGCTGAACCTATTGGAACAAGCTGAATGAGTGTCTGCCCCCCACAGACCACTCTGGACTCAGGGGACTACTTCTCCCATCAAACCTCATGCCAGGACATGCGTTTGCCAACACATGCCCAGGAGGGGACAGGCAGATCTCCGAGGCCTCATAAGAGCACTCAGTGTGGGACCCATTGAAACGAGTTGAAGGAGTGTCTATCTCCCACGGTCCCCTCTGGATTCAGTGGACTGCTCCCCCATATGTAGTGCAATTGAGGATGATAGTAATGTGATTGTTCTACAAGACTCAAGGTCCAGCATTTTATGTGATTGCGACAGCACCACAAAAAATGAATCTAATCATGTTCAGCCTCCCTGTGTGTCAAGCACCCTCCTTCGGATATCTGAACTTTCTCATTGCAATAGAAATGACTTTCTCCCTAGCGAAAAAAGTCAACAACCACTGGCACCTTTGGCCATCATACAAAAGAAACCAAGTAGCTCAACCAGAACCAGCGGAAAAGGTAATAAAACCCAAGGGCCTGATAGTGAGCAAGACTCAACCCTTTTTAAAAGCCTCAAGGTGATTCTGAAAAGAGTGCACGCAAAGCTCAACAACCTGGAAATAAAGCTCTTACTCAAGATGAAAGAGTCAAAAGAAAGAGTTTCCACATTAGAGAAGTCAGTCAATGATCTTTTAACCCTATATAAGAATGCTGGTGGACCACAGATTAATCCACCAGCTACCTTAAGGTCTAATATTGATCCCACAAGCTCAGGAACTAAAGATCAGAGAACGGCTGGTCCATCTAGCTGCAAGCCGCTCAGCATAATTTCTAAGTAAACCTCCAAATGATATCTATCTAGTTTAGCACATTAGTGAGTGACATCTGCACACCACAATGGAGAAACCAATATGAGCTCCATAGAGCCTGCACCAGACTCTGCATCTAACACTGGACGCTACCCTCTATGTTAATGTATTAAAAGATGCACCAAAATTAGACTCACGTGTATCTGAGACCTAGAGAGACTTAAAAAAAAAGGCTGTACACTAGATTTCAAAACAGATCTGTGATACAAACTTCCTATACCAGGAAATAATAATGGTGAGAAGGGTAAACTGGGTTAGTTTTACTAGAAAATTAGGCCAGGGAGACTGTATAGTTGTACATTTTCATTCCCCCTCTGTGGTAAAATCTCTCCTTTTTGATCTTGGTTGTAGGCAGCATTTTAGAGGCAGTCCAACTGGGGAAATTACAGCTGTACTAGTCTGCTTTTTTTCTAAACCTCCCATGAATAACAT
Source organism: Calotriton arnoldi (assembly GCA_963921515.1). Lineage (NCBI taxonomy): Eukaryota > Metazoa > Chordata > Amphibia > Caudata > Salamandridae > Calotriton > Calotriton arnoldi. The sequence goes on from CAWUFW010007595.1 coordinate 843,998, forward strand.
TACTTACAATGGATCTGCCCCCACACACCCTTTATATAATCCTATAATGCATACACCTCTACAAGCCTTCAAATGATTTGCACCACTTAGAAGATGTAACAAGCAGGACTGACTTCAGGCGACTCCCAAGCCTGAAGTGAATGCTATCCTGAATATGGACACAAAACCCATATTTGCGGATAGAAATGAGCCATCTTGTACAAGCAACACGGGCAAAAAACTAGCTATTAGGTCATGGAATATTGCTGGAGTCAAAAACAAACTGGGGAAAGCAGAATGGTTGAATACTATAAGAGCATCTCAGTTGGTATGCCTACAGGAAACCTGGTGGGTGGGGGGGATTTTATATAGTAGGATATACCTCTATCATCACCCCAGCTGCACCTTCAAATAAAGAAAGGGCAACGGTAGGTCTTATTTTCAGATTTTTATTTCCAGACCGATGAGAAATTGAATATTGTTTTAATACATTTCTATGATAACACATTTGATAACACCAGAAGTAGAGGAATTGCTGACCTCGGAAGGGAGTTGGAATCTTTTGTGAGTTGCATTGAGGCTCACTGTATCTACATTTGGGCAAGGGATTTTAATATTAGCAATTGTAGCAATTATTTCGCAGAGCAGTGCGTTTGATCTGCTGAACAATGCTAAACTATATCAGACGTTGGAAACGATGGGTGCACCAATAGAGATTATTACATTCCTTTCACAACTTTATGCCTGCCTAACATCCCGTATACAATATGGGCCAAGGGGGGAATGCACACCCCACTTTATGGTCACATGTGGAATCCGACAAGGCTGTGTTCTCGCCTCCCTTTTGTTTTTGCTCTATATTAATGGGGTGGAAAAGACACTGCAAAAAGTGAACACCAATGCCCCAAAGGTCGGCAAGCAACCAGCTCCTGCCCTCCTATACGCAGATGATGCAGTGTTGATTTCTAGAACTGCTAACAGCCTCCAGCGCCTGATCCACAACTTTGTCTCGTATATGGAGGAGAAAGATCTGAAACTCAACCTTAACAAAACCTGTGCCATGGTATGTGGGAAAGGGAGAGCAGAAAAGAGAACCAATCATATCAAGAGGGACGAGCTAGATGAAACTCAAAACTTTACATACTTAGGCATACAATTTTCTTGTAGTGTACACTGGGGCCCAGTTGAAAGTTGGGAAATTGATATTTTTAAGATCCTTGGAAGCCCTCTTCAAATTCAAAGTCAAAAATGTGAACAAGCCTATTAGAAAATTATTGATGCTATATAAAAGCAAATGTTTATCCAGTGTTAGCTATGGGGCCACGCTGTGGGGTTTGGCAAATTGTTCTCCCTTACAGATACAAGGAGAATCTTTTTTTGTGTAGACTATTGGAAGTGCCCAGTTCAACTTCTACTTACATTGTACATAATGAATCGGCTATCCATTATTTAGAAGACAGTGTCCAAATAAGCAGGTTTATACTTTGGCACAGTATATGGAGCAAAGTCGGCACTAAGTTCACTGAAGAGATCATCGCAGACTTCCTAACACTTGAGCATAGAGCAAAAATCCTATGACTGGCATACGTGAATAGTCTCCGAAAGGAGGTAGATGGGATCACCAGCATTAAGGACGCTGCCAGTGTCTTATGCTACAGCAAGAATGAACTGAAAGCTGTTCTCATAGGAAATATAGAGGCTAAAAGGGAAAACAGAGCGAGTCCCAAATCAACTGTGCGTAGTTACTGCTCAGGTTTTGTTTAACAATGAACTCAAAGCTATCTGCTAATCATACCAAATACTCAACATATATTTTACCGTACAAGACTACGGATGAGCATGTTACATTTTATGGAAAAAAAAATCTGAAATGGGGGTTTGCGTTCCTAAGCTACCCAAATGCCCATGTGATGGCAAGTCTTCCCAGTCAGCATTGCATTTTATCCTGTTCCGCAAGCTTTATAGAGATATAAGAAAATGAGGTGTACAACTGTTTTTCATGCCTGAAAAATTAAACTACTATCAGGACATCCTTAATGTTATTTGTTAGCTTGATAACGTGGACTTATGTTATGCAGCCTCTGTTTACATTTGAACTGCTATTAAGAGGAGGATAGGTTAGGATAGAATTTATAGAGCGCACTAAAAACCTGCAGGTGCCAAAGCGCAATAGCAGGACAGATATATCAGCAAGAGCAGCGCAGCCAAGAATCAAAGATTCTGAGATGAAAAGAGCCAGATTTTCAGATGTTTTTTGAAGGACATAAAAGAATCTGCTCCAGAAATATAGGTAGGCAAAGTGTTCCATTGTTTTGCAGCGGCCACCGATAAAGAACTCCCACCCCATCTAGTCTTTCAAAATCTGAGGCTCCTACGTTTTGTACAGCATGAAGATCTAAAGTGGTCTACTAGGAGTGTAATACTGGAAAAGAGAATTCGTTAGGCTAGGGCCCTCTGGTGAAGAGCCTCAAAGACTAAGCACAAACACTTGAAGGAAAATTTGCCTCCTGACTGGGAGCCAATATAGGGAATGGATCCCATTCCTAACTGAGTACTCTTTGAGAATGTTCAAAATAATGTTGGCTGTCACATTCTGTACAACCTGAAGTTTGTTCAGGGAAGAGCTGTTGATATTTAGGTATAGTGCATTACAGTAATCCAGCCGTGAGGTGACAAAGGCAATAGTGATTGCCTCATGCTGATATATCTCCAATATCTTCCCCAGCCATGCATACACAGCAAGGTTTCCTTCCCTCCTTCTCTGGTTTTCTCTGATAGAAAGCAGAGTCATGGACTGGTAGTTGGGAACAGCTCACTCTGAGTTACAAAAATGAGTGACTGTTACTCAGTAGCACTTTCACAGCAAAGTAAGCACCATTACAGTTGTGTACACAACATGCAAAAGAGTGACCTTGCCCTCGTGCAGTCAGCTCAGGCCACCAATGAGAGCGAGACAGAAAGATGTCATCCTATTCCTGAACTCAGGTAGTAAGTAGACTGGGCTGCTGGGGCCTAGGCGCACTGACTGATCGTGTGGTATGGGAGTGCCACTGTCGAGCAGTACTAGTGTGGAAAGTCTGACTGGCATGGAAGTAGTGTGTATCTGGCTCCTGCTCAACTGCATCTCAGTAATTGTGCTACAACACACACACACTGTGGTTTTCAACGTTCATTAGTATTGCTGCAGACAGCCCTAGTCCCATGGTGATGGCTGAAAAGGCAGCAGCCCATCATTTGTCATGGTGCTTGTTTTGTTAGTGTTGTTCAAAACACCCGCAATTTCTTTTTGGTTAATTACTCAAAATTTTTGAAAAATGATGAGAAATTATGTGGAATGGAAATATGACATTTTGGGGCATATTTACAAGCATTTTTACAAACCCCTATCGCCACCACAATGTCACATTTCACGATATTGTGGTGGCTATAGGGGCTTCACCTTATTTACAAGGCAGCATTAAGCCACTTAATGTGGCTTAACGCTGCCTTGTAAATAAGGCACCCTTTAACGCTATACTTGAGCGTGAAAGGGGAGGGCAATGGATGTTGCTGTGGGTGTTCCACCGCAACGCCTATTGATTTTGATGCTGCCCCATATTGACAAGGGTGGCAAAATTAGGACCAGGGAAAACCTGGTCTTACGCTGGCGCAACGAGGAGAAATGTTTAATTTCTCCTTGTTTTTGCTGTTTCCATATGTGCTGCATTGTGCAGCACACATAGAAACAGAAAACCACCTTCCTGCACATAAACAATCATTAAAAAAATGATGTTTTGCAACTTCTACGTGTGCTGCATTAAGCAGCACACATAGAAGTTACAAAATACCATTTAAAGATTGTTTCTGTGCAGGAAGGGACACCTTCCTGCATATAAACAATCTTCCCCGCAACGCAGGCACCCTTGCACTGTGGTGCATTGGCAGTAGGCAGCTAAATTTAGCACCAGCGCCGGGGGGAAATGAAGGACTGCACCATATTGTTGTAAATATGGTGCAGCCCTGTGTTTCAGAAGTGACGGAGCACGGCGTTAAGCCACTGAGTCTTACGCCGCGTTCCGCCACTTCTATTTTAAAAATGCCCCATAGTGCTTTATTTTAGCACAAAATGCATAGTTGTGTTCATTTTGGACATGATCATGTATTTCACACTGAAAAAAGTAATGTAAAAAACATTAGTCATGCAAACAACAGTTAATAGAGTTCAGTTCATTTGCGTTGTTCCTGTGATAGTATTTTTACCTGAAATGACTTAAAATTATGCAACGTGGTGTAGTGTCAGAATTTGGGAAATTTCACATAACAAGCATAAAGTAAATTTCCAGAAAATACACAAGAATATGCTGGCAGAATGAAAATTTCACTTGACCTACCTGCAATTTCTCTGGGCACCACACAGAGGGTGTCAGCAGCTGCTGACCACAGTTGATCTTGTGGGACAGACACAGTCTGATCCTCAAGCTCCCGTATGACAGTCACTCTGGACTTGAGTTTTGGTCCCACTGGAGTGGAGTAGCTGGGAATCAGACACTGGGTTGTATGTAGAGGTTAGACTGTACATTGGCTTGAAAAGTGGTGTGAATCTCAAATAGGTCTGCCACAGAGAAGGACAGCAGAAAGCCCCACCCCAGTGGAGAGATTTTGGACCATTGGAGCCTGAGTTGAACGCAGTTGTTAACGGGGTACCCATATTATATGATTCATCCAGCAGAGAATAATTACTTGGCCTCAAGTCAGTGATCAGTACTGAAAGAGATTACCAAAAAATGCCACACCATGCCGGTGCGTGTATTTCATTATAACGCAACATACATGTATGGGCGCTGTCAGAGAGAACATAAGCAAAACAAAAATATTGGCAATTGTGATTGCCACCCACCGGATGTCTACTGCAACAGGAGCAAAGTTATGGATGGAATGCTTGAATTAATTTCAGCCACTCTGTACAGAGACTGGTCAAATGCAAATCAGTCTTGGTCCTGCTCCAATAGGAGCAGTCAATCCTAAACTGCCAGACCTCCATATCGCAATGCAAGCAACCCCAGACTACTTTCGACCTTCTTAGGTCTTGTCAGTTCGGTATTGCTTGAGTCCTGTGGCACAGTGGGCACCGGAACCCTTGAATGGGATCACCTGCCACAATTAGGGAATCTACTGCAACAAGAAAAAATTGATGGATAGAATGCTTGAATTAATCTCAACCACTGGAAATCGTTCCGGCCACATCCTAGTCTATCGTTTTCACCTACTATGCCACTATAGACAGAGACTGGCATGTGCAAATTACCCCAGAAAGAGGCCCGGAACCCAAAAATAAGAGAAAATTGTCTTCAATTTGACAATAAATGCAAAGGATATTTTACAATGCAATATCATTTAATGTCATACAGTATACTCAAACAGCACATGTGTGGCGTCAAACAAAAAGTGCTTGAATGCTTATTTGACCACATTCTTATTCAATTATATAGTCGGAGTTTAGTGGAGTGAGTTCTTCAACAAGATCTGTTGACATGTTTGTGACATATAGAGATGTAGGCTCTCACCAGCAAGATATATCGTTTCAATATCTTATTGAGCCTACCATCTTGTTTTAATAGTATTCTCCTACTTGTATAGTCATATCCAAAAGTGATTTGAGGCTACCACCAGTCGTTATGTGATTCTTTGCAAATATCCCAAATACAATAAATCATATAATACATGGCACGATACATCTTTACTCCTTGACATGTCAATCAGGAGCATTGTGCTTGTAAGTCAGAAGCCATTTTCCCCCTTATTCATCAATGATGATCAAAACTATTATATTATATTATTTACTAGTGTATGCCCTGTTGCTGTCTGATTGTTTAAATGATAACAAACACATTCGTTACTTTAATGAATGATTTTTAGAGCAACTCTTAATTAAGCTTATATTGATATGAGAATTCACGATAATTTTACAAAATAATTCATAGCATTGATGTGCATGTTATGTAGGATGTCAGTGAAATAATATGTTTCATATTGCTTCTGTAAATTTTTAAATCCTTCATCATCTTAAAGAAGAACATTTAGCAAAAATCATTTCACCATTCCCCTCCAATGCTTCACATTTTTAAAATGTCTGTTTTAAACGAAAACATGTTCATATAGATTGGATGTACTTGCATGCTTTCATTTTTTCATAATTATTATGGTAACAATTTCAAGATACAGAATTGGCACAATTGTTCCTTTTTCATGAAGATTTTAGAGGATGTAACCATTCATGCTATGGATTGAAAATTATTCAAGGGTGCCACAATTATCTATATTTATTCAGTATATGCATTTAAGAAGGAACATACAGGTTTTCTTAAAATAAATCTTTTTTCAGTTAGTAGCCAAAATGCATTTTAGCTAGGCCTCAACCATTTTTAAGTGACTGATGTTGAATAGTCTTTTACTAGTTACCATGACAACTGACACCCAAGGAACACTCTGCTGTGTGTTCATCCCCTGGAAAGCTTCACCAGATGTCTTCAACAAATCGTCATTAAAAGACTTTAGCCTGTCAGCCTTGTAAGTGGATAAAAATCAAACGGAGACATGTCTCTGCTTCCATTTTTTATGCATCAAACTAATAAAATATTTCTTCCACACTCTTACAGCACACCATTAAAATATCTCACCCAGCACACGCCTCCCCTTACTTCCTGTTGGAGTTTTTAAAATATTTATGTTATTTTTACACGCGGCACAAGTCCATTATGCTTTACAGCTGACATCTTCTGGCAGTACAGTGTTGGAAGCATCTGGCTGGCAGCAGTGGGAAGGAGCAACTTGATAAATTATTGATTTACATAAATCAACACCCTTTAAATATTGGTCTCTGAAAAGAAAGCCTTGGTGTTGCTTCTAAAGTGTTAGGATAATAAATACTAAATCAGCAGTATTATGATGTGCTGGACCGTTAAAGATATACCCAAGACAGCCTTATTTCTGAGTATTATTTTAGTAACTTAAAAACATTTAATTCTGGGAATGGCGAACAATTTTTTTTATTAATAGATACTCTTTTCATGACTGTAGTCCTATGTTATATTACTTGAGTTAGTTATTAGGTAACAAACCTAAACATGGCTTAATAAACGTATTCTAAATTTTAAATAAAGAAAATATTTCCCGAGTTCCTAAACAACTCATAGAAATAAATAGTTTAGCAGTAGAGTCATACTGCATGCACAGAAAGTGTCAGATGCATACACGGAGGCTTACGTACAACATAAAACATACTCCCTCTTGAGTTTAGCTAGCTGCTATTCAAGTCATAAAATACATTATTATATGGAATGTATCGTTCAGCACTCCTGGGCCTCGATTTTGCAACAACATTGTGGTGTTGCGGTAAAACGAGTCAAAACAGGACCAAACATTGAAAAAACTAAAGATCGCCTAATTGCTAAATTGTTCCTCAGCACTAACAGTCTTAAAAACATTCTCCCTCACAACAAAGTGATGCCACTGAAGAGGAAACTAATATAACACTGTGCCATTGGGAGCTCAGGAAACAGAGTTATTGTTCAGCATCTGTTCTCCACAGAACAAAGAGAGACCACAACTCTTGCTGAATAATGTCAAGTGCTGGAAACGTGGTCTAAGATGTGAAACTATAAAAAGGAGGTTGAGGCTTTTACACCTGTCAGCCTTTTTACCTTACTCCTGCTTATTTTTCTGAGCTTGTTTTTGTTGGCCTTAGGATTCAGTGCACTTTAGCTCTGCTAACCAATGCTAAAGTGTGTGTTCTCATGCCTTAAAAGATGGGAACGTTGGCTTGTACCCAATTGGCATATTTAATTTACTTTTAAATCCCGAGTAACAGTTTAAAACTGCCATTTCAGCCTGGACAAATTAACCTTTTGCCAGGCCTACACCTTCCTTTTTAATACAAATAAGTCACCCCTTGGGTAAGCTCTAAACAGACCACAGGGCAGGACGCAATGTTTTTAACAAGTAGAACATGTAATTTTATGCTTTACATCTCCTGATAGTCAAAAACTCTTAAATTCATTTTTCATTACTGCAAGGCCTGCTACTCCCATAGAATAACATTGGTGTTACCTTATCACATTTAATAAGCTGCAACTTCCAAATGGGAACAGGTAAACAGTTCATGTTTGGTGTCTTTGGAATTGAAATGTAAAATCCTCTTTTACAGTGAAGGCGGATTTTTGGTTACAATTTTGAAAATGCCACTTTTACAAAGTTGTTATTATACTGCCTTAGCCATTTAGTGCTTGTAGCCTGTCTCTGGGTCACATGACTAGGTGCAGTTGGTCTTTGTGTATTCCTCTTAGACAGCCTAATAGACAGCCTATGGGTGCCTGGATGGGCCATCACTGCCAGGATGGGTTGTTTGAGTTTGGAACCTGCACATGAGTGATTTTCCTATAAAACTCTCACCCTTCAGGAAATCCTGAAGGCATACTACATCATAGACTTTTCACGATTGAGTCTAGTAATTCCATTGCAGGCTTCAACCTGATCTCTTTCAGCGTGCACTTACAGATAGAACTTTCTTGAAGAGTGAGAGTTTGATAGATAAATCACTCATGCTGGTTCCACCATTATGGACTGTACTCTTAGGGGACCACCTGGTTTGATTCATATCCCGCTTTTTCAAAGAAGTTGGGGGATTCCATCTGATCATCTCTCTCCCTCCTTTTGATTATTTATGGGCTGAGTTAGGCACTGCCCCACTTACAACTGAAAAGTCGATGTTCTGCCTTCACACAAAATATTGCATACCCTCTGTAGTTAGTCTGTTGCCAGAGCAGGGAAAGCAGGAAACATGTGCACATCAAAGGAAAATCTCTAGAAGCTTTTCCCACTTCAAAGGAGACACCAGGTATAGATATTGGATATTAAACACCAACTGTTAACTACACTTCTGGACATGTGGAAGGCTCTGCCAGGAAGAAGGACTGCTGTGCTGCTGAATGGACTGCCACTCTGCGGGACTGCTGTCCTGAACAACTGCTGCTTGCTGATCTGCCCTGCTGTGCTGCCTTGCTGCCTGCTGCCCTCTTACCTGGGATAGAAGGACTGGACCTGCAACTTGTACCCAGGACCACCAGAGTGACTCCAAGGGCTAGTCTGTTGCAACCAGCACCTAGATTCTGCAACTGTAAATCTACCTTGCCACCCCAGTTCTGGACCCTTGGGAGTTGACATGAAGGTGGATCCAGCAGAACCAATGCATCTCTTCTGCTGCATGGCGCAACCCCAAGCAGAACCGACGCATGCCTGTGCTGTGAGAATACTACTCCTTGTGTTTGCTTTGTTCGCCCTAAGTTGGCAGGGTATGCCCAGACGTGGGTCCCTTGCTCACTTTGCCACTGGATTCAAGCTAGCCTGGCTGATGAGGGCTGGTAGCCCGAAACCGGTCCCAGGATGCTTGTTTCCGGTCCAGGGAAGACATGGCTTGCCAGTTCGGGCTGGACTGTTCCCATGAGGCACAGGGTCAAGACTGATTTGCATATAGCTGTGTCTGAACTGGGGTGGCAAAGTGAGCTAAAGAACGATGATGGATTCAACCCAGATCTGTGACTGGGGGTGAGTGTCTGAAAAGTTTCAGCACTCCGTCCATCATCTCCTTGTGTTTGCTTTGTTCGCCCTAAGTTGGCAGGTATGCCCAGGCGTGGGTCCCTTGCTCACTTTGCCACTGGATTCAAGCTAGCCTGGCTGATGAGGGCTGTTAGCCCGAAACCGGTCCCAGGATGCTTGTTTCCGGTCCAGGGAAGACATGGCTTGGCAGTTCGGGCTGGACTGTTCACATGAGGCACAGGGTCAAGATTGATTTGCAAATAGCTGTGTCTGAACTGGGGTGGCAAAGTGAGCTAAAGAACGATGATGGATTCAACCCAGATCTGTGACTGGGGGTGAGTGTCTGAAAAGTTTCAGCACTCCGTCCATCATCTCCTTGTGTTTGCTTTGTGAGAATACTACCAGCACAAGGACTCCACATCAACCTTGCAGCCCGCAGCCTCATCTGAACAGCTGCTGCGCGAAGCATCACTGAACAGGCCCTCACATTGCAAACCTGTCATCGATGGCAGCCTTGATGACCCTGCAGGACATTGCATCACAAGCCCTACAGTCCTCAGAAAGAGCCAGTGCACAACGCATCCCCGACGCAGGACTCCGCATGCCTCGATGGTCTCCTCGACGATGACACAGTACATCTCATCACAAACTCACAGCTCCCCAGAACCGCCGCTGCATGATGCATATCCAACTTGTGCCTCGCATCACCTCAGCTACACGATGCATCCTTGGCTTAGGACTTTGCAATGCTCCACAACCAGGATTTAAGGTACTATTGTACTGCATGCCTAAATGGGTCTCTGTAGCTGGCCCACACTCCATCATGGTTGGCCTGAACTTGTGGCTTTGACCTCATCAAGAGTGCCTAGATATCCACAGTTGGCGCTTTGTGTTTGCTGGAGCTAGTTTTCAATAAACTCTTTAAAATTGCATATTTCCAGTTTTACTGATTGGATTTTTGTCATCTTGGTCTTGTTTTATTTAATAAAATGTACTCCATTGTGTGTGTGTTTTCACTTTGTTACTGTTTGAAGTGTTGCACAAATACTCTACACATTGTCAAGCCTGATTTCTCTGTGCCAAGCTACAAGAGGGTTGAGCATCAGTTAATTTAGGATTACTTGTGTCTTCATCCTGACAATAATTTGGGTTCTTGCTTGCCCAGGGTTTCAGCTCCCTCAAACAACAATCCAAGTTCTTACAACCCCCTAAACATCACTATAAACACAGTCACTGCATGCTTTATTTGTAACAGTGTTCAAGCAAGAAAGCAGCAGTGAACATGTCGATAGGATAGTGTGAATATGTTTGGTGTGCCTGGAAAAGAGATCACACTATCACATGTGGGATAATGTGCTTCCTCATTGTTTATTATATGTAGGATAAAATACCAACTGTTGTGAATTATGAAGATATTGCAAGTCTCTTATACAGAAACAGGCTGTAGGCTATCTTCCTTTTTATGGTGATAACACTTTAAAGTGACTTGCAATATTCTTTTAAGGTACAAAAGACTGTAAATTATTAGGACATGGTCACACCACTCCTCACCCCCTTAAAAAAGCCTACATTCTTGGCCTCTTCACATATATAAATTGCAATAAAATGTTGTGAGAGATTAAACACACCAAAATACAAATATGGGAAGTTTATTAATGTAAGTTACTTACAAAAGCAGTTCATAATGTGTGGTAACTTGCAGCGCGATCCCTACTTTGGTATAATGAACTTAGCTGTGCTAAGAATAAACAAGCTGACATAAATAGCTCTTCTGTGATAATGACTTAACTCCCCAAAATTTTTTTAAGATGAGCTGAGAATCTATTTATGGGATTTATTGTTTAAACAACAGTTGCAATTCTCTTCGCTGACCTACTTTCACTCTTGTTGGCTTTGGCAAAAGGCATTGTAACGTCACAATTGAACTCTAATAAGGTATTACGATTCAGAAGCAGCATTCTAAATACTGGTTATAGTGACGGCACAACTATACAATATTATGACAATCAGAGACATGTTTTTATGTCACATAGAGGCACAAAACTACTCGTTGGGTGACTTTATGAGGTCAAGGAGCTCCGAGGTGATTTGCAATGCTCTTTTGAATGTACAGTCAGAGGTACATTATTCGATGCAATAAGTAGATTTTCAAACCATCTTCCATAAAAGTTTACTTGGAGATGAGTAGTTCATATATACCTCTTCTCTTATTTGCCCCATTGACTTGAAACTTCTTCTAATAGAGAATGGAGGACACCATGACTTAGAGTGCAAAGGAAATTCAGGATAGAATGTGTTTTTAAAAGCTCACAAATACTCACCCTCAGTACCTATGAAGATCTACATGGTGCCTTCAGTGTTGTAGAGCTGCGATTCATGGGCAGCAACATCAAGCAGGGGCCACAGTGCTGGTTCTGTCCACAACAGATATTAAGAGAATGGCAGTCCTATCTGATGATTGTCCTGCTCTCCTGGGGTTCTGCATGTTGATGGTAACTTTTTTAATCCCTCACCATCCATCATGTAGCATTCTGTCTCTGTGAGATGCATCATGAAATTCTGCTGGTGACAGAGGGATTCTGGTGACACTGAAATGACAGGGTTCTCCGTTACCACTGAACAGATAATGGAGGTGGGGCCGAGAGAGCACTGGAACAGGCAGTGAGACTGTGAGGTCAGTATTTGCTTGTAATAGTTTATTAAAAATTATTAGTGCTGAAATTCTCTACTTACATTCTGACAGCAGTACATGCCCTCAGTGGCCAAGAGTGTGCCCAGACGTGGGTTCCTTGCTCGCTGTGTCACTGGATTCAAGCTAGCCTGGCTGATGAGGGTTGATACACAAAACCGGACCCAGGATGCTTGTTTCTGGTCCTAGGAGGACCTGGGTTGGCAGTTCAGGCTGCACTGTTCCCATGGGGAGCCGGGTCAAGACTGATTTGCATATGGCTGGGTCCAAACTGGGGTGGCATGTTGAGTGAACGAATTATGAATTTGACGCCAATTTCTTGACTGGGGGTGAGGGTTTGGAAAGTTTCAGCACTCCTTCCATCATCTTGTTGTGTTTGCAGTAGTACATGCCTGTCATAAATGCTGATAACTGTCTATCACTTATTAGAACTAAATAAAATATCCCATAATATATCATAAGTTTATAGGAACACAATATGGTAATTGTTAGAAATGGGATTTCTGGTTGGCTGGGGCAAGCGCCTAAGTCAGGCAGAAACCACCACTCTTGTCAGAGCAAGGGAGTTACACACCGAAGATAACCCCTGCTCACCCCCTTGGTAGCTTGGCACGAGCAGTCAGGCTTATCCCAGAGGCAATGTGTAAAGCGTTTGTGCAACACACACACACACAGCAGCGACACACTAGGCACACCACAAAAGAAACTCCACACAAGGTTATATAAAAAATAGCCTTTGTATTACTCATAAACACATTAGATCATAATCACAAATATACACTGTGCCAACTGGCACTAGGTAGTACTTTACAGGGGATTATATACAGGACAGGGCCAATCGGGCCACTGTCATCACCATTAGAATCATAAGTAGTGAAAATAAACCAACCAGTAACTACTGGTATTAGCGTTATGCATAAACACATTATGCATAAAACACATTAGATATAAACCATCCTAGGCATATATCCTACATTAGCAGTGCACCTCAGTAGCACTTAGCATAGACACATTATGCAAAATAACATTAGGCATAAACACATTATGCACCACATTAGGGCCTCGCGCCCTACCAGCACCTCAGGTGCTCACAGGCCAACTGGCCTTCCTCGGGGGCCCTTCTGGGACTTCCGCGTCATGCCTATGTCCACCAAAGTCAGGGCGCTAAGCTGCCACTGCAGCAGGGTGCAGGCCCAACAGGCCGGCACCAGAAATGGGGGCGAGGGTGTAACCCACCCTGGTCTCTCTTGAGACCCGAAATGCCCCCAACATTGCAGCTGCCACGGTCTGGCCGTACAGCTGTGTAACCAAAAGAAATCGGCACCAACAGTTCTTCCTCAGCCCCCCTCACCGGGGCTTCTGCTTGTTGCAGCTGCCTGAAACCTTGCGGTGCAGCTGAGTGAATCAACACAGGCCCCAACAGGGCTCCCCCTCCAGCCCCACTCACCGGGGCTCTTCTTGGGAAGAATTCAGGCACCGACAATGTGCCTGTTAGGCCCCCGCTCACGGGGCCTCTTTTTACTTCGCCCGGTCCCCTCCGCTTGCACACACGAAGGTGGGGTAGGCTCCCACCTGGATTCAGGCTCTTCTTCCACAGAGCGAAGTCTCCGTTGTCCTTCACACCCTCCGGCACGGGGTAGGCGCCGCCTGGGTTTCAAGCTAGGCGGCGTCTCTCGGCTTTGGACACCCACGAGGCGTTGGCTCTAGCTTCGGCCGGGCCCTGCCCACAACCAGGAGCTCATCGCCTGACTTCCTCTCGCTGCCAACTTCCAGGCAACCTGCAGGGCTCCCCCTCTCCTCATGGGAGCCCCGCCCACGATCAGGCGCAGACTTGCCTGACTGTCGGCTTGCGGAGAAGTACAAAGCGAGCTTCTCCGTCGATTTGCACAGAACGGCGCAATTCCTTGCTCTGCGCATGTCGGGCAATCCCCGACCAGGATACCCTACTGCTGGGCTCTTCCTTGGCGACACGGGGCTCTCTCCTCTACACGGGAGCCCCGCCCTGATCCAAGCCCGGGCGGAATGTTTAGCCCACTTCTAGGGCTCAAAAGGTAAAGAGGCAAAAGTGCTTAGCACGCGCTCCCTGCCAATTACTCCCCTCCAGTCTGGGCAGTGCCCTCCGAGTGCGCTCTTCAGGACTCTTAGTCCAAAGTTAGCAGGGGCAGAGCTGGGCACAGGCAGGCCAGCAAGTAGAGACCCCCAGGAAGCAGCAGCTGGGTCCCACGGCGGTTCCTTCTGGCAGCCCAGCAGCCTGCCAGCCACCAGTTCCCCAACAGGTCCAAAGTAGCACACCCACATGGGGTCACATCCCCAATACTTATATCAGCCAGGTCTTTGTTCTGCCCTGGCACAGGGCTTGGGGATCCATTCCCAACTGGTTCTGGGGGCCACTGAAGCATTTTCTATACAGTGCTCGCACCCTCCTTTGTCAGGTTAAGCTCTGGCCCCAGACACACCACAGGTGGGTGGAACCAGCATTGTATTAGCCAGGCACAGACCTATTCAGGGTCAGGGGCTACTCCTCCCACTACTCCAAATGCAGACTGCCTATTCAGCCTAGCGCTGACTCACCCTGCCCCTGTCACTCCAGAGCCAGACATGCAATACACATCAGGCAGGCACAAAGACACATAGCACACAGAAATGCCAACTTCTAAAAGTGGCATTTCTGAAATAGTGATAATATATCTGCGCACACCATTCCACAGCATTTATTATTACTATTCCAAACATACCAAACTTGACCACGCGGCTCCTCTCATATCAGGAATTACCACTGAAACACTTATCAGGGAATCCCCAATGCATTCCTATGAGAGGGCAGCCTCACAGCAGTGAGAAACCAAAATGGCTGTTTGTCACTACCAGGACATGTCACACAATTAAGGTACATGTCCTACCTTCTACCTATAATGCACCCTGCCCATAGGGCTAGCTAGGGCCTACCTTAGGGGTGACTGATATGTAGTAAAAGGGGGGTCACAGATGTTGCACTCACTTTCTGTGCCACGTCACAGCAGCAGTAAACTGCACGCACAGGCCCTGCAATGGCAGAGGCCTGAGACAGGTTTGAAAGGCTACTTTGGTGGGTGGCGCAAGCAGCGCTGCAAGCCCACCAGAAGCATTTAATTTACTGGCCCCAGGTATATTAGATAGCACTTTACTGGGGACTGATAGGTAAATTAAATACACCAAACAGGTGTAGACCAATCTTACCATGTTTACCACAGAGAGCACACGCACTTTACACTGCACAGCAGTGCTAGAGTGCCCAGAGTCCTGAAACCACCAACACCGTGTCAGAAAAAAGACTAGGAGGAAGGCAAAATGTTCAGGGATGACCCTGCAAAAAGGGCCAAGTCCAACAGTGTTGCAAACTAATATATGCTTGGCATGTGGCAAACAACATGCCAATGCAATTTTAAAAACTCTATCACACAAGCCACTTACAGTTACAATGATGTTGTATGAGAGAGAGGCAAGGCTCTATCAAGAGAGCTTCACAGAAGGTCACAGTCCCACAAAAATGATAACAGAAAATCCTTTGACAATAATGATGGTACAACACATGATACATACCTCATGGAATTAGTTGCCAACATCATAACACATAGACTGTTTCATTGAATCTATGTGTGGAACATATTGTTTCATAGTGTCACAGCTGAGCGTCAGTCATTTATTACTATCCCTCACTGCGTTATCTTACCTCACCGATATATATATATTACCTACTGGCGGTCGCCAGTAGGTAGTTATAGTTAGGACCTTGTTCTATTCAAAAAGCGTTTTTTCTTTTGCCAATATTTTGGCACCATTTGATGAATCAAGAAATTTTCAAAACTAATGGCCCGTTCAGGTCAGCTCCTGTCTTGAAAGTTTTGGGGTGATTCGTCAAGCGGGGGCTGAGAAAAAGGGGAGTCCCAAAATGCGTTTTCTCCATGTTAATTTCCTTAGGAAACTTTAGACAAGGCTATAGCCCAAACTGCTGAACGGAATTACACCAAATTTGGCAAAAAGGTAGGTCTTGGTTCAGAAAGCGACCTTTTTTTAAATGGTGTAAATCCGTTCAGTAGTTCCTGAGAAAATTATACATAAAAAAATATTAGTATCTGGTGACCACGGTGGATCTGCGAACCCTCCCGAGCAAGAGCTTGACTCTGATTGGCTGCCAACACTTCAAACTAGGAAGTGTTGGCAGCCATCTTGTGACTCAGTTGAACCGAGTCACAAGAAAAAAGGTGAAAAATAAAATACAAAATAAGAAAAGGGGGCAGGGTAGGAACACCCTGACCCCCTAGGCCTACTCTGGGGTCCCACAGGGACCCCGAGGGCCACAAGAAGCATTTTTTTTTAAAAACAATTTTGGCGAGATTCGCGTACGGTGCGCGAATACCACTGAAAAAATGTGAAAAAACGAAGCGCATCTCCCGCGCTTCGTTTAATTAAGCCCCCGGGTGGGCCAAGTCCTGGGGGCAATGTTATAATATGGCGCTGGGGCCTGCGGGGGCCCCTGCAGCCCCGGGGCCCACCACCTCCTCTGGGCTTTGTTTTTAATTAATATGCGGTGGGCATGCAGCCCCCACACAGACCCGGGGACCGCTACCTCCCCGGGGCTTTGTTTTAAATAAAAATGCGTGGGAGGACTCCTGCCCCCCCACGCTGCCGCAGGGACTGCCACCTCCCCGGGGCTTTCATATTTAAATGCGGGGGGCCTCGTGCCCCCCCGCAGCCCCAGGGACCGCCACCTCCCTGGGGCTTTTAAAAGTAAAAAGGTGTGGGGGGGCTCCTGCCCCCCCACACTGCCCTGGGGACCGACATCTCCCCGGGGCATTGACTATGCAAATACAGGGGTCCGTTGCGGAAGATGCTAGATATATAAAAGACAGGTGTATGTCTATTTGTATGTTTCTTTTATATATGATGGAACTAGCAAAAGGTAGAGACACATGCATGCTTTCAGGAATATGGTGAGACTTACAACAGAGACATGTGAAGAGTTGCTGCTTTGTATTTGGCTAGGCCCAACACCCTGAGTAGTAGTAGAATGGTGAAGCTGCAGCTTAAAAGTGAGGTTTAAGACATGTTGGCAGAGGGATTAGTGATTAGGCTACTTTGTTTGAGTCTATGGAAAGCTACACTTGAAATACACCCCATGATTTTCGGTGTCTGCTTGAAATGGGAAGTGCAGTCCGTGAAGTTTTAAGGTCTGCATAGTCTTGTGACTGACGTATGTCTCTACTTACACATGTTTGGCTAAGCCCAACACCCTGAGTAGTAGTAGAATGGTTAATCTGCAGCACAAAAGTGAGGTTTGAGACATGTTGGCAGAGGGATTAGTGATTAGGCTACTTTGTATGAGTGTGTGGAAAGGTACACTTGAAATACACTGCATAATTTTCGGTGTCTGCTTAAAATGGGACGTGCAGTCTCTGTAGTTTTAAGGTGTGCATGGTCTTGTGACTGAGGTATGTGTCTACTTGCACATGTATTCTTATACGTGTTATGCAGCTGAAGATGCTAGATGTATAAAACACAGGTATACGTCTATTTGTATGTTTCTTTTACATATGATGCCACTAGGAAAAGGTGCAGAGACATGCATGCATGCTTTTAGGAATATGGTGAGACTTACAAGAGAGACATGTGAAGGATTGCTGCTTTATTTTTGGGTAGGCACAACACCCTGAATAGTATTAGAATGGTGAAGCTGCAGTACAAAAGTGAGGTTTAAGACATGTTGGTAGAGGGATTAGTGATTAGGCTACTTTGTATGAGTCTGTGGAAAGGTACACTTGAATACGCCAGATAAATGTAGGTGTCTCCTTGAAATGAGAAGTGCAGTCTGTCAAGTTTAAGGGACATCATGGTCTTGTGACTGAGGTATGTTTCTACTTGCTTGTTTCATTTATTAAAATACAAGTTTATTAACTATCTTAACAAACCTCTTACCTTGAACTTCATATTATTATTGTGTATTTATATGAAAAGTATATATGTGAAAAATCACGCTGGAGCCGCGTTCCGTACCCGGATCCGGAACTAACTCTTAGCAATGTACAGGGATTTGCGCCTGGTACGCGAATCCATGTTTTTATTTAAAAAAAAAATATATATATATATAAATACACATATTATATATATATGTGTATATATATATTTATTTTTAAAAAGTAAATATTTTACATTTTTTTTAAATATAATTAAAAAAAAAACATTTTTAAAAATATTATTACATATGTATATGTATATTTTGAATATGTATATATACATATATATAAAATATATATGTTTTTATATATATATATATAGTCACTGAAAAAACACACAGGTTTCAGGGACGTTATAGTTAGGAATTAACATTTAAAAAACCTTCGAAATTCACTGAAAAAAACACAGGTTTCAGGGACGTTATAGTTAGGAATTAGCATTTAAAAAACCGCAGAAATTACCTGAAAAAACCACACGGACGTTATAGTATGTACTAACTGGTATTGGTGTGTCTATGTTTTCAAAAATGGTATTTTAGAGTGGGTGTATGAAAGGTTATATTAGGGTGTGAGGAGGTGCATCAGATATTAAGTGGATGATGTCATCAGCAGTGCATTGCGGGGGCGCGAGTTATAGTTAGCCCAGCTAACTATAACGGCTGAATTCTCTGCTTTTGTACAAGTGAAGTGTCAGTCTAACTATAACATCCTTGAAACCAGTGTTTTTTTCAGTGAATTTCTAAGGTTTTTTGAATGCTAATTCCTAACTATAACGTCCCTGAAACCTGTGTTTTTTCAGTGAATATATATATATATATCAGTATGGAGTAAGGGATGAATTCTATATGATGAGCTGAAACCTATAACACAAGCTCAATCTTCAGTGCATGGTTAAGGACAATGAATATCCTAAATTTGAACACAAGCATTTATTTATTTAATTGGGAATTTAATAATATACTGCATGTCCCTTTTCAAATACTTTACAGCCGGAAAAGGTCTTAGGGATAAATAAGCCTTTTTGGCCCACCTGAGTGGGTCAGTGACATACAACCTTGTTCAATGTTCTTCAGTCACATGCCCTTTAATGCACAAAGTTTAGGAAGGTTGTACAAGTTCTGTCTTCAGCTGAGTGATGTGCCATATGATTCAGCTGTTGTGTTTGTGGCTGTGTTTGGGTTCAGGGCACCACACAGTCTAGGATAGTGAACTTCCAAAGACCTGCCTCAATGTTTGAACCATATGAAGGTTCTTTGGCGTTTTTAAAGTTTATAAAGAGGAAGTTCGCCTTCATCTAGTCAAAGTTGTGATCAAAGCATTAGGTGATGTTATCCTGTATTCATGGTTGTATTCTAGGCTGAAGTGAAATTGGGCAAACATTTGAAAATTAACCTGATATTGCTTAAGGTGCTGTGCCAGAGGCCATACATTAATGTTAAAGAGCAAGAATGAAAGTGGTGATCACTGCATTTTGACACATGACACTGAAGGAGAAGACGATTCAACTTCATCCAATTCTTATTTTTGAAGGATGACTGGAAACGAAAAATTGATTTGAATCTAAGGTAATTCCAGCACTGTGTAGTAGGAGATGGAGAGATTAAGAAGCAGTAAAGTTGTTTTTTTGTCTTCATCAATAGAGAGAGTAAGAGAGCTTCTCCTATGTTCAATAAAACGGATTATCTGCCCTCGGCAGGACTTAATCCTGAAAGGTGATTGTGAAATAGATGGATGTGTTCAGTAGGATCTTGGTTTTCTCTCCCAAATTTGTTTTCTGTAATCTTACTGGGGTAGGATAGTTTAGAGATAAGTCTGTAGCTCTCCAAGCTCTGTGGGCCTCACAATAGTTTTTTCAACAGGGAGTAATGATTATGTAATTTAAAGGATCACAAATCACTCCATTTTGAGAGAGGCATTAAGTATATTTCTAATGATTCCAAATGGTAAAAGGAAAAATAACGTGATGTATGCAACTGGGTATAGGGATAGATTAGTTGCATTAAGTTCTGCAAATTTATTCAAAGAACATACAGTATCCTGAATTACAATTTCCATTGGCGGTAGGTAGCTGGGGATGTATCATTATACAAACTTGCTTTAGCATGTTACAGCTCACTAGAACAATACATTTTTGCACCATCATACCGAAAACAGTTATGGGATAGAAAGCAAAAATGCATTTTGTATGCAAGCCTTACATTTTCTTAAAAATGGTTGGAGATTAGTAGAATGTGGCAGGTGCATTCATTCATATAAACAAGCATTGGCAAAGCCATAGGTTTCGCCTATGCAAGATCTATTGGCTTTGGCAATTTTTTCTAAGACATGTTGCCCAGCAACAAGACCTGCTCTACAACATGGCTTAAAGTAAAGAAAAAAAAGCGCTATGACATGCCAGAGTATACCACATCTTGGCCCTGTTTTCTTTAAGTCATGTTGCACAGCAGCCCACCTTGCTGTGCAATATGTCTCAAAAAGCATTCACAAAGACAAACACCTCTTGCTCATACAAGTGCTATTTGGCTTTGTCTATATTTTTTGTGGCAGATGGAATGGTTTGGATGGGACTAGGAGAAGCGTGTTGAAGGGCAGGAACATAACAGACAGCGGTAGGAGGGCGGGGGCAAGCAACACGAAGGAGGTGTGGTGGAGGAGGGAGCAGCATCACAACCTTCAGCGAGAGGAGGGTGGGCAGTTGGGGCAAGACCATGGATGGTGGTAGTAGGGAGGAGTTCTGACTGCAGACACATGAACTCTTAGAGGGTTCATGAAAAAATGTGAAAAAAGTACCTGTAGGAGGGCACAGCCAGTGGAAGGATAACAGCTGACTTTGTCCACTCCACAAACACTGGAAGTGCTTGGAGGAAGCAGGAGGTGAGCAGGAGTTGCTGACCAATAAGAAGCAAGAAAACAAGAGTGATGCTGAAGCCAACCATGGTAAGTGATGCTAAGTAATGGACGGGCTCTATGCCCATTTAAAGCTTTATTTTTTTTGTTTACAAAAGATTTCACCAACAGTAAATGCACTGTCTCAGGCAAAACCTAAAAACGCAAGCAAACAATTGCTCCATGTGAACACAGTTTGAAATTGTGCCAACCGGTATCTAACCACAAAAGTGACATAAAAAAAACCATCACTTGCAACAGATATCCATTTTATTCGAGGGTCTAGAATAAGACATTTATACACGTAATAAATATGTTGCAAATTCCCTTAAGTGCACCTATTAAGGAAAGTTGACATAACTGTTAAGTCTTACACTGTTCTTACCTTTACGTTTGAAGTTTCTTTTAATTGAATCAAGCCATATATAAACCCTTTTCACAATTAAAATTAGAGTAACAACTCACATGTAATATGCCAAGATATTCACTCATTATTAAAGCACGCCTTTTAATCCTTGTTTGTTATTTTTCTACACTTCATTTAAAAACATGCTAGAAATGTGATCACTGGAAGCCAAATCTTAACCTATTTGAGATTCATAAAAAAATAATCAATCTACTAAAACACGATTTTGTCCTTTCTTGCGCTAATTTATAACTTTGGTAAAAATTTGCTCAAATGGATCATATTCCATTTTACATAATCTACAATTCATTTTCTTTTTATGAACCCATGAATTCATATACCTGTAACCAAAAAAACATGTATGCAACTCATTCAACCTGTATCTTCTATACACAGATTGTTCTTCAGATCCGTGAATTTCCGTTAGATACATCTGAATTTTAACACACTTGAGCGTTCCAACTAAAATGTTACTAATAGATTTTTTTATTTAATAAACCAGATCTCAACTTCGCATAACTTTTTAATGTGGTTTTTAATTGCTTTCTTCATAAATTGCCAACTCACATTTTCGAACTCCTCACCCATTGGAAACGGAAAATTCACACATCACCTCATACCTAGCCACAACTTCCACATACATTTAATGAGACATGGCTGTATGTTTGTCGTTAACCAGTAACCATATTCTCTCCATTATAGGACATGCTTCCCCTTTTCAATCTGAGGTCAAATTTAACTTCCTAGTTGTCAAGGAAAACGTGGTTGAAACCTTCATGCCCAAGGATCTTTTTAAAAGCGACCCTCATTTACGTTAAGCAACTCGTTGCTATTTTTAGTTGGAGCCTATTCAGCCACTTCCTCCTGTTCAATGAATTAGTACAAGAAGGATGGACACGAGTTGGTGTAACAGGCATCTTTCAGGAAGACCTGAGTTGATGTTTTAAAATACGAGTGTTGTGTGGCTGTCTTAGAGAAGTCACAAGCCTCGGAAAGCTCTTGCTGGGACAAACCAATCTGCCAAGCTCAAAGCCAGCTATCCTAATATTATTTAATTAGGGCTAGTCTTAATAATTAAGCAGTTTCCCATGCGTCCATACTCAGCAGCATGCCATTCAGTGAAAAAGCACATTTTGTATGTATTGGTTTTCTGAATGAACACGTGCCTTGCACCAAAAGGTCGCTGGGCCTCTTTAAATAGGCCAACAGTTAACGGCTGACTGAATCTCCGTACTCTGCACATGCCCCGCCCACTCCTGTGCTTCAACACCTCACAAGTCTAGTAAATGACACCACTCCGTTTCGGCTGGCAAAATGTCTCTTAAAATGAAGTATGCATGTATACACGCACACAAACGCATACACATTCAGAATTGATTCAAAATTATAAGAATTCAACAGGCAAAAAAAATTGAAATAATGGTCTTCTAATGCAGATTTCGCAGCAATTTCATATCAAAAATCTATGAAAAACGGACCACGTCAGGGATGATAAGCAAAATTGCCCTATCAACAAACTTTTATCCAAAGACTATATAATGCGGGAACTGAATTAATCACCACAATAAGAAACTTTTAACATTTTAGTATATCACAGTATCCTATGTTATTCCTTTATTACAGGGGACTAGGTGCATCACAAGTTGCCTTTAATAAGGAGATCAGAGACAGGCTTTCATACAGGGATTGTATGCTTCCGTGTATTATGCAATGATTACATTAGGCATAAAATCAGCAGGGCATGCTTATAAAATGACCACATCAGGATAAAATTTAAATGGTACCAAAAACAGACAGAATTTAAAATAATGACAGGGGGACAGTTTTAGCAGCAATAGCTATGAAAGAACATGGCCATTAATGATATTCACACATACTCTTAGTGCAAACCCACACACACATTCACATACTCATACACTCACAAAAATATATTCAAACACCTCCGACTCTCACAGTCTCTGTCTCACACACACACACACTTTAGTCAGTGCCCCTATTGCAGATTTCCTACTGAGACAGACTATCACTCACTCCCATGCTTCAATATACATGCACACGTCAAAATAGATAGGGATCCTTCAAGGCACCACTTCTCTCCGACACCCAGAAAATCCTGCACATTTTGACCTTCATAAACATGCAACCTCACCTATGATAATCCCCCACACACATATGCAACCTGCAAACAGAATGCTTCAACAACCACATCACACTGACTCCTCATGTCAGACTCCCGCAAACACTTAAACAAACACTAGCACATATATCTCTGACAAAATCAGAGGCACAGTATCAGATGGATGCACACGCACACACACATGCACATGCACACATGGGCAGACACATATGTAAAAGTACACCCACAGACATTGACATTTTGCTGCATGTTCAATCATTACAAAAGCACTCACGTGCCAAGCATTGATTGGACATAGCACCAATAGGATGGTAATTTTTTTTATCTATTTACATGTTGACATGATCATTTTGTAAAGCACTACGAACCACCCTGTGGTGACCACGGAGTGCTTTTCGGTGTAGGCAATTCTAAGTGTGAGTGGAAGGTGGAAAGATCCCATTTGTGTTGAACCTGTTGATCATCAGCTAGGGACAGAGACTGCTTGGAGGTATCTGCCATGGAATAGGTCCCATTATAATGACAAAGACCTGAACATTAGCATGAATCCAGAGTGCTTGCACAAAGAAAGCAGGCTGGTCCTAGTGTAACAGGGCAGGACAATGAGAATCCAGTAAGAAAAAGCCGACAGCCCCATATTTAGGGCCCACATGGAAAGATTTTAGGCAATCATTGAATTTGACAGGATCATTCGGGGGGCCTTATGACTTCTCCGGCAATGCGAGAGCTGTAGATTTTGACAATGGTAGGAGCTCTGGAGCTCAATTGTGAACACATATTCTGGATAATCCTGAAATGATTTAAAAGTAGATTTGAAGGTGAATAACTCATATTGAGACAGATGAGAGCAAGTTAATGAACTAGTGGATGTATCTTCAGGTATTGAGTGCTAGTTTTTGGGCGTTTGGTTGTCTATCCTTAAAGGCAATAATTTGGTAGGTCAGGGTTACATCATTTTGGCATCCAAGAATGGTCTGTTAGCTTGCAACCTATAGTACTGGTTCACATGCAGCTGGTTGAAAGCAGGCCAGTTATGTGTAACAAGTGCTGTGCCAAATGGTAAGTCAATACGTGTGTTAGGAGAAGGCCTACAGATGTAGTGAGTGCTATTAGTTTCCGGGATTTCAGTGTGGGATTCTTTTGGTTCAAGATCTATAATTTATGAGACGCTAGGGGGCGGGCTGACAAGGTGGCCGCACCTTAGTGAGGCTCCGTCAGCCCTGGACGAAATATTCAGCATCTATCCTGAATCCGCAGGTGTACCTCGCCAAAAATCGCTTCACCCGGCTTCGGGGGACTGTCGGAGGCAGCGCGAGCTGTTTGCGGGGAGCCAGAGGCCGTGATAACCCCGCGGAGCACTGACTCAATCTGCGGCCTATGAGATGCGTTACTGCTGGCTGGGCCGCGGCTGTCGGGAACGGGCCGCTGCCTACAGAGCCTGGGGAGCCTTGCCGGGGCGGACCAGCAGCCAATGCCCGACGGGACTGCGGAGCCAAGGTGGCAAGTACCCAGTAGAACACACAGGGGTGCGGCGGCGAGGAAGTGGCATGCGACCGCACCTGAACACGTGCCCCATATGCGATCAATGAGCTATCCTGGTGCGGATCGAGTTCACGCAAGGCCGAGGATCGAGGCCTGTCCCGCGTGTGTGGGGCCTAGAAAGTCGCACTGATCCTGACGAGCCGCCCTTGGCGGGCACGCCACCCGGCACCCCACCACCATTTACCCAGGTGAGAGAGGCGGCGGCACAGCTGACAGGGGGTGAAATATCGCCGCAACCGGACACTCTCGCCCACTTACTGCACAGGAGCTGACCAGACATGGAGACTAGCGTGCTGGGCCAAGAGTTGGGGCCTACCCTGCGCACACCGCCACTGCATCGTGTCCCGCACGAACAGGTACGGTGCATAGACGTTATTGCCAGCGGGGCCTGAAACGACATAGTTGGGTGGGCCCTCCTGAGCCCCGTGGCGCGATCCCCGCTGCGCCCTTGCTGTCCCCCGGACGGGGCGACTGTGAAGCTGAGGACCCGGTGACCTGGAGGCCGCATCCGCTCCTCACGCCTGCCAGTTGAGAGCATCGGCAACAGGTGTACGGCCTTCACATGGGTCGCCCGGGGGCTGTGTGCGAGGGACAATCTGCTATGCAAGGCCGGGGGACCTAGGACCTTCACCGCTCTGCCTGACACTGCGCTGTCCCCACTGCTGGGGTACGGCCTCAGTCGACCCCGCACGGAGCTGTACACGGAGCAAACCCGCTGAGCTCGACCCTCGGGGAGGAGGCCGCAGCGACTTTATCGCCCCTGCACAACGCAGCCCACGCGGTCCACCCGGTTGGGGGACCGTGACCTTGAAGACATCGTGCAAGCATCAGCGGCCATCGCCCACACTGCCAGGTGAGGGGCGACCCAACCCTTACCTAAACACACCCTCTACTCCACTACAAGATCACCCCAGGCTGAGCACTTCGAGTGTTACCCCGTCTGCAGCGGGGTACACGGACACATTTCCGGGCCCCCACCCGTCCCAGGACTCAATTACCCCACGCTGGACTGGCACTCGCACTTGGAACACAGGCCTGCAGCTTTCCGGGGGTCGGGCACCACAAGAATCGCAGCGCTGTTCCCCCCTCTGTGCTACATAGCTGGACAGCGACGCAATCCACGCCATCCCGATCCTGTGCATATCCTACCGCCTTACACCATCCGGATGCGGTTGTGTCGCCCCTACTGGAGCGGACAGTGAGAAGCACAGCTAAGTGTCGGCGGGAGCGCCTGCCATTCGCCCAGCTGGTCGCGACAATGGGGAAACCGGATGGCAAACAGCCCAAACTCAATTTCGACACCCGCAAAATGCCCAGAGGGCAGCCGCCCGACCCAGAACGACACAGCGCGGGTCAAGAGACACAGGGCACAGACGAGGTGGACATGAAGACACTGCTCCACACAATGAAAGCAACCTTTGCCTCCATCGAGGGGAAGATGGATTCCATGTGCGCCAGAATGGACCAGATCACCCAGAAGATCGAAAAACAAGACGGGAGAATCAAGGAGGCTGAAGCGCGAATCTCAACTCTCGAAGACGATCATACGCAGGCTGCAGGGCAACTCACGGACATTGACAAGCTGCTTAAGGTGATTGCAGACAAAAATGAGGACATTGAAGCCCGCTAGAGGCGGAACAATATACGCATAACTGGCGTCCCCGAGACCACAAACACTGGAAGACTTGAAGATTACGTAGAGTGGCTGCTCACTAAATGCTTCAGCCAGGAGGCATTCTCCAGGATGCTAATTGTAGAAAGGGCACACCGCACATTGGCACCAAAGCCCCCGCCGGGAGCACCACCTCGACCCATAGTTGCGAGGCTACTCAACTATCGCGACCGCAAGGCGAGAGAGCTGAAAGACGTTGTCTTTGAGAACAATGCCATATCACTATACCCTGATTTCACCCTAAACGTCCAGGAAGCGCGGAAGAAATTTGCTCCCATCAAAATGAAACTCCAGCAGGAAGGAGTGGAGTATGCAATGCTCTACCCCGCACGTCTATGGCTCACCTACGATGGCAAGCACCACATCTGTAGCACCTCACAACAGGCGGCAAACAGTGCTGGCGGCAAAGAGAGCGGAGCGATCCCCGACGAGTGGCAGAGAAGGCCCGGCGCATCACGAAGAGGACTGAGAGCGCTGGACACAGTTGTACACGTCGCTGTCCGCAGGCACTGACGGCATAGACATTTGCTTCAATATGCAGGTAACATTAAATATGGTCAATGTATTGCCGCCCGCCCTTTCTCTAGTCTTTTAGTAGGCGGCGAGGATCATGTCGGATATTGTCTTAGCATTCCAGGCCCCCTTCTGCACGCTATCATGGTGCAGGAGGAACTGCCACGTCCCCTGGGACATACGTCTCCAAGGTAGCTCCCCTTTCCCCCAATCGCAGGGACTGTATTGTTAGACTGTTGCCTTTGTTGTTCTGTTGCGGGGACACTGTCACTATGGACCACTAATAACCCTGAGAATCGTTTTCTATCTGATTTGCTGATGCACTGTGCTTGCCCGTTCTTGCATCGTGATCTCCCTGTGTTGCGAACAACCCCATAACATGGCCAGCTCAATGTGCACTCAGGGAAATGGTGGCACAAATGTTCCAAATGTTTCTTGATGCATTGGGAGGGGTTCAGAGGTAGGGTACTGTACACGGCAAGTTGGGGTCGCCGTTGTGGGGGGAATGTTGGGGTAGAAGGGTAGGCATTACCAAATCTGCGTTAGATACCAGGCTACGCGGTTATAGCACACACTATATCACAGGTACAGGACCACAATACCTATATACAGGTTGGAAATTAGGAAATGGCGGATGAGGGACACAAGCCAGTCACCATAGCGTCCATGGGTCTCCTAACTTGGAACATTAGAGGGCTGGGCGACCCCAGAAAAAAACGGCACATACTGGCCTACCTAGACAAGCATCATGTCAGCATAGCCATGCTGCAGGAAACGCACCCCCCCCCTCCCAGCAGCCCCAGTTCGCCTCAAGATGGGCCTCTCATAGGTACTTTTCCTCGTATTCTGCCTACTCCAGAGGCGCGGCAATACTAATAAATAAAGCGGTGCCCTACATTGAGGAAGGTTTTACAGTAAACCCACAGGGTAGGTTCTGCATGACATGGGGGAGACTAGCCTCTGCCTCCATCACATTCATGTGTAGTTATGGGCCTAACGTGGATGACGAAGACTATTACATAGCCTTATGGGCACGGGTAGTGAGCATAGGCTCGACTCATCTAATATGGGGAGGAGACTTCAACCTTACGCTGCTACCCTTGCAGGACCGCTACCGCACCACTATTCCAAGGCGCAACGCCAACTCCAGCAAATAATCACAGACAATTTACTTGTGGACTTCTGGTGCCACCACCATCCAGCACAGAGGGAGGGCACATTTCACTCAGCAGTACACAACACTTGGTCCCGGCTGGACATGTGGATCACCTCACAAGACATAGTGCTACACGCCCTCTCCTCGCGTCATTTAGCGCGCACTTACTCGGACCACTCCCCAGTGCTTATGTCCATACACCCACAGGGATTGTCGCCAAAACCCAGGCAGTGGCGCTTGCAACCCACGGCGCTCCTCAGCATAGTGTTTCAGACTGAACTGGGGGAAACGCCAGAGGAGTTCCTGAGACTCAACGTCGACTCAGTACCCTCCCTAGCTACAGTGTGGGAAGCCCTGAAGGTCACCATTAGGGGCCATTGCATAGCTAAAGCGGGAGGCATACTCAAAGATATCTGCACTTCAATAGCACACCTAGAATGTCAGATTAAACAGCAAAAGACAAACATGCAGGCGGCAGGCGCAGGTTCCACACTGGCCATGATACGCGAACTGCTCACGAAGTATCAAACTGAGGCAGAAAGGGAGTGCCTCTTCCGCAGCAAATACCACACGGAGCGCAGATATGGCAAGGGCGAACGCCCCGGTAGGGCGCGAGCCAAGACCATCCGTCCACCTAGAACGGCGGACCATGTGCTGGCCATCCGGGACGAGGCAAGAGTGACCCATCGAGACACGTCGGCCATAATGAAAGTGTTCACTGCGCACTACCAAACACTATACACGGCATGTGCGGCACGTCAAGCTGAGACCCCACTATATTTACAGCAGATAGAGCTGGCCTGGCACAGTAACCGGCAGGAGAACGAAATACATGCGGCTATTATGCACATAGGGAATGGGAAGGCGCCTGGACCCGACGGCCTAGGAATTGAGTTTTATAAGACCTATATCGACACACTAGCCCCCTTCCTGAGGGCGGTATATGGGGAGGCAGCCCACACCGGGACGCTCCCACCTACCATGAGGGAGGCAATGTTGGTCTCATTACTGAAACCAGGAAAGGCCCCCGACTCCACGGACTCGTACAGACCTTAATCCCTAATCAACTGCGACGTGAAGATACTAGCTAAGGTGGTGGCCAATAGGCTCACGCTCCTGATGGATATCCTCATTAGGCCTGTTCAGGCGGGCTTCATACCTGGGCGATCCACTTCGCACCATTTGAGGACCCTCTTTTACATCCTGCATGGAATTGACCAGGAGGAGCAGGCGGTGGCGGTCTTTCTAGACGCCACCAAAGCGTTCGACTCTCTGGAATGGGAGTACCTATTTTCAGTTTTAACGCATATGGGATTTCCTCCGGGGTTCCTCAAGTGGATCCACTTGCTGTACCATCGACCCTGCGCCTCGTTACTCCTGAATGGAGAACGCTCTCCCACCTTCGGCATCTCCAGGGGCATGCAACAGTGGTGCCCCCTTTCACCCCTGCTATTCGCAATAGCCATGGAACCGCTGGCAGCTATGCTACGACAGCACCACAAACAATATGCGCTGGATTACCCCACTAGGCCCGTTCTAATCTCGCTCTACGCGGACGACGTCACGCTCTACGTCCGAGATCCTGCAGAAGGATTAAATGCCATGATACGTGAAATAATAAAATTTGGGGCCTTCTCGGCTATCACCATAAACTGGGGCAAGTCCCAAATCATGTCGCTCACCAGTTGCACCACCTCATTCCCACTGGACTACCCACTGCAGTGGTGCGATGATGAAGTCCGCTACCTGGGCATCACCATAACCAAGGACAGAGAAGAGCTCTTGCGAGCTAACTATGGAGTGGTCCTCACTAAGGTAGAAGCCTAAATCACTAGATGGATAGCTCTCCCGCTTTCCTTAGCTGGCCGGGTGGCCTTAATGAAAATGGTCATCATGCCCAAATTTTTATACTTGTTCACAAACATCCGCTTCCTTCCTGGTCGCCCTTTTTTTACTAGGCTGAAGAGCCAGCTCACCCATCTGGCATGGGGCGGAACACAGCCTTGGATCAAATGGTGCACCCTTACACTGCTGTTCGCTCAGGGCGGTTTCGAAGCGCCCGATCCCGAACTATACTATCTCAGCGCTCAGGCACACTTCGCAGCGTACTGGCTCGAGCCTCCCCCCTTTATGACACACCTAGCGGTCGAACAAGGGCTCATGGAGCCTATACCACTCGCTGGGTTCCTGGGAACCGACAGCACCACAGCTGGGGGAAAACGGTCCACAGTAGCTTGTACTAATAAAGCGTGGAGAGCTATAGCCAAACGGTCCCAAACTCCCATGCTATACTCCCCGCTCCTTCCCCTGTGTGATCAACATAACTTGCCAGTCACACAAGAAGGCATAGGCAAACGCATGCTCCTCAAACTTGGCATACACACTTGGGGGGATATGTACCACGATGGGCAATTCAAAGCTGCAACAGAGTTCTTTGGCGACACTTCCCCCACCACCATGGACCGCTTCCTATATATCCGCTTGAGACAAGCCGTTAAAGCCGCAACCCCGGCGTTCCTGGCAGAACCCCCCACACTGCTCCCACTGCACCAACTGCTACATGCTGGGGCAACCCACGCTGTGTCCCGTATATATAAAGCCACAGTAGGGGCGGGGACACACAACACTCTGAAGGCAAAACAGGGATGGGAAGCAGAATTGGGCCATCCTATTACAGAGGAGGCCTGGGCAAATAGCTGCCAACAAACTGAACGCATCACAGCTAACAGTAGGTACAGAATCAATCATTTTAAATTCCTCCACAGAATGTACTATACCCCTGTAAAAATGTACAAATTGCAATTACGAGACAGCGACAGGTGTGACCGCTGCAGGCACGAGGGAGCAGGGTTTTTACATGTTGCGTGGGAATGTGAGTCCATTGCGCGCTACTGGGCTGAGGTGGGGACTGCCTTGGGTGATATGGTGGGAGGGCTACTTGATCTCACACCAGAAATGGGTCTCCTGGGTTACCTCCCGGAGTATGGTTTTCTTAGTGAATTTTACATACATGGTAAGTATGCTTTGTACCCTTGATGTATGAAGCACTTAAAGGCGTGAAACACACCGGCTCTTTGTGCCCCATGTCCAACAATGCCACTATATGTCTCATCGGCAAAGAAGATAAGGACCCAGGGGGCTGCACCAGCGACCATTTACCACCCAATGTCCCTGATTAATGTAGACATAAAGATTCAAGTGAAAATTCTCACAACCATATTAGGAATGGTTATGCTATCCCTGATACAGATAGGTTTCAGCTATGCCACTTGCCAAGACATCATGTTCGAACTCTAAACAATGTTTTGGGGCACAGAAATCCTGCAGAATCTATAGCCCTCTATCTCAATGCTAATAAAACTTTTGATTGTGTGGACTGAGGAGTCCTATTTTGGACTATCTGCCCTGGAGGAACCTCTGTTCATATGATACACATATTTTATAGTGCCCCACCAATGAGCACTAATTGTAATGCATTCCTATCCAGAATGATCAGAGCAAAATATGGCATTAGATATCGATGCCCATTCTCAGACTTGTTAGGTTTGTTCATCCATTACCCCATATCCACTGCCATATGCCAACTGAGTGAAATCCATATGATCCACACACAATATCGGGCTACGACAAAGCCTTTCTTTATGTAGGCGGCATTCTGCTAACCCGGGCATACCAGAATCATCCCTAACTGGTGCAATGATACTGACTTTTTCCTTCTCTAAATTCTTTGGTTACAGAATCATCTGGGGTAACGCCAGGCATTACCTATATCACGTGTCACCACAAAAGCATGCTTGGATGTACACCCTGTACAATGAATACCAAGAGGTCTCAAATACTTGGAAATCTATATTAACACTAGCTTAGAGAGAAGGATGGAAGACACCCTAAGCCCCTCTTGTGACCAAAACCAAGAATTATTTTGAACACTGGGCACAACTTAATGCATTCGTGTGGGAAAGAATGCAGACAGTAAAAATGACAGTAGCACAGAGATATAATTATGTTCCAGGGAGGATCTTCTTACTGGTTGGCAATCAGCAACTAACCTAGATTGACTCAGCCAATAAATGATAGATCTTTTTTTTTTAACTTTGTTTATTAGCATTTTTACATTCATCAACACGACAGTGGCAGTGCATGATAGGCATTACATTGATGCAACGTGGTTACATCAGTACAGTGCAGAGTTAGGGTCAGGCTATACAGGACCCAGTACATATTATTAAGCATAGACATGGAGGGTATTCACAATAATCTGACTAAGGGTCGGCCCGCTATCCTGTGGCCTATCTGTCGCAGCAGGACAGTCAGTCTGTGCCGGTGCAGAGCTATCCTCCGCGCCCCCCGCAGCCGCTCTCAGCAGGTAACTAGTAAGGGGCTCCCAAATGTCGCAGGGCAGCGAGCGGACGGGTAGCAACTCGACATATATATTATTTTGCTCTTGACAATACGTGAGGTCGGCTAACCAGTCCTTAAACTTGGGGTCCCTGCCCCTTCCCCATCTGCAAGCGATTCTGCGTTTGGCCACGAGGAGGCCCATCGCCAGAAAGCGCTTAACGCGACCCAGGAGAGCTACATGTCGGGAGAGTGGCTGTGGTTTTAGCTATTTCCTCCCCAGTAATCTCTTTCTAACAGAATAGTGTCTGTAGGTGCCTAGTATTTAGGAATTCTTCCTCCTGATGCCTGGTTTCAATAGTTTCTGGGGTACATAGACTCTAATATTAAGAGGAAAATCTCTCAGTCTTGCTATGTCTAAGGAGTGAGTCGTTCCTCTGTGGAGCATATAACCGGATGCAGGCTTGTGATTCTCTTTGACACAATTGTGCTTGTAGTAGTCTACTAATTGTCTCTCAGTGATCAAAGTATCTCTGCTGTAGTGTCTATTATACATATTCTGCCTGTCTGTAAAAAAGCATTGAGCATCATTTTGACAGGTTCCAGTTGTCATTTCGTGTCGGGATGGTCTAATAATATATAGCAGTGTCAAGTTTTTGAACTGTATCTCTAATCTCAGTTGTTGGTTTTTTGACTGATAAACATCTAGTCCCTCATTAAAGGCCCTCCCTTAGTGGCCTTACCCATTGCCTATAACATCTTTGCAGATTGTCCATGTTTTTGTCCAAGTTTTTGTTCCATGTTTCTGTAGATCGGACTAATGCATGCAGACATTCTAGCACTTAATCTAGCACTAAATGTAGGATGGAAGCTTATTAGAGTTGGAAAAGACACATTTTTAAGGCCTACCTAAATTGCATATAGCAGGCCACAGTGCACAAATTAGAGGGAAGGGAATCCTACAAAAGAGGCCACTCTGAAAGAGAAAGCTTGACTACCTTGACAAGAGTTCTTAATCCTGAGTATGCATAACAGGGAAGCATGAGCAGAACAAACAGGGAGTGGGAGGACATAGCTAACAATTGTTGAAAAAATGAGTTGCCTTGACGGTAGAGTGTTTTGAAGCTGAGACATGGACTGTTAAGAATATAACATGTATGGCCTAGAAACCAATTAAGTTTCTTTAAGTAACTAGAGATGGAAGGAGAACGATGGATTTGAGAAGTAAACGTGCACTGTGTTTTGAACCATCTGCAATAAGTAGGTAGTGGATACTAGTATACCTAAATAGAAAATATTAGCATAGTTCAGAAGAGTTCCAACTATGTCCTCAATGATGTTGAAGCAGGCATTGTCTAGGAGAAAAGGGGACAACTTGCTTTAAGACGTACTGATGAAAAACACAAGCAGGCAAAACTTTTAGTGACCCGTGGCTTTAGGGAGAGTTTGGAGTCAAAATAGACTACAAGTTTTTCTGCTGAAGAAGAGTATGTAAGCCACCTACCAGAAGCCTCTTGCCACCAGGAAGATGACCAACTAGTGAGACCACCACCTCCCAGGCACCACCACATCTGTTTCATCACCATTCAAAGGATGTGGATTCTTTGTTTTCCTTTTTGAATGTTTGTAAGTAAATTCTTGTTTTCTTGATTCCTATATGCAAGTGCCCTCATTCGCCATTCTGAGTTCGAGGCATCACGTCTAGGCTAAGTGTAAAGAAAATGGTCAGTAATTCCACTACCAAGTATGTTACACTGTGAAACACCAAGTAGAAGCTGAACTTGTATCAAGGAGTAATCTTTTCGTGATGAAGTCTTATCGGGACAGTAGATACAGGTATATTACCTATCTTCAGGATGAAGTAATCACCAGATGTCAGTTATGTTGTGGTCAGTTATGAGGTCATGTAGCATTGCCCTGTCATTTCTGCTGCACATGTCAAGGTGTCCAGACTTGTCCAAAAAAGCATCTGTCACTAGATTCCAATCGCCTCTGATCACTGCCAGTGTGTGGCTAAATTCAGTTTGATAAGATAGAGAAGAACGCTGTTTTAGAGTACATGGAGAGTAAATCGTACCAATGTCCTGTGGTTCATGTTTTGCAAAGCCATATACCTTCCCTCAGGGTCAGTCCACATCTTGATAATAATGTGGGAGAGAGTCCTCTGAAGCAGTATGGAAACACCCCTATTTTGGTGCACCCTTTAGAGTCAAGGGGCTTCCATGAGTGGCAGTGGTTCAGCTACTACTGTCTACTGACCAAGTAATTCACATTTTAACTTGAGGGATGATATGTGCGTTTCTTGTAGTAGGGCATTACCTACGTATTTGGTGTGAAAGGAATGTAGTATCTTGTGCTTAATGTAATGAGATAATGAAACAGTATGGCTTTTGTTAAGTAAACGTAAGGCAGCATGTAATCAATTTTCTGCTTATAGCATGGTGTGATTTATTGTAAGGAGTGTTCCTGGTTGGTACTTCTGGGGATGATCAACAGAGGTGAGGAGCAGCCTGTGTGCTGCTTGTGTATAAAAGTAGTGCTTCTCAGGATACTGCTGTTGATCTAGACTGTTTCGAAGATGGGTAGACTGAGTGAATCCAGTCTTGATTGCCCTTGACTGCCAGAGATAGGGACAATACCTTCTAGTAGCCACGATGCCGGTGGCACAAGATAGAGCTTAGGTAGTGACTGCAGGAAATACCCCCAAATGGAGGAAAAAGCCTGGGGCAAAAAAAAAAACTCTGGTGACAGTGAGACCCCTAAGTAGAGTGACCAGGAAGAGAAGACAAGAGGGCATTGCAGAATTACCAAGAACAAAGTCACTGGAAAACCTTCTGGAAGAAGAACACACCTGAAACACTAGAGAGCATTGTGAGGCAGGAGGAAAAGTACTGCCTCCTTTATATACCTTGCAAACAGGAAATTGCATCAGGAAACAAGGAGTACTATATTGGATTAGGAGCCCTCAGATAGGCTGTACAGGTATGGTGGCCATATTGGATTGGGCATATATATACCTATGGATGGAGTTTTGGGGTGCAGAATTCCCAAGGAACAAGGAAGAAGCAAGGCCCCACCAGGGAGAAGAATGGCAGGATGGGACATCAAATTGGTGGACTGGGCACTTGCAGGTGAGCCTTACTGAGTGGAAATGCAGCCCACTGGCTCTCCTTGGCCTTGACTCACACTGCGCCTTCTGCGCATCATGCTCACCCGAGGCAGTCTCGGGGAATTGCACCGAGCAGGACAGCAGCGGTGCAACAGTTTGGCTCCCTCCCAAAGCACTGGGTTTATCAGGAAAGTGGCGGAAAAAAATATGGACCAAAACAGGGGCATGAACAGAAGAAGCATGCTCCCAGGATTATTCACTGGTGGGTAACCATTCCAGTGAACTGAGAATTGCAATTTCTTTAAAATAAAAGTCAGAAAACACATATCTCCTGAACCTCAAATTCAGGAACCCTACTGACAATGATAGGTGGAAGTCTGGAAAACAGGGCGGAAAGGGATCCGTCCAATAAGTCCGTTTTTTTTTTTTTTATATAGCGCAGCTACTCACCCTTACGGGTCTCAAGGCGCTGGGGGCTGGAGTGGAAATTAAGTGAGCTATTGCCCAGAGTCACATGGTGCTGAGCTGAGCTGCTGCCGGAGATCGAACCGTGAACCCTGTGCTCCGAAGTCAGCTGCCCTGGCCGCTGCACCACACCTCTCCACTAAGGCTTTAACTGAGAAGAATGGAATACAGGATGCATCTTCTACTGTAGAGGCAATAGAACCCGAAAGGCTACTGGGTTAATGACATGAAGATTCTTGACAGAGCCATAGAATCGAGGCTTGAATTTATTGTCAGAGAGACTAGCTGGAAAGAATTTAGAGGACGCCATACCTTGCTTCCGATATTCTAAGCAGGAGAGTTAGTACGATGGAGATCATCAAAGGCTTTCATCCTGGTCTTTGACTCTAAAAGATTAGAAGAAATCTTCCGTATGATAGACTGCACATGCCATAGGAAAATAGCGGCAGCAGAGACCAGCCCAGGACCAGAAAGGGCAGAAGGAGCCTTAGAGTGTAAACAATAAAGGCAGAAAAATAGAGAAAATATGGTCGCACTATGAACAGCATTGTTGTAAGTAAACTCAGCTAAGGATTAAAAGGAGGACCGATCACTTTGTGTGGCATTACAAAAAGAACAAGGAAACTGTTCTAGACTTTATTGACATGTTCCGTCTGGCCATTGGGCCTGAAGATGGAAGCTAGAGGACACCGTAAGTTCAATCTGAAGATACTGACAAAATGATTTTCCAAAAACGACAAAGAAATTGAGGACCTCGATCGGAAACTATAACTTGAGGCAGTCCATGAAATCGAAAAACTTCTTGTAAAAATATCAGTCCTATATTCTTAGCAGAAGGTTGTTTCTTCAAAGCAGTGAATTGAGCCCTCTGAGAAAAAGAGTCAGCAGTAAACAGTGTGACAGTATTCCCTTCAGCGATGAGTAAGTCACTGATAAAGTCGGTGGTAATTATATACCATGGCTCAGGAGGAACAGGCAGAAGGCAGAGAGTGAGATGCTTTATTTTGGGCACAAACTGGACAAGCACCTACATATGATGCAGTGTCTTCTCGACTAAAAGGCCACCAAAACGATCAAAGCATGAGTTCCAAAGTGGATTCGATCCCCCTGTGACCAGCCACTGGGGAATCATGGTATATCTTCAATACCTCAAGGCAGAGTGTCTTAGAAGGAATGAATACTGTCCTACCTTTGAATACTAAGTTGTTTTTCTTAGCAGTCAGTCCTTGTAAGGAATCCCATTTCTATTTTGAGACTTGGGAGTAATCAGCTTTAACCTTGTCAAGAAAGAATTGTGCTACCTGAACTATTTGATGAGGAGGAAGAACATGTTGCTCAAAAGATGACTGAGTCTCTGGATATCTGCGTAACAGAACACCCTCGAGAGTATATAAGTCATATTGGTAAAAAAAGTAGGCCCAATGGGCCTGCTGACTGTTTCTGCACTGCATGTTTCTGAGGCATTGGAGATTACAATGGTCTGTTTGGATTTCAAAGGGTTTTTGGGATTCCATTAAAAATTGTCTCCAATCGGGACAGGCTCTTTTTTATTACTAACAGTTCTCTTTTAGGACAGAGTAAGGTCTTTCCGACATAGATAGGATAGATAGCAAATGGGATGTTCTAAAATATCATCTTCTTGATGTTGTAAAAGAACAGCCGCAATGGTCCAGTCATAGGCATCGGTCTCTACAATGAACAGCTTGGTGGGATCCGGGTGGTACAAGATTGGTGCTTGCGTAAAAGTCTTCTTTAAACTGAGAAAGACTTCCTCAGCTACGGCACCCCATTGTAAACATGATGTAGCATGTCTTTCTTGAGGATTCGGGTGATTGAACTAGTTAACTGGGCAACATTTTCTATAAACTGCCTGTAAGAATTGGCAAAACCAAGGAAGCACTGGGTTTCTTTCACATTATATGGAGTTGGCCAATCAAGGATGATGGACACCTTGCGGTTATCCATGCAAACTCCTGTACTTTTGATCCGGAAACCCAAGCACTCCACCTCGGGTAGGTCAAACTCACATTTCTCCGGCTTACAGAACAGCAAATTCTGACAGATTCGCAGTAACACTTGGCAGACATGCTGATGATGAATAAGAGGGTCTCTGGAGAACACCAGGATGTCATCAAGATAGACAAACATTAATTGCTTTAGCATGTCAGCAAACATATGGTCCATATAACGTTGGAAAACGGCTGGGGCATTGCTTAAACTAAACGATGTGCCATGGATTTCAAAATGCCCCAGTGGAGTTCAAATGCAGTTTAGAATTTGTCTCTCTCATGGATATGTAACAGATGGCAAGCTCTGCTTAAGTCCAATTCCATGAAGACCTTGGAACCTATGATGGATCCCAAAATATCCTTGATTAGAAGCAAAAGGTACTGGTCCTTTACAGTCATCTTATTCAATGCCCATAGTCTATGCAAGGTGTCAATTCATGCGATTTTATAGAAATGAAGAACATGGAAGAATCAGCAGGGGATGAGGTTTGAGCAATAAGGCCATTCCGTAAGTTCTCCTCAAGATATATCCTTGCGGTCTCCTTTTCAGATTCAGAGTGGGAGTAAATCCTTCCAAAAGGGACAGTGGCACCAGCTTCCAGGGGAATGACACCGTCAAATTCCCAATTGGATGGCGAAAACACTTCTTTTGGTTTGTCAAAAAGATCAGCAAACTCCAGATACTGATCGGACGTTCCCTGAAGGTGATTAATCATACTGGACACAAGGATGTTTGACAATCTCTTCCAGAAACCAATAATCCTCAGTAGAATAACAAAATTTGTGACAGAATTGAGAGGATAATGTAATAGTCTGAGTTTCCTACTTAATGTATGGGTTATATCGAGTCAGCCAAGGAGCCCCTAAAATACTGATATGATTAGCAGAGGAGATAAGTTCAAAGGAAATACTTTTGTGATGATTTCCAAAAGTCAATGTCAAAGGGGTTGTCATTTCTTTAACAGCTCCAGAAATAAGGGGTGTTTGGGTATTTCTTTTGTGATATTTCACTCTTTGGCCCAGCTTTCATCCAAATACACCCTACTGGTATCACTGTCTAATGCAGCCAAAATCTTTTCCCTTTTCCATTCGGGTGTTCCAGAGACATAAACAGGACAAAAAGTGAGGCTTCAAATTTCCCAGACACTCCCACGAAAGGGGTTTGAGGTCTTCCCATCCTTCCGCCCTTCAGAAGGGACGGGACCTGGTTTTTCTTGAAAACTTCTTAGGACACACTGGACAAACTCGAACCAGATGCTCTGGAGAACTGCAGTACACACAGAGACTGTGTTTGCGTTGGTGTTCCTTTTCAGACTCCATAATCGGGCCATGGGCCAGACCAATCTGCATTGGTTCTTCACCAGAAGGGACGGTGGACTCCATAGAGGAAGCTTCTACCTTAGGTTACGTACTGATGGTCTTGTACTGCTAAAGGTACAGGAGTGGGCTCTTTGTCTTTCGGAACGACGTTCCTGCGATTGATGTTCAATATGTAAGGCATGGTCCATTAGCGCGGACAGGATTTACTCTCAGACAGACTGGGCAAATTCATCTTAGTTTCTTCTTTAAGGCCCCTGTGAAACAGAGTGACTGAGGGTCCTCCCACCCATGTAGTCTCTGCTGCCAACTGTCAAAAATGGGAAATGTAGGTCAAAAAGTCTTGCCCTCCTTGTTGTATATCATACAGAGCCTCTCCATCAGAGAAGTCAAGGCCTGGTCTCTCGAACATGCACTTGAATGTTGATGGAAGGGTGATTAATTTGATACACAAGAATCTTTTGTGGCTACTAGGGGGGTCACCGGGCTAAGGAAGAACCTGACAAGGCACTGATCATGCAACCCACCTTGGCTCTGTCCTGCAAAAAGTGAGCAGAACAGAACATGAAGAAGACTGTAAAGGAATCAAAGAGCCAGATTCTTACAGTTGTTGAAGCTCCTGGATCTGTTGCTGGACAGTCTGGACTGGGGCCTGGGCTTGATCTGTCTAGGACAATGGCTTGAACTTGATCTGACTCTTTAGAGTCAGAATCAAAAAGAGGGTGCCACAAACTGTCAAGATACTGTTGTCAATCTCGAGGGTTCAGACGTCGGGTAGACTGTAAGGCCCCGGTCTTGATTGTCTGTGTCTGCCAGAGATAGGGATGACCCCCTCTAGTAGCTACATCACTGATGGCACTAGGTAGCACCTAAGCAGATAGTGCCTGCAGGAAGGAGACCCAATTGGAGGAAAAATCCCAGGGGCAAAGAACCTCCTGATGACAGCGAGACTCTTAAGTAGGATGACCAGGAGAAGAAGACAGGAGGGCGCAGGAAAATGGTCAGAAACAAAGTCACTGGAAAACCTTCTGAAAGAAATGGGAGTGAAGAACACACCTGGAACACTAATAAGCATTGGACGCAAGGAGGAAAAGGACTACCTCCTTTATATACTTTGCAAACAGGAAATGACATCACGAAACAAGGTGTGCCATATTAGATTGGGATCCCTCAGATTGACTGGACAGGTAGGGTGGCCATCTTGGATTGGGCACACATGTACCTATGGAGGACATTCTGGGACCCAGAATTCTCTAGGAACAAGGGAGATTCAGAGCCTCCCAGGGAGAAAAATGGTGGCATGGGATGTCATATCGGCAGGCCGGCTGCTGTCAAGTAAGCCTTACTGAGAAGAAAGACGGTCCGCTGGCTCTCCTAGGTCCTGGCTCGCGCTGTGCTTGCTGTGTGTCCCGCTCACCCGAGGCATTCTTGGGGAGTCGCGCCGAGTGGGACGCCAGCAGCGCGACAGTGTTGTTAATCGGTAGTATTCAGAAGGTCTGTTGTCAAGGGAGGAGGTGATCCAGGTAAGAGCAGAGACACCAAAGGTGTTGTGACAAACAGTGTCAAAAGTGGCACATAGGTCGAGTAGAATCAGTACAGAGGAACTGCCTTCACCTAAGACGCTGGGGAGTTGCTCGGTGGCCGCAAGAAGAGCCGACTCAGTACTGTGTCGTGACCTAAAACCATTCTGGGAATTGTCCAGAGTGATTTTAT
The DNA here is from genome assembly GCA_963921515.1 of Calotriton arnoldi. NCBI lineage: Eukaryota > Metazoa > Chordata > Amphibia > Caudata > Salamandridae > Calotriton > Calotriton arnoldi. The sequence goes on from CAWUFW010007595.1 coordinate 885,489, forward strand.
TTGAAGAAGCTGGTGAGAATGGCATTAACATGGATCTCTGTTACTTTTGTGAGGAACGCTAGAAGAGAAATAGGACAGAAACGTTCAGGTTTGGAAGTGTCCAAAGTAGGTTTTTTCAGGAGTGGAATAACTTTGGCATGCTTCCAGGGACTTGTTACAGATGCCAATGTCATTGAAGGATTAATTAGTTTGAGACAGGTTGGAGAGAAGCAATCCTAAAGTTCCAGAAGCAGGTCTGGCCTGAGAGGGTCAGCCGGTGAGCCCGATTTGACTTTCTTCTATAAAATGTGCAGCTCTGACAGGGCCATCTGGGGTAGAGAATGTAGCCATGGCAAGATTTTGTCAGTCAGACCGGCTGGACAGGAGTCAATAATATTAGGGACGAAGGTAGAGTAGATATTTTCTACTTTATTGATCAAATATCTTGCCAAATTCTCACAATGTTCATTGGAGATTTCCATATGCTCCACAGCAAGTACAGGTTTAGTTAGACTGTTAAGGAGAGAAAAGATTATTTTTGTGGGATTGTTGCTAATCTTTATTTCATTAGCAAAGTATTCAGCTTTGGATCTCTCAATCAATTTACGGTATGACTTAATGGCAGCTGTATATAATAGTTTTTCTGAATTGTCATATGATTGCCTCCAAGAACGTTCCAGAATCTTACAGTTCTTTTTTGCCAATATCACAGGGATTCAGTAAACCAGGGTGCAGCCTGCTTTTTCCTGCTCCCGACCTGTCTCATGGGGACAAAAACATCTAGCCCAGTGGAAAGCCAGTCCTGGACATTGTTATTTGCATCTTCAACATTGAGTTCCAGCATCGGGCACCAAGGCAGGAGAGAGTCTTCAAATTTTTGGAGGTCAAGCTTGTGCCAAGGACGTTTGAAACTAAGGACTGAGCGAGAAGACTGGTTCTGGCCTACTAGACATATGGACATAGAGATCAGAGAATGATCCGACCACGTCATAGGAAGGGGGGTAAGTGCCTTCAAAGAATTAAGATTGAAAAAATTGGATCCAGGAGGTGCCCCGCTACGTCAGTGGCGCCAACAACAAGTTGTGTGAACTGACAAGCAGCAAGGTCATCTAAAAAATTTACAATATCACCATCCTGCTATACGTCCAAATGAAGATTCAAATCACCTACTATATTAAAATTGGCTGGCTTAATAGTCAGAAAGGCCATCAGGTTTATCAGTGCCTCCCTAAATGTGTTGAGCCGGCCTGGAGGGTGGTAAATTAACATCCCAGATATTGTGAAGTTACTGTTTAATTCAATATTAAAGAATCAGTGATGTGATGCACTCGATCCTCGCAGCAGTGGCAATGCAATGCAACAGATCCTCGCAGCAGCAGTGATGCGTCGTCGTCAATGAAGATGCGCCGGTTCTGAGTGGTGCAACAGCATTGATGGATGATTCTTTACTAGAGCAGCACTTTATACCCACTTCCGAGAGCTCAGGACCGGATTGGCACCACTTGGTGGTGCAAGAGTCACAGATGGCAGAGTCCAGGTGCTGAAGCAGGTGAGTTGGAAGTCTTTTATGTCCCTGAGACTTCAATCAGAAGGCAAGCCTTGGAGTCACTCTGGTTCTGGGTTCAAGTGATTTGGGTCAAGTCCTTTTTAGCCAAGCAAGGAGGGCAGCAGGCAGCAGGTTAGCACAGCAAGAATGCAGTTCTTCCAGGGCAGCAGTCGAGCAGAGTGGCAGTCCTTCAGCAGCACAGCAGTCCTTCTTCCTGGCAGAGTATCCATATGTCCAGAAGGGTACTGAAGTGGTAGGGTCAAAAGTCCTGTTCTTACACCCAGTCATGCCCTTGAAGTAGGCGTGACTTCAAAGAAGGGTTTTCAAGTGCACAGAGGTCCTCCCCCGGCTACAGACTCACTACAGGGGTTTAACCAGTCCTTTGTGTGAGGACAGGACACAGCCTATACAGGTGTAAGTGTGAGGTTGTGCACAGCTTCTCACTCCCATCTTCCCAGAAAGATCTATCAAGTCACACCTAAGTTTCCTTTGTTTGGCTGTCTAGTAGAATGCAAAAGCCCAGCTGTCACCCACCCCAGACAGATCAGAGACAAGCAGGAGGCACCAAATGGCTAAAGTAAGAAAATGTCAACTACCTAAAAGAGAAATTCCCTGATTTGTAATTTAAAATCAGACTTCACTATAAGTTAGGATTTTAAATTAGGAGTCCAGAGACACCAGACGTGGGGATCTTATCTCTTCCACATTGGAAATTACACTTATAAAGTGTAATAAGGTAATTCCAATGTTATCATATCGGAGGGGTAGGCCTTGCAGTAGTGAAAAACAACTTTGGGAGAATTTCATTACCAGGACAAGTAAAACGTAAGAGTACATGTCCTGCCTTTTAAATACATTGCACCTTGCCCTCTGGGTTGTCCAGGGCCTACCTTAGGGGGAACATATATCTATAAAGAGGGAAGGTTTGGGCCTGGCAAAAGGTTTATTTTGCCAGGTTGTCATGGCAGTGTACACTGCACATACAGGTTCTGCTGTGGCTGGCCTAAGACATGGTTAAAGGGCTACTTAAGTGGGTGGCACAATCAGTGCTGCAGGCCCACTAGTAGCATATAATTTACAGGCCCTGGGAACAGGAGTTACCACTTTACTAAGGACTTTATTAGTAAATTAATTATGCCAATTGGGGATGAACAATGCTATCATGTTTAGGGGAGAGAGCACAAGCACTTTAGCAGTGGTAAAGTGAACAGAGTCCTAAAGCCAGCAAAAAACTAACCCTGGGCGGGTAACTCCACTCCGCCAGCGGAGTTTGCGGAGCTTTGTCTACTCCGCGCTCCGTTGCGAACGCGGAGGTAGGCAAAACTCCGCCTCCGTGGCAGAGCGGAGTAAGCCGCTCCCTCCCCCCTCTCAAATTCTTTAAAAATTAAAAACGAAGCCACTTACCTGTGTGTCTGCTGCCTCCCCTGCCTGGCCGCTCTCCTTCCTGCTCCTCGCGTCCTTCTGTAATTAAAAGAACACTACGCTGTACGTCTTGCGCCATCCACATTTTTACCTCTCAATGTGTTTCTGGACAAATAGCCATCTTCAACTAGCTCATCCATTTTAACATGCACACTAAAACTACAGCTCATGTCTTGTTTGCTTGTGCAACCTATATATGACCTAGGCTCACTTGGATTAAACCAGTATATACTCATTTGGCAACACTGAATCATGTGGAGGCTCTACGAATATAAAAAACAGACCCTAGACCATGATATGCTTGTGCCGTTGTAAAATTTCTGGGAAGCATGTGGTTCATAAGGCGGAAAGCTACGTCAGTTCAAATGCAAACACAATAGTTTAAGACTAGCAATCTATCTGCCGGGGAGTAATTATTCAACCCTATTGTTTACATAGCAGACCCAAATAGAGGTTTTTGTTTAACAATTAGGTTCTGCCGTCCTTTTGTCTCTGGGCCTTTCCCAGGGCCCCAGACACAGTGGAGGCAATCCACTTCTTGACATAAAAATAGATTTAGCTAATACCTGAGTCTTCCAGATTGAGTCCTGTAGTGACCCGACTGCTAACTTGAAATGCATATTGACCGATGTTTTAACTACTATTTATGGTAGAAATGCCCGACGACCAAAGTACCATGAATCTGAGATCTTAGTCATAGAACACAGGGCTAGCTCAAAACTACTTCGATGTCATGCTGATCTTAATGGCTGTGATCTATTGTAACAACGTATTTTGATCGTTATTTTGCACTTTATATCCTGTAAATGGGCAACATGGCTGTTTGTTTACTTTTTTTTACAGTGATTGACTCTACAGGAATTAACTCCCTTGGTGCTGATTTGCAGACTGGAATAGAGATGATTTTATACTATGATCTCATCTTAGCAATGTATTTTATCCACGTATATTTGGATTTTATTGACAATTTACTGATGAATTCGTCGTAAATTGAATATGTGAATTATGACATTTATTTTAGTTTGCAGGCCTGTTTTTTATATGAGAATCATTTCTTAAGCACTTACAAGTACATATGCATGCATAACATCTTGACTACACAATGCTCTTGAATGTTTTATTGTACATTTTATCTGTAACTTTCATGACATTTTGCCGAATGAAGTTTAATATTGTTGTTAGTTTTTCTATTTTTTCTAAATTGGTGTGGTATTTTTCTTGTATTGTGTTTTGACTTTATTACTGTTTGAAGTGCTGCATAAATACTTAACACATTGCCTCTAAGTTATATCTGACTGCTTTTGTGCCAAGCTACCAGACTGTTAAGTGCAGGTTAATTTCGGGTTGCTTGTGGCTTCACCCTAACAGAAATTGTGACTGCTGCTTGAGTAGGGTTTAACCCCCCTCAACCAGTAACCTTCTTCCAACACCCATCTATAGTTTTATATTATGTATGCCCCCCCCCAAAAAAACAGTGCTAAGCTGAAGTAAAGGAGTAATGGAGGAGCCATACATAAGATGGCCTATCCACCCTGACCCAAATGTGAAAAAACCTAGGGGCATATTAGCAAGAACCTCGTTAAAATTATCGCCGTTTTAGCGGCAGGAAACTGCCGCTAAAACTGCGATAATGGGCTTAATAATATGCGTTATAGAATTCCAATAGAAGCCGAGGTTAAATGTCCTGCACATCTAACCTGGGCTTCTATTGGAATTCTATAACGCATATTAGCAAGCCCATTATCGCCGTTTTAGCGGCAGTTTCCTGCCGCTAAAACGGCGATAATTTTAACGAGGTTCTTGCTAATATGCCCCACAATCTTCTGTCCTTATCCAACCACCACCACCTTCCCTGCCTTCTCTCCCCCTCTTGCAGCTGTGCTTTCTGCTTTCAGCTAAAGCAGACAAGCAACGCTGCCCTGACAGGTTCTCAGAGAGCTCTATTAACCTGGCCAAGAAGGCCTTTACGACATGGCAATAGTGGGAAACAATGCTTTTTATTAGTTGTTGCTATGCTTGACTTACAATATTTAGAATCTGGTGTAAATGATAAAGGCTACCTAAAGAAGCCATGAATAACAACAACAAAAAATGATGAAGAGCAGGAAGAAAAAACATTGGCAAAGTGTAGTGATGAAGCAGGAACGCAATTGTAGGTTTAGATAGATTTATTGGTAAACTGCTACACGACAGACAGGAGACATAGGGACATCTCCATCCAGCTCCAACCGCCCTCCAAGACTTATTTGAATCAGGCAAAGCCCAACAACAAAGCAACTAGGCAACAGTAGAACATTCTAATCAGCATTGGAACATTAGACTGCAGCATAAGGCCACAGTATGAATACAGCTAAATGAGAGAATACAACATATCCTCCTTTCTCAATAAACAAAAAAATAAAAAAAATGAAAAAATATAAATTAAAACAACATCACTAGAAAATATAGAAAGTACAATACATAAAAAGATCAAAAACGATATCTACTTGGAATGGCCCTCAATCTCGTGCTTCTCCTACCAGAAGCTCCGGAGGAGACAGAAACATCTGGACCTGAAGAAGAGTCAGCATCAACAAATGGTAAATTTTTGACCTTAACAATTTTACCCACATTCCACCATTTTCCTCCTTCGACCTGTACAGCATTCCTTCCCACCTTAATTACAGTAATGAGAGGACCAAACTTACTGTGTCCCTTTTTAACATGTGTAGGAGACTTTACACGCACCAAATCTCCCTCAACTACAGGGACAGTTTTAACAGCTCTCTTTTTATCATACCAAGACTTTTGTTTGGATTGCGAAATTGAAACATTTTCTCTGGCCATATCCATAAGACAATCAACATCAGAAATAGTTTTAACCCATTTGTTCATCCATGCAGGCTTAAAGCTAGTGTTGGCTCTTCTTCCTCTTAACAGTTCAAAAGGAGAAACTTTGATCGTAGAATGAGGAGTTGTTCTATAGAACCAGAGCATGCTATTAAGAGACTTAACCACATCATGGTTACCAGATTTCGCCCATTTAATACAGTCACCCATAACTCTGTTCAATCGCTCCACGAGGCCATTAGACTGGGGGTGATAGAGAGAGCTCTTCACATGTTTAATATTGCATGATTGTAGAAATGTTTGGAAACTGGCACTAATGAATTGTGTCCCATTGTCTGTTACAATGGTTTCAGGAAAGCCTTCTCTCATAAAGACTTCTTTAAGAAAAGAAATAACAATAGCAAAGGAGGGATCTCTTACTAAATTAATCTCTGGCCACTTTGATCCATAGTCAATAAGTACCAAAATGAATCGACAACCACCAGGTAAGTTTTCAAATGGACCCATAATATCTAATCCTAGTTTGTTCCAAGGTCCATAAGGATACTCAATGGGAAGAAGGGGTGGAGTCGACACTTTCAAACCTTTATCAGCAGTACAGCACACAACACACATGTCAACAACATCACTTATTTTGGCATCCATAGAAGGCCACCAGAAGAATTCACGTATACGTCGTTTTGTGAAAGTAGAACCCAAATGACCATCATGAGCTTTCGTAATAATCCCTTTCCTAAGGCTCTGCGGCGGAATAAGTTTGTCAGATCGCAGCAAAACTCCACCCTCTATGGATATCTCAGATTCAATCTTCCAAAAAGGTTGAAGAGGTGGAGATAGAACACGATCTCTGGGCCATCCACACTTAACAAACTCAAACACTTGCTGCAATACGTCATCCTCGCTAAGAGCTTTCAACCAATTTTCTTCAGTGCCAAGGTCATGTTCTTGTAAATCAAGAGAGGCTACAAAACAGTCATCAGAGTCTTCCTCATCTTGAACATAATGTTCATCATCAATATCTTTCACAGGAAATCGAGATAAAAAATCAGCCCTGATATTCCTTCCCCCAGAAACATGGGTGACATCGAATTGGTAATGCATGAGACGAGATACCATTCGGACAATCCGGGAGAATAACATTTATTAGTGCCAGAACCAAGAATGCTAATCAAGGGCTTATGATCAGTCCTCAAAAGAAAATGTCTGCCCCAGACATATGGGCGGAATTTTTCAATAGCCCACAGACAGGATAGAAGTTCCTTCTCGATGACGGAATACTGTAATTCTCCATCTCTTAAAACTCTAGAGGCAAATGCAATGGTATTCTCGTCATTGTGTGCATTTTGTGTTAACACAGCCCCCAACCCAACTTGGCTTGCGTCGACTGTAATGCATGTGGTTAGATCAGGATCATAGGGTTTAAGTGCTCCACTATTATTAAGACCTTCTTTCACACATTGGAGAGCAGACTCACACTCATCAGACCAGCTAAACTCAATACCTTTTCTGAGAAGAGCGCTGATGGGTCGCACAATGGTGGCATAGTTGGAAATAAATTTTGAATAGTATTCCAACAGACCAAGCAAAGACTTGACTCCTGTTTTGTCTACAGGTGCAGAAACATGGGTGATGGCATCGAAGAGTCCCTTCCTGGGTCTAATCCCTTCACCAGAAATTAGATGACCTAGGTACTCAATCTCCTCACTGAGAAATGTACACTTTTCTGATTTCACCACAACACCATGTCCTTTGAAAATCTCTAACACTTTACTAAGTAAGGAGTCATGTGATGGGACGTCTTTGGATGTATAAGAGCGTCATCTTGAAATACAAGTACTCCCTCAATTCCACCAAGTAATTTCTGCATGACACGTTGGAAAACAGAGGCAGCGGATGCCAGCCCAAAGGGCATCCGCTTGTACTGAAATGTGCCCATGGGAGACACAAACGCTGTGAGAGGACGTGAATCAGGATGCAACTCTATTTGATGATAGGCACTAGCCAGATCTAACTTGGAAAAATACCTAGAACCTCTCACACATGCAAAAAGGTCACAAATTTTGGGTAGAGGGTGGGAGTCAATCCAGATTTTTTTATTTAAGGACCTCAAGTCTACACAAACATGCAGCTTCCCACACCTCTTGCGTGCAAGGACCAAAGGCGAATGCCAGAGAGAAGACTCTGTTGGCTCAATAATGCCTTGGTCACACAAAGACTTGAGTTCCTTTTCAAGATCGTCCCTGACACTGAAAGGTACACCTCTCAGTTTATGCTTAACTGGAAGTGCTCCATCTTTCACAATGATCTTGTGTTTGAACCCCCGTACCATTCCCAAACCTTCACCAAAGACAGATGGAAACCTTTCTTTCCATTTACATTGCTGTTGTTCCTCCGACACAATAAGAACTTGTTCTTTTGAACCTGGCTTAAGAATCATGCCAAATAATCCTTGATGGTACCAGCCTAGAATGTTCAACCCCTTAATGGCAACATAGACTTTACCTCTAATCTTTCTTCCCTTGAAAATCAAAACATCCTCAAAAAACCCTAATAGTTTGATTTTTCGTCCCTCATACGAAACAGGGGAGCGATCAGGAGGTTCGAGAGGTCTATCTCCCCATGTTTCACAGAACAGCTTTTGCGTTATCATAGTGATTCTGGCACCAGAATCAACTAGTAAATTCAAAGACTTGTCACCAACAAAGATTTCAACAATTGGATCAACACAATTAAATGGATCTCCTTCGACTGGTTTGGAATCATATACATCAGTAACAACTGAGACTACGTCAGAATCAGACTCGTGATCAGATTCTAACACACACGCCACTGTTTTTTTCTGATTCTTCATCTTTAAACATACCTTAGCAAAGTGTCCAACTTTTTACAATAATTGCACACAACATTGGCACCTGGACACTTCCCACCTTTCCATCGTGTTGTCGTGTAGCCAGCTCGTCGCCACAATTTGTAGTGATGAAGCAGGAACGCAATTGTAGGTTTGGATAGATTTATTGGTAAACTGCTACACGACAGACAGGAGACATAGGGACATCTCCATCCAGCTCCAACCGCCCTCCAAGACTTATTTGAATCAGGCAAAGCCCAACAACAAAGCAACTAGGCAACAGTAGAACATTCTAATCAGCATTGGAACATTAGACTGCAGCATAAGGCCACAGTATGAATACAGCTAAATGAGAGAATACAACACAAAGTAAACTTTTAGCCACAACAGTGGCATCGAAGTGCCGTTCTATTTTGGTGGATGTCCAGATGTGATCAGGAAAGATGTTGGCAAGCATAGTGCAAGAGAGCCAATGGCTAAAGTTGGCTGATCATGCTATATGCTGCCATGGGCAAAGGCAAATTTTCAAGGACAGCTGAACAGACCAACGGATGAGGATTTTTAACCTAGCGACCCTTTATGTTTGTGTATAAGTATACCTTTTTTATTTATGAATTTTGATTGATTACATGAAGTTGGCAAGAACGCTGTCTTTAGGCAAGACCTAAAAGGGTCTCGTTTTCTAACTCATCAAGGCCATTAATTATCGTGGTACGTTTGCCACTGCGTCTATCAGATTGTAAAAATTAAAAGAAACACAGACAACGAAACACTCTAAACGCACATCATACAGTGTCATTACCACTTTAATGTTAGTATACTTTGATGCTCATTGTAGGTTGCATTTCGCATGGGCTCACTCAAGAACAATGGACCTCTTAATCATATGTTGCTATGGTCACGGTACACATCAGCTCAAGTTAGAAATAGCCCAACATTTAATTGCGTTAATTCACAAACTACTAAAAAACAACTTGTTACCAAGGCATAAGTTAATACTTGTTATATGAACATATTTGTACTGTTAACAGCATCAAGCACTGTAATTTATTTTTACTTTATTAGTAGAAGAACGGCCTGACTCTTTACATTGTTAAACAACGGCTCTACCAGTGTTGCAGGACGTTTACAGAATATCCTGCTTGTTTGGTAGAAGTTTGTATGTTTATCTCGCTGCAGAAATAAACCTATTTAAAGGTTCTTGAGAAAGTTTAAAAAATGTATTTTGGTGTTCTGTTTGCACCAGTAATCTCCTTGTGTGTATTTAAAAATAGGAGCTATGTATATATTATTGTATTGCTTGTTGATTCAGAATTTTATAATGTGTATGCCTTCCAGAGAGGTCATCACATACAGCTGGTATTGGTTAAGAATAGCTGTATTCCTAAATTGTTGCTCCATCGTGGTGATGTGTGCTGGGCACAAGCACGGCACAGTATAGCAAGATACTAAAAGGCTCAAAGTTCCACATTAAGAGCACACTACATAAATGTCAGAAAGCATGTCCAAGATGGTTCTTGAACATGAAGCTGGTGTGGAAGTATGAGAAGAAAGTCCAATTATATTATTAAGTCCACGTGTAGGGTGTACATATGGTACAATGGTGCCAAACTGTGTCTATATGCATATATGCGTTTAAACATGAAGTGCTGTACAAGAGGCATGGGAGCAAGCAATAGAGGGGGAAGCCAGTACAGCTTGCTAATGGGGAAACTCTCGAGAAAAATAGTGTTCGTCCTGGTGATGAGATGTTCCATGAAGGCATGCATCTTGAGCTGCTTCCTGATGTGTAGGAATGCTCTATTACTTACCAGTGATCTTCATTACTCTGGGTCCCGTTGTCCTCGTCCCATTCATTACAAAGTGGAGATAATTATCTCCCAACAGGAAAAAAGAAAAGAGGAATGCTGGGACCCTAACCCTAGCTCCTCCCACTGGGAGTACATAACCAGTACTTACCCAGCATTCTGCCTGAACTACCAAGACCCCAACAGGAAGGTCGGCTGTCCGGCAGGGATGGCGGGGCGTAATGAATGGGACGAGGACAACGGGACCCGGAGTAATGAAGATTACCGGTAAGTAATAGAGCATTACCCCCAGGTCCCTCCTGTCCTCATGCCATTCATTACAAAGTGGAGAATACCAAAGTAGAAATCCGGCCTTCCAAAACCCACAAGCACACCCCGGAAACCACACCAAAAGGCAGCAACTGAAGGGGAAGCAAAAGGGGAATATGCAGGAATCAACAGGCAGAGCACCCTCACAGAGGCCGCCCACCACAAAAGGACAGCAAGGAGGCCACACAAGAAAAAGACCCCCAGCGGACCAACCGGCCAGCAAGCCAAAACAGGCCAGCAGGGACACAACCAAGGACCGGAAACTGGAACCAAGAAAAACACAAGGCCACATTGACAACACGGAGGCAGCCAACCGGAGAAATGGGAAACAGAGCACCCAGGCCAACGGAAAGGAAAACCCCAACCCGCCAAGCGGAGGGGAGCATGCCAAAAGGCGACCAGGCCAAAAGGGAAGCCAAAAAATGAGGCACCCCAAAGAGACCGCAAAGGCAAAGCCCCAGACGGGAAACAGGCACCAAAGCAACCAACACCCAGGAATGCACCGGACCAGAGAAGACAAAACCCCAACAGGACATGACCAAGGGCGCCCATCGGACAAAAGGCCGACAATTCAAGCACCACCAGGCAGGCACACAGGCCAGGCGGCAGCAGAGACACAGAGCGAGCCCCAACAACAACAGAAGGAAAACCCCGACAGACAAACCGACACACAAGCCACCCCAAAAGGACGAGGGGAAGAAAGGAAGGCCCCCACAGCCCCCGACGCAACTGGGCACCAAGGGCAAAAAGGGCAACCAGAGGACAAACCCCAACGGCACCAGACAGTCACACTGGAGAAGGAAAGAGGCCCAAGTCCGCCAACAGGGCAAAGGCCCAAACCCGAAAGGACCACCCAAGGGCAGGACCAACCAGACAAATCCAGGAAGGGAGGAGAAGCGGCCAGGCACCAGCCCCCCCCAACCAGAACGACCAGGCCCCCAGAGAGCCAAGAGGACAAAGCCCCCGTAACCCCACAGAGGAGGACCAGGCCCAAGGAAAGAATGGCCAGTAACAACCACCAGAGCCGCCACACGACAACCACCAAGCACCCAGCCCGGTAGGGGGAGACACAGCGAGAGCCCAGGATCAGGCCAAGAGCCAGCAAGGCCAAGGCGCATACAAGAAAGCCGGGGAAACATGAACACCACCCCCGGAACGCTCCCCCACAAGACCCACAGAGCCAAAAGGAGCAGGCCCGAGCACCGAACGTAAAACCGGCCTCCGAAAGATCGAAAGACCCACCAGGAGGACCAGGCAGCCAGACCCCAACCCCAACCAAACCAAAAAGGGCAGGAGAAGAGCCAGAGACCAGAACCCCAGGAGGCCAAATGCCCCACACGGACCAAGGCCCCAACCGAACCAGGGAACGCCATAGCAGCAGGGTCAGGTGAGGCCAACCCCCAAGGCCACAAATACCAGGGCAGAAGAACAAGCCAGCCAGAGACGCCCCCCAAAGAGACCAGGCAGACAGCTGACCAAACAACAGACAGGCCAGCAAAGACCGGGGACCAACACCCCAGAACCCCCACAGGCCCGGAAGGGGCGGGACAGAGCTAACGGCCCAAAACCCGTAACCCCCGACCCCCGAGGGCAGGGAAACGAACCCCCAAATCCAGTCAAGCCAGAGAGTCAACAGAAGCCAGGGCGGAAGCCAAGCAGACTGCCCAAGCCCACAAACTCCATGGCCCAGCACCCACCAAGGGAGGGCAGGAGCAGGGGAAAAACCCCCAGCGCAGAACCCAGACAACAGAGCGCCACGCAGACGGGAAGCCAGGGCCGAAGCCAAGCAACCCGCCCGACCAGAACGACCCAGCGGCCCAACCCACAACCGGGGAAGGCCCCAAAACTGGGAAGGCCCCAGCTAGGCACAGGCAAAAGCAAAGGCCAGGGAGGGCCAGAGGAGCCAGAGGCACAAGGCCCACAACCACCCCCCCAAACCACAGCAACGAGCCCCGGGAAACCAGCAGCCAGGCAGCCAGGCACCCCAAGGGACAAGACAAACACCCCGCAACTGCCCCCGCGAACAGAGGCAGGGGGGGCACAGAGGGACAGAAACCGCCAATGAGAGCGGGCCCCAAAAAAAGGGGGAGGGGGCACGCAGGGAAGACAGGACCGGCCGCCCAGGCAAAAGACCAGCGCAGCCGGAAAGGGGAGGCATAGGTCATAAGGGTCAAAACCAGCCCACCCCAGCAAGGACAAGGAAACGAACACCGAGGGAACAGCCACCCACAGGCGGAGATCACACAGCCAAGACCACAGGACCGGGCCCAAACCCAACAGAGCAGAGGAGAACAGCCGGCAGCACAAGCCGAGAGCACCTGACCACCCAGGCCGGCACAAGCATGCCACAAACCAGTCCCAACACACCAAAAAAAGGACCAAGACCAGAACAGACCAGGGACCAGCAGGCAAACCCAGCCGGAGGCAGGGAGGGCCTGACAAAAAAAGGCAACCAGAGGCCCCACCGCAGGAGGAACAAACACCACAGCCCGTGGCAACCCCAGGCGGACACACAAACAGGGAAGGACCAGACCCAATCCAGCATCACACCCAGCAATTAGGCAAGAACCGGGGGCGGACAAGGCAGCAAGGACGCAGCTCAAAACCAGACAAAGAGAGGCTAGAGACCCTAAGAACAGAGCATCCGCCCCGTGGACCGGAGCCCCAGAGAACAGCAAAAGTGACAGGCAAGAGCAGGGCTCAACAGGGATCAGAGGCACAACCCCACAGCCCCCCCAAACACAGGCAGGCACCCAGCCAGGGAACCACTGGGCCAGAACAAGCAGAGGGCAGACACACCCCAGGAGGAAGGCCGAAGCCAGGGCACAGGGCACAAGAGCAACAAAGGCAGGGAGGACCAAAAGACCACCCCAAGAGGAAATGCGGCACAGGAGCGGCAAGGGAAGCGACCAGGAGAGGAACCCAGACACACAGGAGGACGAGCCAGGAACCCGCAGTGCCAGCACCAAAGGCACGACAGAAGAGGCCAATCGCCACCGCATCCGGCTGTCCCAGGAGGCCAAAACCGCCACGCAGCCCGCACCTGGGGGAGGCGGGCCTGTAGATACAAAACAAGGCCCCCCATCCCACGAAAAGACGAACGCGCAAGAGGGAAAGAAGAACGAGCCCAAAAACAGGAACCACAGGAGGAGCACAAGGCAACCTGAGAGGAATCATGCAGCCAGCAACAGCACACCAAGGAAACAGCCCCCTACATGTGGAAAACACCTGGGGGGGGCAGAAACAGGAATAAGGCCCCCCCAGGCAGCCAGGGACCTGGACACCAAAGAACAAAGACAGCGCCGAGGAGCCACAGCACCAGCGACGCAGACTCGGTCAGGGCTCGAGGGACCTCGAGCTGAACCACAGCCCGGCTTGAGCCAGGCCCTTCTGCACTCAGACTCTGACCGTAGAGGGCAGCAGTGGAGTCAACCATCAGAACTCTATGTCACACAAACATGCAATGCACGCACCAACAGCGTGTAAGTGAGCCAGCGGCTACCGGTGCTCACCACAGGCACTTAATCTAAAACAGTGATGCTTCTCAGGAGCACCTGTGAAGGACACATTCAATTATGGTACTTTGGAGCAGGTAACAGCAGGTTTTTGGTGGTGGTTGCAGGAACATTATGGGGGTGCGGGGATGAACTTCTGAGCGCCTCATTTCGGTTGTTGGAGGCATTTTGGGAGCAACAGAGGAGGGTCGCCTATGCATCGGCATGCCTGACCTCAACATGGCCGCTACACCCAGCATTCGAGACCCTCGCAGACACACCGGTTCCTGATGGAACCCATTTTGTTTGCGTGTTTTTTTTTTTTTTCTCCCTTCTGTTTTGGTGCTTTTAATATTTTTGTTGGACAGATGCCTGATCTCATCATGACTGCTGCTCCCAGTGCGTGATATGGGCGCTGACACGCTGGAACCTCTTGTGTGCCGGTTTGCTCCCTACTGCCAGGCTTGAGGAGGCGAGTGCAAGGCTGGAGAATTTCTAGTGGTGCACCACACGGCACCCCTGGATTTGTTTGTCGACATGGAGGGACGCCCATTTTGTTTGTGCTTGTCAGTGTTGGTGATCTCGGGCATCCATTTTGTCCTCTGGTCACTGGAGTTTGTGGTGTGATGCCCCCCCTCCGTGGCCCTTTCGCGGCTGGGCATTGAAACTGAAAAGGGCTGGCCCTAACCTTTCTACTTGGTGGCCATCTTGGAGTGGGCATGCTAACCCTATTTCCACTCACTTAGTCTGGACACTGAAAGAGAAAAGATGTGGTTACACCCTTTTTTTTTTTTTTTTGTGGCCATCTTGGAGTGGACTCTTTATCATTATCCCACACACCTGGGTAATGATCTCTCCTCCTAACACCATCCATGTGCTACTGGCTTGTCTATACCATCGGTCAGTTGACACACTCTCATAATGGATTTAATTCCAGATCCCTCAGGATCCAACGCTTTCATCATCAACTACCCACCCAACCTATCGAAAAACGCCACCAAAACACACAAGCATCACATACTTAGGTCTAGGCCCGAAACCTTAATCTCGGATTTCTACTTTTGCACAAACAAAGGCAGTAGAGTTAGCGACCTTATTTTCTACACCAGGAAAAGAGCATGCTGGCGAAAAGTCCTCTATTCGATGCTACGAATATCAGGAACCAGAAAAACACCTCATGGTCTTAAACTTACCACAGTGCCCTCGCCCATGCTCAATGCAAATGCCACCATCACCCTCTATAACAATGGGATCATTCTAATCCAAGCCTCCAATGCCAATCTAATTAAGATAGCCATTATCTTCCCTTTACTCAAAATCGCGGTTTCGACGAAACCCAATGTCATCCACTCTCACCCGTCCTTCACTCAGGTCACCACTAGTCCTCCCCTCACCACTCGGGGTAGGCCCTCACTCTCTCTAAATTACTCTTGACCTTTAGATGATCACAGAGAGGCCTTGTCCCCTGTTGACGTGTCCCAACCCTCCAGACTCCCGACTCAGAACGTGAGAGACACTCAGGGTTCACCCGTCACTCACCCAGCCAACCAGTTTATATCTGTTCCTCGCTCGGAGAAATCCCCAAGCGACCTACTATCATCACCTGCAACGACTGATCCCTCTTCCCTCATCCCTCTCCCCACGCCTCTTACTCTGTTGGTGAGTGGACAACTGCCTCCCACCGACCATGATCGGTCAAACCCACTCTTTCCTGTCTTGACCGTATCCGATCCTCAGCTCAATGGTCATATCGCCCTCGCTAATGATCCAACCTTGATATCAAAAGGTCATGGAACTCCGCTAGTTCCAATTGATCAACTCCCTCCCCAGGAGCCACTCTCCATCACCTTGGACCCCAAGGGCTTACACAGAGGCTCCCTCCCCCCTCTCGCTTGCCCAACACTCACTTTATCCCTCTCAGACTTGGTTACACGACTGGACGATATATCTCTCCAGCTGCACCTCCTCACTACTGAACTACATGACCTGAAAGCTCTCTCAAATGATCTTTTCCCCGCGATCAGCTCCTTCCTCACTTCTGTGAACCTGTCCAGAGCATCCCTAGTGGGAGTGAACGCATGGGACAGTTTATAGCCCCCCCCTGTCTTGCAAACCATTCCCTTAGCTGACGCTCCCTCCCGCCCCAGAAGAGGTGAGGCCTACCTGGCACCCAATGATCTCAATGAGTTGCACAACTTTTACTCTACTAGGTCCAATTCCAACTTGATCCCGACGAGCAAAATACAAACCATCCATTCCAACCCGTACAGAGAACCTCCACACAATCATAGACTCATCAATAAAGACAACCTCAAGAGAGTGAACGTCACCCAGTCTCCTTCCCACCCAAATCCACCTCGTCTTAAATGTGTACTACTCAATTGTAGGTCCGCCAATAAACACGCCACCGACATATTCGACCTCATCCAACACAATGATTTAGACATTATCATTCTCACTGAAACTTGGCTAAATCCTGCCTCCACCCCTTTCCTAGACCTACTAGTCCCTCCTACTCATGACATAATTAGACTAGACAGAGCGCGGAAGCTGGGGGGTGGCCTAGTGTGTATTCATAGGAACTCACTCTCGATTTCTCACTTAGAGTCCTCTTCGCCCTCCTCCTGTGAATACCTTTGTCTCAGCATCTCAAGTAATAACCTGCCGGTTTGCAAACTTCACACTTTTTATCACCCCCCTGGAGACAATCTCCCCTTCATCGATCAACTTATGGAAGTCATCTCTGGCAATGTCGACTCAGCCATGTCCCAAATCTTCCTTGGTGATTTCAACCTTCACTGGTCTAACCCCAATGACCAAGCGGTAATTTGCCTTAAAGCATTTTTGATTGATCAAGAACTGATTCAGCACTGTGACCAACCAACCCACAGTAAGGGAGAAACTCTAGACCTCATTATCTCAAAAGGGCAGACCATCACATTGGATACCATTACCCCTTGCGATTGGTCTGATCACCACTGCATCCTGTTTTATATAAACAGGGAGGTGTCGTTGAGGAAGGAGTAACCAACTAAATCAAAGATCTGGAAAAGGGACCTCAGATCAATAAACTCAGCTGATCTAGCAGCCCACTGTAAATCTGCCCTCTCCTCCCAAGCAGACCTGATCGATGTTCAATTACTCACGGATTCCTATAACTCGACCATCTCCAACATCATGGACAACTTCGCACCGCTCCAACAAAAAAACACCTCAACAAAAATATCCAAACCATGGTACAACGACAACTTAAACAAGGAGCGCCGCAACCTTAGGGCAGCTGAACGTTCCTGGAGATCCAATCCCTCCTTGGAACAACTAAAACTCCTTAGAGATGTTAGAAGCTTTTACAGCAAACAAATCAAGAGCGCTAAGGCTGATTACTTCAGACACCAACTTGATCAAGCTGCAAACCGACCCAAGAAACTTTTCGAGTTGGTCAAGCAGCAATCAGTGGCAGGCCCAAGCAACTCTGACTCCAGAGGCAGCCCACCCTCTTGCGATGATCTTGCTGCTTTCTTCACTGAGAAATCAAGGCTCATCACCATTGAACTCGCTACTAAGAAAGCGCTATTGCCATCCCCCGGGTCCGCACCACCCCCTGACCTCTCAGAAAAGCGCAAACCAATCAGCCTGAACACCAAGAACAATGCGACATGGGACACCTTTACCCCATTCAGTGAAAAAGACATCTACAAGATTCTTCAGAACATCAATCCTTCTAACCACTTCAGTGACCCGCTGCCACCAGCCATCTTCAAAGAAATCAAGAATGTACTCATCCCCACCTGGACAAGGATTGTAAACGCTTCTCTGTCACAAGGCACGATCCCAGACTGCCTAAAAGCAGCGCAGGTATCACCCATACTAAAAAAACCTAACGCAGATAAAACTGACCTCAATAATTTTCGCCCTATCTACAACATCCCCACATTAGCCAAACTACTTGAAAAATGCGTACAATCCCAACTCTGTGCTCACATAGATAATTTCCAACTCCTAGACCAACATCAATCCGGCTTCCGGAAGGGTCACAGTACCGAATCAGCTCTCACGCACGATATGGATGACATTTTAAAAATGTTGGACCAAAATGATTCCTGCCTCCTAATACTCCTTGACCTTTCTTCAGCTTTCAACACGGTTAATCACGACAACCTTCTATCCATTTTGAAGATCAGGATGGGTTTCTCGGGTCGGGTGTTACAATGGTTCTCATCCTTCCTTCACCACAGATCACAAAGAATCAAGGCAAACCACTCCCTCTCCCAGCCCTCTCCAGTGCTCATGGGAGTCCCTCAAGGGTCCGCCCTATCTCCTATCCTCTTCAACCTTTTCTTGGAACCTCTAGCTAACTCTCTAAATTCCACGAACATTCTCTTTCATGTGTACGCGGATGACACACAACTCTATTTGAAAATCTCATCCCCGGACAACATCATCTCACTCAACTAGACCCTAATTACTACGCAAAATTGGTTAACTGAGAACCATCTACTGCTCAATACCTCCAAAACTGAATTCCTTCTCATCTCTCCCCCTAACCACATTCCCAAGCTAGACCCTTGGCTGAATCACCTCACTGCCTTCAATTGCACCCCTCTCATCATAGACTCAGCCAAATCTCTCGGAATCACCCTGGACAAACACCTGAATATGAAAAATCATATTAGCAATGTGTGTAAGGGAGCTAATCTCTAGATGAGGACACTCAGAAACATCAAGCCATTCCTTCCACAAAAGGACTTCAAGCAGGTGGTACAAGCACTGGTCCTGCCGAGGTTGGACTACGGCAGCGCTACTCTCTGTGGCCTTCCCAAATACACTCTAGCTCCCCTAAGGGCATCACTGAACGCTGCGGCCAGACTGGTCACTGGTACCAAACGAAGTGAGCACATATCCCCAATCCTAAAATCTCTTAAATGGTTGCCCTATGAAGCTCAAATTCATTTAAAGATTGCCGTTCTAGCGCACAAAGCCCTGCATTTCAAAACTCCCAAGTACCTAGCGCAAAATCTTGAATTATCCTGCGGTGGGAGAGCTTCAAGAAGCGCTATCACTCTCCTCCTGAAACCACCCATCCTTAGCAAAAAGAGAACCGGTCTGCGAGCCTTCTCCGGCGCTGCCCCAAGGATTTGGAACTCTCTTCCACCGGAAGTACGCAGAAGCTCCTCAACGACTGCTTTCAAACTGAAAGCCAAAAAATTCTTAATGAACACATTTTTACGATAACTTGGCCCAGGATCATTTGCTCGAAATCATTGTTCCTACAACCATTGTACCCTCATGTGATGCTGCCCTTCTTTACCGCATTGTGTGTCCCCTTTCGTAGCCCGTTATATTCATGCTTATCATATTACTCTCCTTGACTCTCTTGTTTGGGAAACAAGAGAGTATTCCTATTATGTATTCCTACTTAATGTCGATATTGGATCTATGCTCTTCTTTTTCGCAGTGTGTACCCCCTTCGTAGTCTGCTACATACCCGTTTATAGTACTACTCTCCTTGATTCATTTGTTGGGGATTTTTGCGATTATTTGTCTGTACCTATGCATGTATTCCTGTTGTGTAATCTTTTCCTGTTGGCGATATTTGATTCATGTCCTTCCTTCCTTCCTTTGTAAAGCGCTCTGATATCCTTCGGGATCTTGTTCGCGCTATATAAAACTTTATAAATAAATAAATAAAATATGGTAGGCTCTGGAAGAGTAAGTGATTTGCCCAGTAACACAGGACGGTGTGCCCACGTCGAGAATCGAACCTGCATCCACAGCTCCGAAGTCGGCAGCATTGGCCACAACACCCCATCCTCTCCCCACAACTACAGGTAATGAACACATAACCAGAGGAGCAAGAGTCTGCAACCGCAACCACCAGGCCACAGTCAGTCCTCCATAGAAGAGCACCCGCACCAGTGGCAAAAACACCAAAGAGGCGCGCCAGGCAGAGCTGCAGGCAGCCGGAGCAAACCTGCAACAAATGGGGGAAAAAACAGCACTACAAGTCTCCAGGCATGGCAGCAGCTAGGACACGAAGCAAGGACTCCGGAGAGAACCCACCGTGCACTGCAGGGAACAACAGGGGAAGTAGCTGTCCATGACCTCGGCAGGCAGAAGGAGGCGCAAGGACAGAAATAAAAAACAGAAACCGCTATGTGGGACTCACCTGGGGGGCAGAGACAGGAACAAGGCCCCACTCCCCCCCCCTCCATCCACAGCCAGCTCAAGGCGCTCAAACACATCCCCGCCAGGGCAGGGGGAAACAGGAAGGCAGGGGAACCAGGCAACAAGGCTCATCTTCCACCCGGCCAGGCCCCAGGAAGACGAGCCCAGCAACCCAGAAGGAACCGGGAGGCTGGCGCGCCGTGCACCAGCTGCAAAGGGCCGGCCGGCACGCAAGAGCCAGCTGGGAAAACCAAGCCTCCCAGCAAGCCCGGCAGGCCAGGAGGCAGAGCACCAGACACCTCGACCACACAGCAAGGCAGCCAGACTAGGAATGCCAAGGAAGAAAGCCACTCAAGCCCAGCAGGAGCTGTACCAGCAACCACACCCCAATTCTGTCAACAGACAGAAAAAAGAACAGGCGGAATGCTGGGTGAGTACTGCTTATGTACTCCCAGTGGGAGGGGCTAGGGTTAGGGTCTCAGCATTCCTCTTTTCTTTTTTTCTGTCAGGAGATGATTATCTCCACTTTGTAATGAATGATACGAGGACAGGAGGGATCTGGGGATAATGAATGTGCTAGTACGTTATGGGATGGGGTTCCTCATCCACGGTGCACAGCAGGAGAAAGACTGAATTTTGGTGTTGCTACCTATGGAGGTGTATAGGACTAGGGCAAGGTAGTTGTCAATTTAGAGAGATATGATTTGATTATAGATAGATGGTGAGTAATTTGCTGGGATCCTGGGTGTTTTTTAGCCATTTGGATATTGACACTGATGCCTTTTGTGGATGTAGGAACCAGGCACTCAACACAGAATGCGAGATGAAGTTTTCTTCAGTTAAGGTTTGATAATTACTGCTAGATATTTTTATATTTCAGCTTGTCTGTTGTCGTTGGTTATGAGGATGAATTCCAATTATGTAGTTGTTCATTTAAGGTAGGCCTTAGACAGTATCAATGCATACTGAGGAATTTTAGTATTCTTCCCAGTATGCCATACTGACTATGGAGTGCTCCAACTTGTTATCTGTGGAGGCTGACTATAATTGCTGACAGAATGGAATCTTAAAGTACGGTGCAGGTGATCAGGGTGCACTCACATTTCAATTTTCTCGCTTTTATCAGTTTGTATCCCATTGAAATGTTTGGAAGTTATGAATTTCTGGGCAGTGTTCTCAAATTACATTGATAAAGATAGAACAGTGAGCAGAGCTCATTTGTTAAGCGTGCTTAAATCATTGGGCTGATTAAGTAAGAGGAGGGAAACTCAAGCAGGTGCAAGGATTTTTAAATCATATTCCAAAAGGCATTACTCTTACGAAGCAATAACACTGCTATCTGGCACAACATGTGTCAAGATAAAAGTCCCCGACCACCAGTGCTGCTGATCCACCACCCCTGCCCTTTTTCCTTTTGGCTTATATGTTTCAATTTTTGGCCAAAGTTTCCCCCTAATTGTCAGATCTGGTATTTTTATGCAGACCGATGGTTCTGCTGAAGTTTAGGACGACACCTCATGGGTTGCTACTGAGGGAGCGGGGTTTTCTATATCTCAACCATGGAGTATAATCAATAAATAACCCCTGCCACTGGTTGTATGGACCTTTGTTCATGGAAAAAGAGAAGTTAGGAGCAATCATCTACATAACAATAAATCATTAAAGACTTTTAGTCGAATCAATAAAGAGAGTTAGCGTGAGTTATAGGGTTTTTCTTTTCAGTTCTTGTAGTCTTTCATCTATTTATTCATTACATTTTAATCTTTAGATTTCAGCATTAAAAGTTTATATAATCCATCAAGCGATATTTGATTATAAAATAAAACAAAAGTTTTGTAAGAATCACAGTTAATACAGTAACATTACAGCAAGTGTGTTCCATAAAGGAACATTTCCTATTCTAAATAAGTTGGAATAATGAGAGAAAAAGGTGTCAGTTCTGAAACCCAATGAAGAGCTCTGATGAGAGAGAAATCCATGCACAAGCATGAAGCTTTTGCATTATAAGCTGGAACGTGTTCTCAGCTCAAAGATATCTGCAAACATTTTAGTAAAATATAAGTAAAGCAGCCAGCCTCTCATGATGAAAAGGCATTAGAAACTCAGAGAGGCTGCAGCAGTTGGCCAAATAGGATGGAAAAAATGATGCAGAACCGGAGTACCATTGAAGGTGGTAAGTTTTATTGTAAAGCAAACACAAGGATATTTTGGACGGAGTGCTGAAACTTTTCAGACACTCACACCCAGTCACAGATCTGGGTTTAATCCATCATCATTCTTTAGCTCACTTCACCACCCCAGTGCAGACCCAGCCATATGCAAATCAGACTTGACTCAGTTCCTCATGGGAACAGTTCAGCCTGAACTGCCAAGCCAGGTCTTCCCTGGACCTGAAACAAGTATCCTGGGACCAGTTTCAGGCTTTCACCCCTCATCAGTCAGGCTAGATTGAATCCATTGGCAAAGTGAGCAAGCGATCGACGTCTGGGCATACCCTGCCAACTTAGGGCGAACAAAGCAAACACAAGAAGATAATGAAAGGAGCACTGAACCATTTCAGACACTCACCCCCAGTCACAGATTTGGGTTTAATCCATCATCGTTCTTTAGCTGACTTTGCCACCCCAGTTCAGACCCAGCCATATGCAAATCAATCTTGACCCTGTTCCTCATGGGAACAGTCCTGCACCAACTGCTAAGCCAAGTCCTCCCTTGACTGAAAACAAGCATCCTGGGACCGGGTTCGGGTTATTACCCCCATCAGCCAGGCTAGCTTGAATACAGTGGTACAGAGAGCAAGGGACCCACATCTGGGCATACCATCTCACATAGGGCGAAAAGTGCTACACAAACAAACGATTTATTGTAAACCCGCAGCCACCATAAATACGCCATGACAGCGCAACTGCACACTTCAACTGTCATCAAATGTGGGCAAAAGTCTTGCCTACTTACTTTCTAACTCCCCCCAAGATTCTAATTCTAGCACCCAATAGAATTCTATTACTGCATTGAAACGCACACCTGCCCGACTATCACATTATCTTTCCCCTTGGAATGAAAACAGTGACAACCCCAAAACAAAAAGTATAAAACAAAACAAACACAAACATCATAATAACTAAAATAACTAAAACAGCTTGCCAAAACCATATACATTAATACAAGATATGAAAAGATTTCAGAATTATCTACAACACCACAACATAGTGGAAAATAGTGGCAAACTTTAGTTGTATACATACAAATAGAACTTCCCATCATTAACTACGAGTTACTTCCTGAATCTGAGTAGAATCTGCCTGGAACCATTGCTTCTATGGACATTGGCATTGGAATATGACTCCGTACCCACAGACGGAGCATGGGCTTGGTTGGACCAGGCAAAGGGATCTATTCAGACCTACCATTGCACTCGACAACCTTTTCTAAATTCCACCAACCTGAAACATTTACTCTGAGTGCATTCCCACAAACTTTGTCCACCATAACCAGATCGTTAAATTATTTTATCTCCTTTTTTGACAAATCCTCCATTTCTGATGCATACCTTTTCTTCATCTTCAATTTTGCATTTATTAACCTGGTTGCGTGCATCAAATGTTTCCTTTTGCCTAACTTTTGTCTCAGCAACATTTTTCCTGACTATGATATCATACTCATCCAGTTTAACTCAAAATTTCACCCATCTCCTCATCCAACTTGGACAATCCTTTGTGGCTGACATCTTTTCTCCTCAACAGCTCAAAAGGAGACACTTGAGTGGTTGAATGGGGACTTGTTCTTTAGAACCATAAGATTGAGTGAACCGTATTCAAGACAACACATTTGTTAGCCATTGCCCATTGCACACACGGAGTCAAAACTTTGTACATGCGCTCAACCTGTCAGTTAGCTTGGAGGTGGTAGAATGAAGTCCTAAAATGCCTAACATCGCCTTCTTTAAGAAACATCTCCATTTCTCCACTTACAAACTGGACCCCCATTGTCTGATATGAGGTATTGGTAAAACCCTCTCTGAGAAAGATTTCCTTCAAAAACTCAACAACAACCAAAATGCTGGGCTCTGTGACAAACCACATCAGGCCACTTTGAGTAAAAATCAACTGCCACTAGCGCATAACATAACTGACATAATGTAACTTGCTTGGCAAAGTGTTAAATGGGCCAACCAAATCAATGGCAATTTTCTCCCATGGCTTGGAGGGGCATTCAATTGGTTGCTAATGAGGCTTCCTGACTGCCAATCCCCTTTCAGCACTTGCACATAAAACACACCTTTCCACAAACTGGTAGATTTCTTTATCCATGATGGCCACCACAACATTTGCCTGATTCTGCGGTGGATAATATTTTCCCTAAATATCCTTCTTGGCCCAGTTTCACCAACCTGAGTCTGATACTCTCTGGTGGGACCAATTTATCCCTCTCATCAATAACCCATCTTCTATTGATAATTCATCATGAATTTTCCAAAACGGCTGATAAGGAAACTGTAATGACTTCTCTGTTGGCCAACCTGATTTAGTAAGAGACAACCACTTTTAGCAACTTGTCTCGTCTCAACTCAGACTTCCATTCATCCTCAGACACTGTACACATCTCGTCTGAATCATTAGCACCAAGCAAACACTCCTTTTCCGCATCATCATTTTCATCATCTTGGATATATTCAGCAGCTGCACACCTAGACAAATAGTCAGCCCACACATTTTTGGTTCCCCTAATGTGTTCTATATCATACAGATATTGTAATAGCTATGTAGTGAATCTTAGGATTCTATGAGTCTGTTCCTTTATATTTCCTCCTGCTAGAATAGCAGCTAATGGTTTATGATAATAGTAAATATATTTTCCCAAAAATATGGTTTGAACTTTTGAATTCCCCACCAACATGCCAAAAGTTCCTTTTCTATTATGGAATAATGTATCTCTGACTTTCTCAGGACTTGTGAGGCATAACAGATAGCGACCTCAACATTACCATCAAATTGTGTAAGAATTGCTCCCAATACTAGATTGGATGCATCAACCATAATACAACATTGTAGATTCGGGTTAAATGGTTTAAAAAACGTCGGTCAGGCTAACTGACTTTTAACCCACTCAAATGACTCATGGCACACAGTGTCCCATTTGAATGGTACATTCTTCTTGAAAAGAGTGATTGTGGGTTTAATGTGGGACATGTAATCCGGGATGAAACGAAAATAGAATTCACACATACCTATGAAAGACTTATCAACTCGATGATGGCATTAATTAGACCTGGTCTTGGTTCAATGCCATCACCAGAAACCACATGCCCAAGATACTCAACAATAGACTTGCCAATCTCACATTTTTCCTTCTTTAACATAATACCCCTTTCTTGGAAGATTGACATCACTTGATTTAAAATAACATCACGCTCCTTCCTTGAGGTTGCAAGAATCAACATGACAACTTCTTTTACATCCTTGAAAAGTTGATATCTGATTCTCTGAAAATGGGTGCTGAAGAGGCTAAACCGAATAATATACAGCAATATTGAAAAGTTCCCATGGTTGAAACAAAATCTGTGTAATGCCTTGACTCAGGTTTCAAGACCACCTGGTGATAGGTGGACGTTAAGTCCTGTTTTCAAAACCATCTCGCACCCATCACCATAGAAAATTGAAAATCCTAGGGAGAGGATGGGAATCAACCCAAATGGCATTGTTGAGGCTCTGCAAGTCAACACAGACTCTCAACTCTCCATTTTTCTTTCAAACCACCACAAAGGGAGATAAACACAAAGATGGCTCTAAGGGTTGAATTATCCCACTGTCACATCATTTTTCCAATTCTTATTTTAGGTACCCCCTCATTGAAAATGGGGCGTTCCACAGCTTGTGCTTAATGGGGATAGCATTCTCCTTAACCACTATTTTAGTCTGGAACGCTTTTATGGTACCCAGGTTGTTGAAAAAAAATGCCGGGAACTTAGCTGTAATATCACTCATCAGATCTTCAGTGACTACCGCAACTTGTGGCCAGATGTACGTAGGTGAGGGTTTGCAAATACCAACATAGCAAATTTTTGCAATTCGCTATTTGGTAATCGCAAACTCCTATGTAGGAAAGTGTACTTTACACTTTCTGCGATTCCCAGTGGGTTGAAAAGAGACCTACCTCATTAATATTCATGAAATAGGTCTCAGTTTACAACCCATTGGTAATTGCAAAAATCACAGGAATGGCGGCCTGCTGGGGTCAGCAGACCACCATGTCTGTAATTGCTTTACAATAAAGCAATTTTTGTGGAAATGCTGCCCATTGTTCTTGAAGGAAAATGGGATGTTTCAATAAGAAAAATGAAAAGTTTTATTTTCATTTTTTAAGAGTTATCAGTGGTCCATGGGGCCACTGCCTGTTCTTAGAAAATGTTTTTACAACAATTCACAAAGGAGAAGGGGATCCCTTGGGGATCCCTTCCTATTTGCGAATGGCTTACCACTAACATTAATTTGGTGGTAAATGCATACCACTATGATTTGTTATTAGGAAGGGATGCCCTAAACACGCCCCTTCCTAATACCAAAACGCAAAGCCAAATTGTGATTCGGTAACAGGTTACCAAATCGTAATTTTGCCTTGGTACATCCAAACAAACTTTTTTGCGGTCACAAACGGCCCAATCCTGTGAATACTACCATTTGTGACCTCAAAAAACGTTGTACATCTATCTCCTGGTCTTTTGTGCTAGGTCTCAGGACAATCTTAAAGAGGCCTTGGCAGAACCAACACAAGATATACAATCCTTTTATTGCTTCATAAACCTCCCCCAAAAATGTTTCCTGTCCTTGAAAAACAAATCTTCCTCAAAATAACAAGCTAATTCAGTAAGCCTGACCCATATGAGACTGATGCACAATCTGGTGGTTCCAGACATCTACCAGGCCACAGATAATTGAAAACTCCCTGGGTTACCATTGTAATTCTGGCACCAGAGTCAACCAAATTTTGACGGACTTCGTTCCTATACGGATATCAGCATAAAGGTCTATGCAGACTGCATGATGCCTTGTGCAGACTCCCTCCTCAACAACCGACACCATACCTTGGAGTTTGTCTTGTATCTTTTATAAATGGGCACAACAATCATCTTCTCCTAAATTAGCCACTACATTGGTTCCATTCCATTAATTTGTTAGACGTTGACATACATTCGCAAAATGACCCCTTATTATTGCATTTTCTACAACACACATTTTTGGCTGGACATTGCTTACCTGACTTAAAGGGCTGTAGATTCCCACATCTAAAACAGACATTTGTCTATTTGAAAAAGCCCTTATCTGTCCTTGTAATGTCCTTATTAATTGGATGATCTTTAGTGGTGCTCCTACTTTTCATTCGCACATTCCCGACAACATCAGGTTCTTTCTCTTTCAGCGCTTTTACTGATATTTGCGATGTCTCAATACTTTTTGCTATCCGCAAACTTTCTTCAAGAGATGGATTGTTTAGCGATAAACGTTCCTGCTGAATGACTTTGTTAGAGCGATGGCAAATTAACTGATCATGTACCAGCTGATCAGTAAAATTCTCGAAATTGCATTCCGCTGCTGGTCTCCTGAGTGCCTATACATACGTATCTACCCCTTCTCTGCTCAACTGTTTCCTCATTAGGAACTTGTGTCATAACACAATGATGCTTGATTGTACATCAAACCGCCTTTCCAGTTTTTTTACAGTATCCGTGTATTTATCAACTGGTTCGTTCTCAGTAGCTTCAATTTGGTGTAGGAGAAGGTATTTCTTTCTCTCTGGATAGAACTTTGAAGCACCAATCACCCCAGTATAAGTCTGAAATGCGTCAAACCAGTTTTTCCAGCATACAGGTGGGTCCCACGGACACTCTGAAAATGGAGTAGGGTTAGCTGACTGCGTGGATTTACAAAAATGAACAACGTGTTACATCTCTGTCTAATAACAACACTAGACAATGACTATATTTTACTATAATTTAACTTAAATAACAGTAAGGTCAATGACCCTATAAACACAATTTCTACCCATGTTGCTCACTATGAATCAATCAATAAATTAATTAATCAGGATTTATAAAGCCGGCAACCGAAATCACCCGTAAGGGTTTCAAGGCACTGGAGTTGCTAGCTGTTTCGCGGTGCTCTGTTCATTCAAACAACCATGTCCTGTGCCCTTTTCTGTATTCCCAGAGTGATGAGGCATTCCTAAGGTGCAGGAGAAGGTTGGTCCAGGCTTTGGCCACTAGGTGAGAGAAGCAGAAACCTCCACTGTTGGATCGGCGGATTCAGGGTGTCTGTAGGGAAAAAGGAGGTGGATCACCGGTGTCTGGTTGGTTGGTAGAAGGTCATTTGTTTGTTGAGGTATGCTTGTCCTTCGTCATAGAGGGCTGTGTATGCATGGGTCAGCATCTTGAACTGGCATCTCTTCTGGATTGGGAGCCAGTGTAGCTTCTTGAGGTGCAGGGCGATGTGAGTCCATCTGGGGAGGTCAAGGATGAGTCTTGCAGTGAGTATATCATTGTTGTTTACAGAATCTTCCTCTGGGAGAACAACTAGTGTGTGTATCACTGCTGAATATATACAATGATACACAAAATGTTCGCAATCCATAAGTGTGTGTATCACTGTCAGTGTGATTCAGATAATGCACTTGAACCCCCATTTCAGTAACTACCATCTTGGATCTGGAGCAAAGAGGCGTCATGCAACGGCTGGCATTGGGGTTGGTTGCGCAGGAACACTACGATTAGGAACTGGCGTGTGGTGCGGATACAGGGGCCCGCCGTTGCTTTTGTGGACATGCATCCAAGACATGTGTGAGGAAGTTTGATAGGGCTGGCTGTGAGACTCCTCCGACTCTGGCAGTTGTTGGTTGGAAGGTACCAGAGGCCAACAGGTGCAGCACAGCCAGCAGCTTTGTCTGCGGAGGGATATTGGTTGTCCGCTGTGTTGGTACCGTCAGCCTGTGGGCAATGTGGGTCAGGATGCGGAGGATGGTTGTCCTTTTGAGCCTGTCGTGGGCAATGGCATCCTCTGGCGTTGAGTGTCTGAGGCTGGTGCGTTTTAGGAACGTCCACTGTCTTCTTCTGCGCTGCCTAGGTGTTAGTCCGGGGGGCGGGGGTGGTCCGGGGAGGGGGGGGTCCTGGGGGTGGTATCGGTGGGTGTTGTGGCCCTCTTGGGTCTCCAAGCTGCATGATCATTGGCTCCATGGCATCTGTTGGTCTTCGGATGTGGCTCTGGGCTGGGCTCCCTTTCTACTGCAGGTTGTCGTCCTGCTTAACACCAGTAGAAGGCAGGTGTTAATTCCCTGCTGCTAACGTGCCTTATCGCCTTTTTTTGGATATCATCGCCGATCTGGCTGGTCGTTGAGAATATCGCGAAGTGGTGTTTTCGTGTGTTTTTGCACGGGAACTCCTACTCTGCATATAATTAGTGTTAGTTGTCGCTCTCATCCGTGGCGATGTTTTTTGCAGCAGCTATCGCTGGAAAACTGGCGATATTGGCAGTTTTCACCAGCTTGAGAATGGGGCGTTAAATCTATCGCCACTTTTGCGGCGCTAAAGTGCCTTTAAATCGTCGATAAGTCCTTGAGAATATACCCCCAAGTCTGTTCCCAATCTTGTTGTGGGGTATACTGGATTGTAGGAAGATATAAGTTAAGTAACCTACTGAAGAATAAATACACTGCAAGGGACTTCAGGTAGGTAAAGTCTAGGGGTAAAAGCCGATGTACAGTATAACGTGACAATTTCAGAGGACAGGTTATCGCCTTGCTCTCATCAATGAGTAAACCACAATGCTACACTAACTAGCAATGCAAAGACAAAAGAGAGATAGCGAGTGACGTGTATTGCAATTTGTTTTTACATAAAGAAACCCACCCTCTACACCCACAACAGGCCCATGGGAAACATCCTTTACAACGCGGATGTTACAACGCGTTGCCATTACAACACGGTTGAAACAACGCAACTACCATTACATCGCAATGCCATTACAACGCATGGCATTACAATGCATATGCTTTTACCACGCATGCCTTTACAACGAATTACGTTGTAAAGGCATGAATGGTAAAAGCATATGTGTTTTACATGTAAGTATAACGTAAGTACAGGGTTTAGGGTGGGTTTGGGTGTAGGGGTATAGATTTTGGGTTGCAAAGGTTAATTTTAGGGTTCAGGGTGGATTTTGGTTTTGGGGTGCCAAGTGTAATTTTAAGGTTTAGGGTGGGTATGGGTTTTGGGGTGACAAGGGTCATTTTCAGGGTTGAGGGTGTTTGGGTTTTGGGGTGCTAAGAGTAATTTTAGGGTTCAGGGTGGGTATGGGTTTTGGGGTTCCAGGGGTAATGTTAGGGTTAAGGGTGGGTATGGGTTTTGGGGTGCCAGGGGTAATTTTAGGGTTCAGGATGGGTATGGGTTTCGGTGTGCCAGGGGTAACTTTAGGGTTCAGGTGTTGTAGGGATTCTGCACATACACAGAGCTATGCACAGGATAATAGGACCTCGGAGTATAGTGGTGAACCAACCATACACCTTAGTACCCACAATCCCATTCCGACTAGCTTTAGCGTCTCCTTAGCAGCGATGCTACCGATGATTAGACAACCCAGAACACGGTATCTCTCTCTCAGGACTCGCGGGAGCAAGAACACCCTTTCATAACTCACTCATACCTGTCCACAACGTGCGTACTAAGAGACACAGTATAGTTTAAAATGTTTATTTCAACTATCGTGCTCTAAGATACAGTACACGTGCCAGTACTATCAACATAATGCATAATGATAAAATAATAAGCATAGTTACAATTCCATAGAATACAAACGGGGAAAGCATTTCATAAGGCAGTGGATATAGGGCTAAATGACCTTACCACCCTCCCCGTGTTACTAACTTGTTTATTATAAAAATAGAAGACCTCTGGGCATTGTCAGGCGAACCCTCATACCTCAATATCTAGATGCAAGGTTTACATCATCAGACAAGCACATCTCTTCTCTCTGGAAAGGTTTTCCTCCAAGTGCCTCTAACAGTGAAATCACAATATTAAAAAGCACACAAATTTCTCCAGTGCAGCTGTACGTAGTGTTATGTCTAGGTGCGAGGGACTGGCCAGATCAGCAAGAACAAGGGACGTTGTTTTTCGACCTTGTACATGTTGTGCAGATGTAACCCACAGGGAACAGGAGAAAAGGTGAAAGGCAGAAATGCAGACAGTCCTAATATAGCCAGGCACAAGCAGAGGCTGGAAAAACAAAGTCACAAAGTAACGTGCGCAGAAAAGGCATCATGGCAGTCAGGCCTAAGCCAACTTAGCAAGGCAGACCATGAGGCCACAAACCACACGACACCCTCCCCTGGTCAGTCCTTAGGACGAAGACAGAGTTCAAATAGATGGAGCAGAATGCGGAAACGTTCATGGATGAATAGTCCCCAAATGAAGGCCATTGAACGGCAGAGAAAAAAAAATGTTGTGCCAAAATTAAAAAACAATAAAATCCAGTGAGGCAGGACGCCGAAAGCAGAGGCCCCTCAATCCATGAGAGTGTAAGTGCAGAAAAATGCCACACCTTCCAAGAGGACATCGTTGGAACTGTCCGAAAAAAGAGACACCATCCAGTTCAACAAATCAAAACTGCATCCATGTTCCTCTCAAGAGGGAGTAGTGAACAGCCTTGCGGGACAACTTGTGTGATACTCAATATAACTTTGTCGTAGGAGAGTCTGAGCAGCCGCCCAGACATCCCATTGTGCCAAAATTCCAAGTGCAGCCGCACGCGCCATTAAGCCATCACCTGAACAGTCCCATTCATGGGCCTATAAAGGACCCACCATCTGGACAAAATCCGGGTCAGACAGAGACGAATTGGAGAGGCAATAATCCAAGGACCACGAGAAAGGACATCGGATGCAAGACATCACAGGTTGCACGCAAGTGAAATACGCAAAGCGAAAAGAGAGTCTATAGGACACACTAAGTTTCGCCAAAGGCAGGATGCCGAAGCCGGCGAGGATGCGTTCACGGAGCATCCGGAGTCGGCCTTGGTCGAGGAGGGCCCCAGGAAGTGCAGCCATTGCGCAGCAAGCAGACCAAAAGCAATATACCAGCCGCTAAGGCGAGAATCAACGGAAAGCCACCAAAGACGCTGGAAAAAATGGAATGAATAAAAGCCGGTATTACACCAAAGATAGTTTGAAAGGAGGTAACAAGGCCAGAGCCCACAACTTTAAAAAAAGTGCACAAGACCTTCGGTGCGTGATGCATTGAAAACACGGTGGATCAGCTCACCGAAATGTTGTGGGAGGTTTGGGTTCAACAGGGCCTGTATTTCACTGTGGGTACTAGCCACCTGGAGGATGAATGTCTCCCGAGCGGACGTGAGCATAACCTCCTGGTTTAATAATAGCACCTTTATTCTGCTCAATTTATTGAAATCTGCCTTCAAAGTCGGAATGGAAAGCCAAATGGAACTATCTATGATGTCGTGCGGGGGATGAAAAAGCACATTTTTACAGCACACAACCCGGTGGGAAACAGTTACAATGTAGGGGATGCCGGCCTGCATTCCACAGCAGTCCTGATTATTCAGAAGGAGATAGCTACCATTTGCAAGCACAGTAAAAGTAGGAGATATAGCAGGAGCAGGGATGCCCTTTAAAACACAAGCAAGATTCGGAGCCGAAACGTTACAAGCCCCGTGCAATTTAATGTTCTTACAAATCAGGGAATGACCCACAGTAGAATCGCAAGACTCTCCTGTGAGAAAAACTTCCTTTCTGTCCCTAAGGCATCTATATAGGAAAGGCAGGGACCAAAGTTCATGCAAGAAGGCACTGCCTAGAGGCTGAAAATGGCCAACAGGATAATGTTTCATGCAGGAACTGAATTCAAATAAAGAAAAAGGCAAAGCAATAACCCAGTGAACTAGCCACACTGCCGAATCCAATTCCGCCACAGAAAATGGTAAAGGCTCTATCTTTTCGATATGTAAGAGAGTGTATGTCGCATCTTTCATGGACATGAATTGCTGTTTCTCAGTTAAATTAAATGGCAAGAACAAAGCAGAGGTGTTCAAAAAATGCCAAGGAACTTTCCCCATTTTAAGCGTTTTCAAAGTCCATGCAAACTGCATTACTGAACGCAACTTCTGACCATGATATAACACAGAAACATCATCTTGTACAATATCAACAACAGAGGAAACAATATTCTCTAATGTATAAATGCGGTAAGACAGGGTATTAATACTATTGTCAACAACAGCAAGCACCTTTTCTAAATTTGCTTGATCAATCTCCCGAAGACGGGAGGCAGCTTCAATTTGTGAAAGCTTCCAGAGTTCATTATAAGTTTCATAAATGAATCTCTTAGGTCGAGGACCACGAGGCCCTAGAACAAAATCGGACAGATCAATGTTGCCGGATAGGAGGGATAAATGTTGTTTGACAGAATCTAAGGAAGAGTGCTGCAACCACTGTTTACACAATTTACCAACAGAATATGTTGTAACAGTACGGGAGTCAGAAAACCTTGGATCCGGTCTATCCTGTTTGTATCCAGGAACCGAATCATGAAAACGCATTTGGCAGGCATTTGAAGCCGTTGGCCAAGCCAACCAGGGTGACTGAACAAACGTAGAGACATTAAATGAATTGTTCAGAAACAACGCTTGCAAATCGGCCAGGGAAACATTAAAACGCAAGCTGTCGTTTGAAGTGGAAGACAATGCGGGAATGGAGGGTGCATTCAATTGTTTAGAAGTAGCCAAACCCCAACAGGTTGTTTGATAGATGGTATGATTTAAAAATAAAATCTGGGTCGGTATTAGACAAGCACGGTGCAAGGCTTCCGTGCCCTGCACCTGCCATGATTTGATGCCCCAAATAGATTTTAAATCAATGGTGTCCTTCCAGTGTTCATAACCACCCACTGCCAAGGTGTTCAAAAAGGAACCCGAATATAGCAATTTGGTGTGGGTCAACATAATCTTCTGTGTGGACGAATTATTCAATTTAAAATAATAGGACCCAGGGTTTGATCTATCAAAGTCTGTAAAATAAGTAAACTTAATTTTAAGTGTGGGGGAGCTACCGGGCAAAGGGGTCGGACAATGTTCCCATTGGGTGTAATTAAAAGGACCCCGCAGAGTACTTGGTTTATGGGGAAAGTTGTTGCCTCAATGCTGGTAACAATATAAATCGGCATAACTTGCAAAATTCATATACAAATCTTCAGCATTAAAAGCAGCATAATATTTCAAATCAGTAAATAACGATTCAACGGCATGCACATGCCAATCGTCAGAATGAATATTACTTTTAACCACATCACCCATTGAAACATGAAGGACATTTGGTACATTAATAATTTCGGTGGGTCCATGAATTTGAAAGTTTACCGCATCCCATACGATGCCATCAGCGACTGGGAAAGCTGAAATGTTCACGAATGTGTGGTCACGCTTCATGATGTGAGAAGAAGAATGCGGAGCCAAAGTTCCAGTGACACAGTTCACAGCAGAGCGTTCTGGTAAATAGTGACCATTGATGAGTAGAAAAAATACTGTGACAAAGCCAATGGACATGAACAGGAAAATCAGGAATAGTACCAACCAGATGTATGTCCATGGTGGGATTACAAAATTGTCTCTGAACCAGGAGATAAAAACACTGAATCTGGACGGGATAAGTGATGAGGTGGAAGCCGAATCAAAGGTATAACGGGTTGGGCTCAGTGGCGTTGTTGGTAGGTGAGCCACTGACTCGTTGGCAGGGTATGTGTACTCGGTCTCCTCGTTGCAGGGGGAATCCGGGTAGTTGAGCAGGCGATCAGGCACATCTACCATCTCAATGGCAACATCAGTGACCGTTCGGGCTGGAGGGCCACAAACATGTGTCCTAGAAATGGCTGGACAGGAGACCGCTGGTGTTACACTATTCAGGATCGGCCAGATGTTGTAGCTTGACATTTTCCACTGAGATGTATCTGTTCTCTTTGCGACCAGGAAGCGGTGGTAAGATGACAGTTCGAGTACCCTTCAAGCCAAGGACTGGAACCGGTGCACGAAAAGAGGGGCCAAATTCTTTTTTGTTCTCCACCTTGTCTCGGACCAGATCTCCAACCTTCGGAAGCCAGCTGGCAACCGGTATCTGCAGCGCAGCGTCTGTGGCTGAAGGTAAATGTTCGTTTGCAAGTTTGTCAGGGGCTTGTTGTAAGTACTGCAACATAGTAGAATGGTTATCTACATCAAAGATTGTGGATTGCGCCGCCATGTCTAGACCATCAAGGTCTGGCACAAACATTTGGATGCCAAAGAGCATTTCGTATGGGGTCCACCCACCAAGAGGTCTTCTAGGGAGATTATTAAGTGCACGTTGCACGCTATACAAGTGGGCCAGCCAGTTCCTGCCAGTACCTAAGACTCTAGCTGTCAAGGATTGCTTTAAGTCACGGTTCATTCGTTCAACAATCGAATTGCCCTCAGGCCGATATGGAGACGAAAATTTCACCCGCACCCCCAGTGACCCCATTGCGTCCTTGTACACCTTAGAGGCGAACGCCGGACCTTGGTCAGAATGGAAGGTGCCACAGGCAAAAATTCCCACAAAGACACGCAAATCCCTTATGACATTTCGAGCGTCAGCACTCCGTTGTGGCCAAACCCAGATGAAACGTGTGCACGAGTCCACTGCAACTAAGATGTATTTGTATGCAGTGTCAGAAGAAAATGGACCGCAGTGATCCAGGTAAACACATGCAAAAGGTCTGTTTGAAATGCAGAGCGGTGTTTGCGGTGGACGTGTAACCGTCGAAGGCTTAATTTGCTGACAAACGTCACAAGACATGGCTCGGCAGTTCGGGCTGGACTGTTCCCATGAGGCACAGGGTCAGACTGATTTGCATATGGCCATGTCTGAACTGGGGTGGTGGAGTGAGCTAAAGAATGATGATGGATTAAACCCAGATCAGTTGACTGGGGGTGAGTGTTTGATTAGCTCAAACGCTCCGTCCATCATCCCCTTTGGTATCGCTTTGTTCGCCCTAAGTTGGCAGGGTATGCCCAGACGTGGGTTCCTTGCTCACTTTGCCACTGGATTCAAGCTAGCCTGGCTGATGACGGCTGAATAGCCAGAAACCGGTCCCAGGATGCTTGTTTCCGGTCCAGGGAAGACATGGCTTGGCAGTTCGGGCTGGACTGTTCCCATGAGGCACAGGGTCAGACTGATTTGCATATGGCCATGTCAGAACTGGGGTGGTGGAGTGAGCTAAAGAATGATGATGGATTAAACCCAGATCAGTTGACTGGGGGTGAGTGTTTGATTAGCTCAAACGCTCCGTCCATCATCCCCTTTGGGATCGCTTTGTTCGCCCTAAGTTGGCAGGGTATGCCCAGACGTGGGTTCCTTGCTCACTTTGCCACTGGATTCAAGCTAGCCTGGCTGATGACGGCTGAATAGCCAGAAACCGGTCCCAGGATGCTTGTTTCTGGTCCAGGGAAGACATGGCTTGGCAGTTCGGGCTGGACTGTTCCCATGAGGCACAGGGTCAGACTGATTTGCATATGGCCATGTCTGAACTGGGGTGGTGGAGTGAGCTAAAGAATGATGATGGATTAAACCCAGATCAGTTGACTGGGGGTGAGTGTTTGATTAGCTCAAACGCTCCATCCATCATCCCCTTTGGTATCGAAACGTCACAAGAAAGCACATAAGTACGGGTCTGTTTATATAAACCACGCCACCAGTAACGCTGCTGCAAGATGGAAACCGTCGCAGACACGCCAGCATGGGCCGAAGCCAAGCCTTCGTGTGCGGCTGTTATCAAGGAAGGTCTGCGGTCCGCGTTGGGAATCAGCCGATCACCAGCGTCTGGAATTTTTACGTAAGGAACCTGATCGGGACCTACTTGATAAGAGTATTTGGAAGGGAAACCCGTGGGTAATTAGCACCTTCCTTCGTTGCAGCAATAGCTGCCAAAATATCATTATCTATTTTAGTCATGGATCTTGTAACTGCTGCGACTGAGCACGTGGCTACTGCTGATTTGGCAGCTTCATCTGCCAAACCGTTACCGACAGCGTGTGCGCCCACACGCTGGTGGCCAAGAGTGTGAATCACCTATGTGAGATGCAGACGTTGTTTCAGATCAGCCACCCGAACCCAAAGCATTTTATGCTTAATTGTGCTGCCTTTTGCATCTCTATAGTCGTTCTGCGACCAAAAGAATAGATTGTCATTGAAAGACTGAACACATTAGTAAGAATCGCATACAATAAGAGTCGTCACGTCTGGATTAGCGAACTCAAGTGCGAGCACCAAAGCACGCAGCTCGGCCAATTGTGCAGTACTGTCTCCTAGTGCCTGAGTGTGCACTACAGTCGATTTGAACTCTCCGTTCACCATAGTACCTGCAACAATAGCACATGCTGCTGAATAAGCATGCTTGGAACCCGTGGCCGGTTGTGCCGAACCATCGGTATAGATAATACATTCGTACTCCTCAAGCGGTAGCAAAGACAGAAGAGGAGGATGAACAAATTCATACTGCAAAAACTCCTGTGTCTGAAGAGAGGAATCAAAGATAAAAGTGACGTCCGGAGACGTCAGAGATGTAGCCCATTGTATCCAACGGGGGTGCAAAGCCTTTGAGTTCGGAACACTTGCTTTCGTCACTGCCTCTAGGGCAGGATATGGTGTTACCACCAAAATGCGTTTTCCCTGTGCCAGTGCGCGTTCCTTTAGAATCGCCATTTGCACTGCAGTCAAAACTTTCTCCACAGAGGAAAAGCGCATTTCTGCTGAAGTGTAAAGATGTGACTTGTATGCAATCGTTACTGTGTCACCTTCGTTAAAGGTTAAGTACGTGAAACCCACTGCCCCTGGAACGATTCTAATCACCAGGTTAGTGTGGTTATCACGAGTCAACAAGAATTTCGATTCAAGTAAATCTGCCTGCAAAGATTGCAGTATAGAGGAATGCTCGGGAAGCCAGCATGACTTCGAAAAGTTAGGTTGTATCAAGGCATAAAGAGGCTTGATACACTGGGCATATTCGGGATGTAAGTACGTCCGAAGTTTAGAAAACCCAGCAAAGACTGAAGCTTCTTCAGAGAAGTTGGAGGGCACAAAAGTGCGCATTTCTCCAAGAAATGGGGAGCTAAGCCCTTACCTTCATTGTTGAGCTCATAGCACAAAAACAAAACGGTAAATTCAGCAATGTGAGATTTGGCAAAATTAAATTTGTATCCTAAGACCGCAAATTCAAGAAATATGCGGTCCACTCGGGAAAGATGCGGCCATAATTCGTCGTCTGTCAGTTAAATATCGTCGACGTACGAACACGCATCTGGGTCTATGCTGTCCAACAAAGAGACAACACGGGCGGCGAAGACACCAGGACTGTTCTTGTAGCCCATGGGTAAACGCCGGAATTTGAAATGTTTACCACCGGAAGTGAAAGCGCTCCATTGGCTGCACTCCGGGGACAAGTTGTGCGTGTAAAATCCATTGGATAGGTCAAGTGTCGTTTTATATTTTTTACGAACAAGACTGTCTACAAGCGCAGAACTGTGTGTATTTTGCACCGAAAAGGTCCGACAATGAGAGTTCAAATGTCGGTAATCGAAAACTAGGCGGTACGATCCATCGGGTTTAGAAACTGCGAAAAGGGGGTTATTCATTGGTGATACGCATGTTTCAATTACTCCTTGATATTCTAATTGTGTCAGAATTTCGGAAACGGGACCTTTAGCTTCCCGCTTGATGGGATATTGGGGTTGTGGCTGTGGCAGCGACCGCAAAGGAATATCATGGGGGGGAGAGTCTTCATCCCAGTCCACGTGGTTGCGGTATAACGCTGGAGCCAGGGACACAGCCCATTCAGCTGCGAGAGCCTCCGCTTTGTCCTTGGGGACATGACGAGAAAAGCTCGGAAGGATTACCTCCTCCCCTCTACGCGCAGCAAGTATGAACGGGGGCGGCCAATCCGCCTCTGCTCACAGAATATCGTAAGAAGAGGTCAGATTCTCCCAAAAAATCCCTTTAATAACACGCTGTATGTCACCTTCAATTTGAAGGACAATATTATATAGTCTGTCAGGGGGTGCCACTCTGGTGTCTGCTGTCTCAACAGTAATGAATGTATCAGTTGCTGTCAACTCCAAATGAGGACGTAGTGCCTCCCGCACTATGGTAACTTCCGCAGCGCTGTCTAGGAGCGTCACTGCCCACGTCCAATTCAGGAGTCTCATTCTCACCGTTTGTGGCATACCTCGCTGTTACAGCTGCAACTTTCTTCTTCTGAAACTGTGGGCGAGAACGTGGAAATTCGTC
This sequence comes from Calotriton arnoldi, assembly GCA_963921515.1. Classification (NCBI taxonomy): domain Eukaryota; kingdom Metazoa; phylum Chordata; class Amphibia; order Caudata; family Salamandridae; genus Calotriton; species Calotriton arnoldi. The sequence goes on from CAWUFW010007595.1 coordinate 925,236, forward strand.
TGGTTTCCCTTGGACTTGTTGTCGAGGTTGGTCTTGTCCCTGTGGAGCCTCACGACCCCTGCCTCTATCCTGTCGTTCTCCTCCACCTGTCTGGGAGGTCGACGGTGCCTGTGAAGAACGAGGAGAACGCGGATCAGGGACTTGAAATCTCTCTGGAGATTTAATTCTCGCTCTATCGTGCAAATCATAAGTGCGTTCAGAAGAGACGGAAACCGGGGATGCGCCTCGCGACCCTGGCTTCTTCTGTTGCTTACCCTGTTTTTTAAACCTCCAGCTCTTTTTAGTAAAGAACGGTTTCTCATCTTTCTCAGATTGAGTTTTCGGTTGTGGTTGCGATTGTGTTTGCGTTTTACCAAAAGGCTTAACTCCCAGGCTATTGCGACCAATGGTTTTGTAAGCCTGTGCAATAATTTTCAGTAATTCGCGCGGCTTGTCCGGTTCTGGGATCAAAGCCAAAGCATTAGCTACTTGAAAGTTCACTGCATCGCCCTTGACATTCGCAAGGATCAAATCAGCTACTACATCGAACACTCCCACCAGTCTCATCCCTAATTCCACAGCCGATTCAAGGCCATGCTCATCCTGCACTCGTTTAATTACAGAGGGGAGAACTGTCATGGAAGGAGTGCCGAAGCACTTCGCATATACTGCTGCGAATACCTTGCCCCAGTTGTTGCATTCTGTCAACTCGGGGATCAAGTCTGTTGGCAAACTAATCGTCAAAATCCTGTGTTTTACCACAGGAGAAGTATTTGGAAAACCGCCTCCAGCTGGTCAAATTTTTCTGCAAGCCAATAAGGCAAATCGTCCTTATTTTGTGGGCGTTGCCCATCACCGAATTAACCATGACGGGACTTATGGTTACACCCCCGGTCCAGCTGGATGCGCCGCAACTCCAGGCGGGGCTCCCTGGATATTGCCTGTAACATACTGTACTAAAGCTCTGTGCACACGTATCAAAGACGTATGCAATTCACGCAGTTCAGCAACTGCTAGCGTCATATAACGCGGATGTGGGGTATACCCGGCCAAAACTGGCCAAGTGGCCCCTTCAATTGATAAGGGGCCTAAACGAATCGGGGTAACCGGTTGGGGGACGGCGCCATTAAACCAAACACGGTGTTGCCATGCCGTGAGCGGTACTTCAAGATTTCGATAAGGCGTATAAATTATAGGAAGAGCGGTGGCTGTATATTCATGGAACACATTATCAGTCCCATCCACTGCCGGGAAGGTGACCCAAGAGTAAAACACCTCAAAGTGGTAAGCAGGATCCGCTTGTACCACAAAAATCAGATCGACACCCGCGTCAGGCACTCCATACGCTGTCAAGTGAGCCCGGAGTGCTGCTCGGCTATGTGCCGCAATTTGTACAGCCATTTAAGGCTAAAAATATTCGACAACCTAGTATGAGGCAGCACAATATGGGGTTTTATTTAAACACCTTTTAACAACTTCAAGCTTGAAAGAACCTATAAAAACGTCAATATAGGAGGTATCACCCTCACACACGTTTCCGGAAGCGTATGCAAAGGGTGTTGTGGACAAGCACAAGTACTACTCAAGCGTCTCGCAGATAAGCAGCCCACTACGTTGGTAGCGCCATGTTGTAGGGATTCTGCACATACACAGAGCTATGCACAGGATAATAGGACCTCGGAGTATAGTGGTGAACCAACCATACACCTTAGTACACACAATCCCAATCCGACTAGCTTTAGCGTCTCATTAGCAGCGATGCTACTGATGATTAGACAACCCAGAACACGGTATCTCTCTCTCAGGACTCGCGGGAGCAAGAACACCCTTTCATAACTCACTCATACCTGTCCACAACGTGCGTGGTAAGGGACACAGTATAGTTTAAAATGTTTATTTCAACTATCGTGCTCTAAGATACAGTACACGTGCCAGTACTATCAACATAATGCATAATGATAAAATAATAAGCATAGTTACAATTCCATAGAATACAAACGGGGAAAGCATTTCATAAGGCAGTGGATATAGGGCTAAATGACCTTACCACCCTCCCCGTGTTACTAACTAGTTTATTATAAAAATAGAAGACCTCTGGGCGTTGTCAGGCGAACCTTCATACCTCAATATCTAGATGCAAGGTTTACATCATCAGACAAGCACAGCTCTTCTCTCTGGAAAGGTTTTCCTCCAAGTGCCTCTAACAGTGAAATCGCAATATTAAAAAGCACACAAATTTCTCCAGTGCAGCTGTACGTAGTGTTATGTCTAGGTGCGAGGGACTGGCCAGATCAGCAAGAACAAGGGACGTTGTTTTTCGACCTTGTACATGTTGTGCAGATGTAACCCACAGGGAACAGGAGAAAAGGTGAAAGGCAGAAATGCAGACAGTCCTAATATAGCCGGGCACAAGCAGAGGCTGGAAAAACAAAGTCACAAAGTAACGTGCGCAGAAAAGGCATCATGGCAGTCAGGCCTAAGTCAACTTAGCAAGGCAGACCATGAGGCCACAAGCCACACGACACAGGGTGGGTTTGGGTTTTGATGTGCAAGGGTAAATTTTGGGGTTCAGAGTGGGTATGGGTTTTGGGGTGTCAGGGTTAATTTTGGGGCTCAGGGTGGGTTTGGGTTTAGGGGTGCCTGGGGTAATTTAAGGGTTCAGGATGTGTTTGGGTTTTGGCATGCAAGGGTTAATTTTGGGGTTCAGAGTGGGTATGGGTTTTGGGGTGTCTGGGGTAATTTTAGGGTTTAGGGTGGGTTTGGGTTTTTGGGGTGCCAGGGGTAATTTTAGGGTTCAGGATGGTTTTAGGTTTTGGGGTGCCAGGGTTATTTTTAGGGGGTCAGTGTGTGTTTGGGTTTTGGGGTGCAAGGGTCCCAAACATACCACCCCCCCTCTCCCTCCTTCCTGGCTCATCCCCGCTCATATGATTCAATCTCTGGATTCAGTATTAACTCGCTATATACGTCATATTGGGGTCTGTTATGTAGAGGCGCAACCCGAATCACTAGGTTCTTATCTAGAATGGATCAGGGAAGAAGATCCCGCCTCTGTGGCTATTGAGGGGTGTATATTCTCTGGGGCAGATTTACAAGGAACTGACGCATCTGCATAGATGCGTCAGTTTCCTTGCGCCAAGTCAAATGTCCTTGCGCCGCCATGGATGCGTTGTATTTACAATACAGTGCTCCATGGCGCAAGGATTAACAGATGCGTCAGAAGTTCTGACGCATCTGTTGGCCCAAAAGTCACGCATTGCTGGAGTCGTGTCGCAAGCACGACGCAACTCCAGCAATGTATTTTGAGGCATATACCTACTGTACTGCGTCACTCCTTACGCCTGCTTCAAGCAGGCGTAAGGTTTTGACGCAGTGGCATCCTAAAAGTGGCACAGTGAAATCTTGTAGATTTCACTGCGTCACTTTTACGAGGCCTTCCTGCGTAGAAACGCCCACCCTGCATACATTATACCTAATGCAGGTATAATGTAACGCAGGGCTTTACAACGTGACGCATCTCCCTAGATGCGTCACATTATAAATAGGCCGCATAGTTTGCGCCGCCGTTGAGTCACAAAAAGTGACACAATGGCGGCGCAAGGAGGCGTAAGGGTCTTGTAAATCTGCCCCTCTGTATTTTATGCTTAAGAAAGTTCGAATGACTTAAGTGCCTCTACCATTATTTCCCATTCCATAGAAATCGGTGTCTTCCTCAAACCCCGATATTCCTCCCTCCTAATAACTGCACTTTCTGCTCTGCTCCAGCGTACTGCCTCCTCATGCCATGTGTGTATGGTTGGGGGGAAGGTTGATTTCCATCTCATGGTAATGGACCGCTTCGCTATTAGCAGAGCAAGGTCCGCTAATCTAAGCTGCAATTTTTGCGCCTTAGGGCAGTGGTAGAGCCCCAATATGCAGCGTTCCATTGTGTCTAAATTAGATATTCCCTTAATGTATCCTATTATCTGTGTAATCTCAGTCCAGTACCCTCTTAGACGTGGACATGTCCAGAGCATATGAAGCAAATCCCCATCCTCAGTCAGGCATTTTGGACAACAAACCCGGGCTTCAGGATATATACAATTTATACAGTGTGGAATGAGATAGGCCCTATGTAGTATCATATATTGTATCAGTTTGAATTTAGCGTAAAGGGACACCTTCTTAGGAAATTCCAGAAGAGAGGACCAGTCTTTGTCCATAAGGTGCCTTCCCAGGTCTCTAGACCATTTCTCCCATAACACTAATAGGGATGTACCCGCGTGTGCTCGGGCGCCCCTATATAGCTATCGTATAAGATGACGACCTTCACCCATCAGATATACAGCATATATCAGCTCATGTGTCGGGGGTCCTTCACCATCTGGTGCCCAATGCTTCTTTATGTATCTGGTTATGGATGCATGTAAAATAGAAAGAGAGCGCGGAACTCCCTGACTCCGAGCGAAATTTTCGTGGTCCATCAGTGTCCCACTCTCAAAGAGTGCGCCCACCGTAGAGACCCCTTCTCGTAACCACCCGCTCATGGTCCGTCTAGTGACTAATCCCATGGGCGTGGGAATTCGGAGTAGTGAAGTGTTAGGTGAGTAGGGGAGTCTTTGATTGGTGCATTGTAGGGACTTCTTCCAATACATCAGAGCTATCCGTAATAACAAGGGGGATTTAGGGGGAATCTTACTTTGTGGTAATATTAAAGTGTGTAGAGTACCCCGTTGTAGGGAATGTGCTGTGTAACCCAATTCGTGTAAGTTACGTCCCACAAGCCAATGTGATAGCCATTGCAGTTGACTTGCATAGCAATATGCGCGGAAGTCAGGTAAACCCAGGCCCCCTCTATCCGTCCCCAACTGAAGTTTGGGCAACCCAACTGTTCTACGGCCTTGTCCCCAGATGAGCTCCACTAGGAGTGAATTCAGTGTTTTAAAAAGGGAGATAGGGATCATTACTGGCAGATTTGTGAAGTAATATAGTAAGCGCGGAGGAACAACCATTATGGAGATGTCTATTCTACCCATCACTGAGAGGGGCAACGACACCCAAGAGGAATGACCTAACCGCCTTCGTAAAATTGCCTTCCAATAAGTCCGATGGGGATATGTATATCTGGACTCCCAAATATTTAAAGGTGTTTGGGGCAACTGAGATAGAAAGCTGTCCAAACCTGATGGCCTCTGGGTGCTTCTCTGGGCCAAAAAAGAATGCATGGGACTTTGTTTCATTTATGGTGAGGCCTGAGATGTATTCGAACTGTTTAAATATACTCGGTATGGCGCTAAGTCATTTGATAAGTCACTAATGTACAATATAAGGTCATCCGCATTTGCAGACAGCACATCCGTTGTATTGTCTACCTGTATCCCCACTCCCTCAGCCTCCATCCTGAGCTTAATAGCAAGGGGCTCCAGCGTCAACACGAACAACAATGGTGACAGTGGGCAGCCCTGTTGTGTGCCCCGACACACCTGGGTTGGTCGTGATATGTGGGCTCCAGATCTGGCGCGTGCCGTAGGGATTGTGTATAGTAGTCTGACCCAGTTCACATAGCCTGGCGGGATGCCAAATTTATCCAAAGCCATCATCATATAATCCCAATTGAGGGTATCAAAAGCTTGGCACAAGTCAAGGAAGATACACCCAGCATCCACCAGCAGGAGTGGCTTCCATTACATGATATAAACATCTGATATTCAGGGAAGTACTACAGGCTGGGACGAAGCCACATTGGTCAACATGTATAAGTTGTGATAAATAGGGTAATAGTCGGCGAGCCAGAATTTTGCTTAGGATCCTATATTCTGTGGTTAAAAGCGATAATGGGTGGTAACCTCACATGTCTGTTGAGTCTCTGCCTGGCTTTGGAAGGGAAGTAACCAAGACTTGCATGGTAGTGGAGGGGAGGTTGCCAGTCTCCAGCGCTGATTGGTATAGTTGCTCCAGATGAGGAATTAGTAAATCCGAGAAAGTGTCATAGAACTCTGCCTGTAGGCCATCAAGGCCTGGGGTTTTATTACGTGGAAGGTTTCAAATGGCCTCCTTAATTTCAGTTTTGGTAATTGGACCAATTAGGTCGTCCTGTTCTACTTTTGAAAGTTGGGGACAATTTAGATCTTGTAGGAAGCCTTCAATGGGCTTGCTTGATGTATTCTCAGAGGCCTTGTACAGTGTCTCATAATATTCACAGAATGCGGTGTTTATTTCTTGTTGTGTGGTTGCTGTGGTGCCATCTAGTCGGGTTATTTCATGTATGGGAATAGGGAGGGGGTGTCCCGCAATAACCGTGCAAGGAGCGCTCCCGATTTATCTGCCTCGGAATGTTTAAGTTGGGTGTAAGCTTGGTAATCTATTACCCATAGGCGTTCGAGTAATTCAGCATGCTGAATACATGCCTCTTGCAGCGCCTCTTTTTTGGAGGGGTCGCTGACCGCTTCCTGTTCAACGTTATTTAAAGTATCTTCTACGGACTTAAGGTTATTATGTATTTCCTGCCTGGCCCCTACTGTGCGCCAATTGCAGTGCCCCTAATGACGGTTTTAAATGCATCCCATTCTATAAGGCACGAGGACGCCGAATTGGCACTCTCTCTAAAGTAGTTAGTGATTGTCGAAGCCATAGTGGCTCAGAAGACAGAGTCCTCTAACATTTGCGGCCATAACTTCCATGTAGGGACTGGTGTGGGAATCCTACCCCATGTTAACACTACTTCCAGTGGGTTGTGATCAGAGAAAGTCTTCCCTAAATATGTGGAATGAGTCACTTGGCCTGCTGTAGAAATGGAGCAGAATATTCTCCAATCTTGTGTGCAATTGTGTTATGTTATGTTATAAGAATTTTATAAAGCGCTCGTACACCAATTGGTTTCATGGCGCTGTCTAGGAGGATGAATTTGGCCTGCTGTCCGGCTAAGTAGCTGTCTGAAAGGGTAAGCCGATAGTTCATTCGTAGGCCTGGATGAACAACCATGTTTTAAGTGACTTTCTAAAACTCAGTAGGTCGATGCTGGATCTGATTTCCAGGGGGATAGAGTTCCACAATTTAGGGGCCAACGTGGCAAACCTGCAGCCACCTAAGCGCTTAAGTTTAAACGTTGGAACGTTCAGAAGTTGGAGGTGAGCTGAGCGTAGGTTGCAAGAAGGGATGTAGCAGGAGATCAGGCTGTCCATGAAATTTGGGCTTTGACAAGACAAGGATTTGAACAGCAAGCAGCCCGTTTTGAAGGCACAACGTTGGAGAATAGGTAGCCAGTGTAGCTTCTTTAGAAGGGGGGAAGCGTGTTGCCACCTGGGTTGCCTATAGATCACTCTGGCTGCTTGATTCTGGATCATCTGTAGCTTTTTAGAGAGATAGACTGGGATACCAAGGTAGATAGCATTAGAGAAATCAAGGCGTGATAATACCAATGCTATCACCACCTGAATTAAGGCTTCATGGGTAAGAAGTCTACTTATTTTCCTGATCTTGCGCAGCTGGAGGAAACAGGCGGAGACCACAGAGCCGACCTGAGTTTTTAGCGTGAGATCACTGTTTATGATGACTCCCAAGCTTTTAACAGAGTTGGCCGTAATCGGTGGGGGGCCTAGTTCATTAGGCCAATAGTGTGGGCCCCATGCATTTATGCCGCCACTGGTCAGGACTACTTCGGTTTTACCCGGGTTCAGTTTTAAATGGTTGCAGTCCATCCAGTGGCAGATAAATTGCATAGTAGACTGAAAGTTAGAGATAGACTGAGGGGAATTATCAATGGTGAAAAGTAGCTGCAGATCGTCAGCATAATTAAATGTGACAGTATTCCTTTCTCTTAGGGATCGTAACAGTGGGAGCAGGTAGAGATTGAAAAGGTGTGGCAAAAACGAAGATCCCTGTGGGAAACCACACGTGATTTCCAGTTTAGGGGCCGTAAACTGACCAGTACGGACTGCCTGTGAGCGGTCTTTCAAATAGGAGTTGACCCAACTAAGGGCTGGACCTCGAAGGCCTGCCTCCTCGACACGGTCCAACAAGATACTGTGGTCGACCGTGTCGAAGGCGACCGAGAGGTCCAGTAGAACCAGAGCCTGGGGGATGGTTCTATCTGCCTTTTCCCGGAGGGAGTCAAGTATCGATAGTATGGCCATCTCCGTAGAGTGTGCTGGCCTAAATCCGGCTTGGTGGGGATCAAGAAAGTTGGAGTTTTCTAGGAAGGCTGATAGACATTTAGCCACATGTGCCTCCAGCACCTTAGCTAGGTACGGGAGCAGGGATATAGGGCGGTAGTTAGATGGTGTCTGTGGGTCAGCGCCAGGTTTTTTTAAAAGGGGGACCACAATTGCCTTCTTGAAAGCTTTAGGGACCTTGCCCTGGGATAGCGAGTTATTCAAAAGGTCCATAACAGGCTTAGGGTTAGCTGACAGTACCGTTTTTAGCACGTGAGGGGGACAGTGATCCTTTGGGGATCCAGATCTGATTTTGGAGAGCAGATCACAGAATGTCTCAGTGTCCAGAGGTGGAAATGAGTCCAGCAGGTGAAGGTGTCGAGGAGGGTGAGATGCAGCAGCTGTGTTCGGATGAGTGGGAATACTGGCTTTGATAGAGGCAATTTTATCCATGAAAAAGCTATTCAGAGAGTTGCAGAGGGCCTGAGTGGGTAGAGGCCTACTGAGGACTCTATCGGGGTTAGATGGTTCGTCTACAATGGTGAATATTTCCTTAGCTTTTTTATTGGAGTTCAAGATTCTGAAGGAGAAATGGGTTGCTTTTGCCTTTAGTATTGCTGTTTTGTAATCTCTTAGCGCTAGCTGGTAAGCAGTTTTATCGTTTTGGGAGTAATTCCGCCTCCATTTTCTTTCTAATTGACGGTGAGAAAGTTTTTGCATTTTTAGATCCTGACTAAACCATCTCTGTGCCTCCAGACGGCGAGATTGTCTGATTTGTTTGAGAGGAGCATGTTTATCACTAGCCGCTAGGAACCAAGCAGAAACATGTTCCTCATGGAGATTGATGTCAGACATGAAAATAGGGGCTGAGTTGGTTAGAGTAGTCAGGAAATCGCTGGAGTCAATGTTGTTCCATTTTCTCGCCAGTCTACCTCTGTTTGCGGGGGGTTTAATAGAGGTAGGGTTTTTTAAAATAAATTTGATGAAGTGGTGGTCAGACCAAATACAAGGTGTAATAGATATTGCGGACACCGTCAGATTAAGAGCCCAAATTTGGTCTAAAATATGCCCTTTAATGTGAGTAGCTGTAAGCACCTGTTGGGTGAAGTTTAGATTATTTCGTAGTTCAGTCAGCTCAAGCGACTGTGGCCCACCTTGAGCATCATTTGCCCAATAGTTAAAATCGCCCAGCAGCATGATTCTGGTGTGATTGGTCGCCAGGTTAGCAATCTGCTCCCCCAAGGTTTGAGAGAAAAGGGGCATATGTTGTGGAGGCCTATAAAATAGCACACATATTAGCGGTGCCTGGTTAGATTCAGATTTTATTACTACAGTAAACTTCAAATCCTGATGAATGATAGCTGCCACTCCGCCCCCCGTTTTCCCTTGAGGCCGATTGGCTTGGAGAATATAATAATTGTTGGGTAAGGCAGCCAGAATATCAGATGAGGAGTCAGAAGTGAGCCAAGTTTCAGTAAGCAGCAAGATATCAGGTTTTTCAGCCTCAAGGAGGGTGAAAATTTCTAGTTGATGTTTAACTAGTGAGCGCGTGTTAAGATAGTGCATATTTATATCTGTGTACCTGTCTTTTTCCTGTTTTCTTGCAGTTTCTGGCTGACTGGCATGAGAGGTGGCTTGGCTGATAATAGAGAGTAATTTCTTATCTTGATAAATGGAGTAAGGTGTAGCTTGGCGATTGTGGCAGGGCAGAGCGAAAGGGAGGCAGAGTAGAAAGAGTGTAGTTGAGAGGAGGAGTATTGATATATTTGGCCAGAGTCCCAGGGCCCTGGGCATGGCAGGGCGCGGACAGGCGCAGACGGGCTTGCCTTAGGCGCGCCTTTGGAGCGCCACCGGCGCGCCCGCTGCGTGCGTCCGCTGCGCTCCCGCGCTGCCGCCGGCATTTGTGCCAGTGAGAGTCCTAGGCTCCGCCCCTAAACGAGCAAGATTGGCTGCCCCATGGGGAAAGACCAGGAAATGGGCAGGGAGCAAGCAGGGGAGCCTGTGTGGTGGGGAGTAAAAGGAGTATTCCTGACTATTGGGATTCTTAAGGCGCCAAACGTCCCCTAGTGACCAGCCCGCTGCCCACCCGCGAAGGGACTCCGCTTGCTTAAACAGGACTGCTAATGAAGTGGGGGATGAGATCGGTCCATCTGGACGTCCAAAACTGTGTTATAGTCCCCTCCCAGCATCCATGGGAATCCCGCCCAGTCCGCTAGTATTGTGTAGAGGCCTGTTTAGAATTTGTCCTGGTCGTGGTTCGGGGCATATATACTGCCTATGACTATGTGAGTGCCATCTAGCATGCCGTGGACACCATATCTGCCCTGTACAACTATACGCTTTCCAGAGCCACAAACGGCAACCCATGCCTAACCCATATAGCTGCTCCCCTAGCAAAGGCAGAATATGATGTGGTGAACACTTGGCCTCTCCACTTCTTATGAAGTTTGGTCGCCTCAGAATCGGTGAGGTGCGTTTCCTGTAATAAAGCAAACTGTGCCTTACGCCTGTTTAGCTGAGCGTGTATTCTATGACGTTTGTGTACTGACCCCAAACCTCTAACATTCCATGTAACTATATTATACGTTCCTGACGTGGTCATGTATGTATATTGTCACTTCCTAGACACATCCGAGCCTGTGTATGAAACCATGTATTTCGTGAGATAGTGGGTAAGCCAGATTCCCAATCACCCATTTCAACACCCAATACTAGGTCCAGCCCTAGAACTATGCTGGTCCAAGCCAAGTACATAACTGTGTGAACAACACTTCTAATATCGTTTTGCATTTGCTTCAGGGGTAGTGACTCCTATGTCTAACAGCACACGTTAGTCTGTGTGTACTACCTTTTTAGTGACCAGACCAGTATTTTATATAAAGGATACAGAGAAGCTGGGGAAGGCGGCAAGGTTATTTGAGTTACAGTGTCTTCTTCGATTCTTAAATTGTCTCGAACTCGGCAGGGCGACCCCTGTGAGTCCCTTTCAGCCCAGGAAATCGTTCTGTGGGGTAATAGTGGGGAACAAAGCAAGACTATTCTCTGAGTCTGAGTGCATGATGGTGTCCTCCGAGGATTCCGGAGAGGATAGGGGGTCAGAGTCTCTGAATGCCGCTGCTGCAGCTATCGCTGATTCCCTGCGTGTGGCGTGGTCTTCCTCCAGCAGCCGGTCGTGACCCTCGGTTCGTGCCCTGTGTCATTCTCTCCGATGTCTGTGAGGGGAAGGTGGCCTCTATCCAATCCCCCTCTCGAAAAAGTGTGTTTTTTGTTCATGTATGATTTTCAGTCAAGCAGGAAATAGCAAGGCGTATTTGAGATCAAAGGTTCTAAGTTTCTTCTTGATTTCTTGATCTGAGGCCCTTTGTCGTTGGACCAAGACCATGTAGTCCGGGTACAAGGAGATCCTGTGGTTTTCATATTGGATAGGGGATTTGTCTCTGGCAGCCTGAAGTAGGGTGTCCCGGTCTTTATAGTTCAATATGCGTGCTATCATAAGGGCGTGGAGGAGCACCCGCCGGTGGCTTCCCTGTAGAGATTCTATGGACTCTCTCTACACAGAATAGGTCGGATAAGCCCTCGGGGGCCACTCACTCACACAGCCATTGTTCCATGAAGTGGGTTGCATCCGGGCCCTCGCAGCGCTCCGGTAGGCCTAATATTCGGACATTATTCCTCCGTGCCCTGCCTTCAGCGTCCTCAACCCTTTCCTGCAGACTGGACACATGGCGCTGCAGCTGCGCTCTTTATCCTGCAGTAGCAGGTCTGTTAAGAGTGACTTGTTGCTCTTCACCGTGGAGGCCAGCTTGTCATGATCATTCTTAAGAAGCCGGTTGTCAGGGAGCCTATTTGTTCCTCTATTGCCTTTCTCGACTCTCTTACTTCTTGCAGAATCAGGTCTAACTTGTCTGGGGCAGTCTCCATGTTAGTTGGTGGAATGCAGCTCATCGAGGGTGTTAGTCTGGTATTATCTGTGTCGCTCCGCTGCGTCGTATCAGTGGCCACCAACTCTGGCGCCTTGCCCTTTGTGCGTCCCATAATATACGGACAGTGGGGTTAATCACCAATCTTATTTGACTGGTCACATAAATTGTAGTGCCCACTGTTTGAGAAATTCCGGTGTTTCTCAGCTTCTCTGGTTGACGCATATCATGAGGACACTCCCGTACCCCTTGTTCTGCCGTGATTGTGCAAATGGGGGCCAGAAGTTTGTGACCATCGGAATATTGACTGGGATAAGCACCCAGTTTGGTCAGGGGGACCAGGCATTTCCTCTCCGTGCTTTGTTGCACTATTACTGAGGGTTATGAGTTCTTTGCAGCAGACAACCCCTGAGAGTTAGTGAGGACACTCTCATCAACCCTTCACAGTAATTGACTCTATCAGCCAGTACAGCGCCTCATCTGCGTGATCAGTGTTCATCCATGGGCACCAGGGCAGGTATCCCCAATTCGCTCAGTACTAGTACCAGTGATCAGGCTCACAAGGCCAGGCAGCACAAGCGTCACGCCGCAGAGGCAGTTCAATGGCCTGACTTGAGTTGTGAGAAAGGCCCTCTCCACTAATGTGGGGTCGTCTGCTGGCTGTCTGGCCACAGCCTCCTGGGCACACCGCCAGCAAATCACCCCCTCCGCAGCATCCCAGGCGATCAGGCGTCCGCTGCCGCGTCAGGCCCAGCACCCCCCGGTGAGCAGTCCAATGTGGGGCCCAGGCCACGCAGGCCACCACCGCCCGCAGTCCCAGACAACACAGGCCCGAGGGCCAAGGGAGGCACACTCGCGGGAGCGCCGCGCCGAATAGCAAGTACCTTGGCACGTCCGATTCACCGCAAAACAGGTCAGTCCCCCAGGATCCACAACATAGCCCAGTGCCCCTCTGGCAGATCAACAGGGGGGTCTGTCCCACTCTGCTCAGCTTCCCAGGACAGCGGGCACGTCAGTCGGGGACCACAGGCATATACCCATAGCCCGGGCACATGGTGGACGGGGAAGTCGCTCCCGTGCAGCGATTCGGTGCCGCAGCTCTCTATGAATCATCAGAGGTCACCGCCACTGTGAAGCTCACAGCCCAGTCATCCAGGAGGGGGAAGGGCGGTAGGCCGTCGCAGTCAGAGGTGCCGCCACGCCCATCAAGGCGGGTTTTGTTCCAAATCTCCCAGGCAATCACGCTGTAAGGCTGTGCGGATCTCTGGTGTTATTGTCACGCACCTCCAGGCCCACCGGGGTGATGGCCCCTGCCCCACGGGACATTGCAGGCCTCCAAGTCAGTGCATTGGGCCCAGAGAGTGCACCATTCTCGCCCTCATCGGTTGTTTTCGCGCCTACGACCTCGCCGTGCGGCCTCACACCACCTGTTCCGGGCCTCCTCCGTTTTTATGCCCAGGGGGGAGGTCTGCATACTGGATGCCCCCTAGCTTCGTAGATATTTGCCGTATAATTATGTCCAGTAGTAGAGCTCCGTTATATTGCGGCCGCCATGTACGGCGGTTAGCCACGCCCCTATATATATATACATTTACTAAATATATATATATATATTTACTTACCTTAAGCACTTTTAACAAGTGAATGCCTTTACCACGCATGCCTTTGCGTTGTAATGACATGCGTGGTAAAGGCACATGCGTGGTAAAAGTTTGCGATGTAATAGCAATGCATTGTAACAACACTTGCGCTGTAACAACTGCGTTGTAATTGCATGCGATGTAATTGCTTGCAATGTATCATCATATATTCCAGGCCCCCCCTTCTCCCCAAGCAAAAAACCCCAAAATGTCCAAAATCTGTCCCTTTCCCCAACTTCCCTTCCCAGTTCCCTATCTTTCCACCCACAACAAAACAGTCCTTCTCACCAAAATTTCAATAAAAAAGGGCCTTGAGGGCATCCATTTCAGATCTTAGGAGGGCCAGGTTCTGCTGCCCATGCTGGAGCATGCTGGTGGGTCTGCTACTCTGCAGCATGTTTTTGAGGCAGATAATGTATTAACTTATTAGAATTAATTCCAATGGCCCTGATCTTCGGCAACTGCCTTTTCAATGCAACCCTGACTCCAAACTTAGGGACAGATTGGATACTTCATCACACATGTGATGTATAACGGATATCCCGTCCGCCATAAGTAGGCAGTGTATAGATTATAAACAATGCAATGTAGTACAGCGAACAGGACATATTTTATTTGGCACATTTGTCACAGAGTATCCGACCAGCCAAACACAAAATCAGGCATTTAGTCCCACATCACACCCTGGCCTCCACCACAAATTATTTTCAACAAATACTTTTACTTGGCAGTAGGAAAAGCTACTCTACAGGAAGGAAAATTAGAGGGATATCGCTAGGTAGAAGTTTAGCTATGGAATGGCTGTGTGTTACTGATCATGTGCTACGCTTTTGCTTAGTCACATTGGTTGACACATGACAACTTGATAGAAGGAAAAAATTGGAACAGGCATAAATCTGTCTTAGAAGCCACGAAACATAAGTCACGGGGGCAGAAAAATGTGGCACATGCCAAGATGGAATTTACATTTTTTGGTAGGCTGAGACAGAAGAAAAGAAGGATGACGTGAAGTACTAGTATTAGGTGACTGAGTGGGCACTGGGAAACACACCTTATTTTCGGTTTGTGATGATTGCAAACTTCATAATGCTGCAGTGTTAACTGAATTAAACCATGCTGCTATTTTAGGTGGCAAAATGCAGTGCGTCGTGAAGTGATGGGTGGGATATCACCTCGTTTAACAAACACAGTATTCAAAAAATCCATCAGGGGTTTGTAAAGTGCGGCTACTCACCCATGAGGGTCTCAAGGCACTGAGGGATGTGGGGGCTGTTGATCTGTCCAGGTGTGGAGGTTCAGTCGAAGAGCCAGGTCTTGAGGTCCTTCATGAACTGTGTAAATGATGTGGATTGCCTGAGATGAAGGGGCAGGGTGTTCCAGGTCTTGGCGGCGAGGTAGAAGTTTGTTCCTCCAGTTCTGGTCTTGTGGATCCGTGGGATGGAGGTCAGGGCAAGTTAGGCGGAGCACTGTTGTCTGACGGGTGTGTAGAAGGTGAGGTGTTGGTTCAGATATTCTGGTCCTGCATTGTGGAGAGCTTTGTAGGCATGTGTGAGGAACTTGAAGGTGATAATCTTGTTGACAGGGAGCCAGTGGAGTTGTCAGAGATGTTGTGTCATTTGACTGAGGTGGGAGATGTCGAGGACCAGTTTTGTCAATAAGAACACAAGGTGGCTTACCACTTGTCCCTGCCACCGCTACTAATGCTCTACCTCTGACAGCCCAGGCCTACTCCGTCCCTGGCTGGCAACTGCCAATGACTGTAGCACTGGTGGTCTGTGTGCCTAGAAAAAACATAATGCACCCATTTTAGATACCAAATTAGCCACCCAAGTAATTATTTTACACAAAGTACAACAACAATACCTCACTACAGTTCGGTTAGCAGTATATCAAAACTATCACTTTAAGAGGTTTGTTGGTTGACAACATGTTAAAAAAGTCAGGTAGTCAAGTCAACCAAAACATTTTTTCCCCTGAAGGAGTAATAAGGTTACGAAAGGATGAGAGTGAACTCAATGAGAGGGCTCAACAGCATCTGTAAGAGGAGAGCTAACAACTACCCGATCACCTACAGCCCCAGGAGGTTGTCCTTGTATTGGCAGCAGCTGTGTGATTTTGGTGCTATTTAGCACCACCCCCTGTCCCGTACTAAACAAGGAGATCAGTAGTGCGGAGGCAAAACTTGAGGCAACCATTAAATCAGTGACTTCATTAGAGGAGCAGCAATCCGAATCCCTGGTCTCCAGATCATGGGGCATCAGGGAAAGGCTTGCGGGGGTCACTTTGCCCCAGAGGGGGACAGGCGAGCAATAAAGGCTCCCCTGAGCAGGCACCTTCAATCTCACCAACCCAGGCTTCGGGCCCTCTGCTAAAAAAGAAGACAAAATCTAAGGGGACTGGTGCCCATCCCCCAAAGTATCCTAATCCTTGGGGGTGATGGCCAAAGTTTGGCCAGCAGTAAATTCCAACTTATGTGTTGTTGAGAATATGACTTTGACTCTACATAGTTGCAAAGAGATCCTCAGAGCCATGGAACAAGGCATGGTTGCATTGTTAAATGTGACCTCCAATAGATGTTCTTCAGTCGAGTCACTTGTGGAGTCTTGTATGGGCTCTTTAAAACATTTTGCCAATAAGGAGACACACACGATGTGTAACGAGATAGGCCCAGTACTGGGGAAACGTGAATGCTGACCAGGGAGGGGTGCAACATGGGCCAGTACAACTGTCATATACTCCCCCTGTGCTTAGAATTATGGGACAGCGGAGGGAGGACAGGGATCAGGCCCAATCAGTGTTGGCCATATCTCTCCCTTATCACCTAGCCCCGACAGTCTCAAAGGCCCCTATGATGTCCTCTTTAGACCTCCCCCCACAGTCAGCCCTTTATGTTGCAGTGCTGGTGGGGATTCAAACCCTTCCTGAGCATAGGAAGGATACATGGATAGAACTTAAGAATAAATACATTCACTGGTTGATCACCAGGGTACACCACATCAATAGTATCACTCTGTTTCAAGATGTGATTATGATAAGGCAGGTGGAATGAGTGGGTACAGATACAAAGTCAATAGAGGTGGATTCCATTGTAATTAACTTCTGTGATACTATATTGGTGGATAGGGTTTTGGAAGCAGGAAAGGACTCCCTCAAGCACAACCTTGGTACCTTTGGGTTTCTTCTACAGGCCACCCACGTGTTTAACATCGTCAAATAGTGGGTACCTATCAAAGAGGAGGGTGGGACGCGATACAGAGGCATGCTACCCTCATAGGTGACCTGTAATCCAGCCCTCACAGCCTCACACTGACTGGAGGTGGGGACATTTATTTGGGTATCTCAGCGATCCAAACTCCCAAGATTGACTGGCTCTAGCGGTAAAGCAGTGTGAGAATGACTCCCAGCAGGACACTGTTACAGCACGAGTTGTATCTAGCCATGGGATAAACAGAATTGTAATGGGAGATTCCGAGATACAACCATCCTGTAATTGTAAAAAGGGCAATTTAAACTTTACCAAAGGTATTACCAA
Source organism: Calotriton arnoldi (assembly GCA_963921515.1). Lineage (NCBI taxonomy): Eukaryota > Metazoa > Chordata > Amphibia > Caudata > Salamandridae > Calotriton > Calotriton arnoldi. The sequence continues at coordinate 942,433 of CAWUFW010007595.1, forward strand.
CCCAGTCAGGTTCCTTTCATGGAACATAGAAGGCTTAAGGAAAAAAGATAGGCTTTCCGTAGTGGTGGGAGATGATAGCTACATACCATATAATCTGTCTTCAGGAAACTTGGGAGCTAACAGAACGTTTTATGGTTGGGTTTCTGGTATATCATACCCCAGCACATCCATCAACCCAAGGTAAGTTTGGCTACATACATCTCCAATACCTTTTTCTGGGAATGTGGTTAAGTTCGTCAATAACTCAGTCTTTTTTCATTCTCTTAGTCTGTAATGTCCCCAAAGAATGGGATCTGTTAAGTATTTACCTTTATAACAACTGTTTTGATAGTAGGAGACATCAGGTGGTGACTGACCTGGACATGACCATCCAGACTTTAGGTACCAGTCACTTCAAGCCTCTACGCATGTTTTGGGCGGGTGATTTTAATGCACATCATTGTAGTATGCTTGCAAAGTCAGTGTGTGGGATTACAGACATTAATGGAGAGCAGTTGTCTCATTTTCAGCATGATGAATATGGAACAACATTAAATAATCTATTGGTAAAATTAAATCTTATGATGGTAAATTACTTAGGGGATGTCTCAGTAGGCTTAGCACCAACTTTTATGAGCAATGCACACACCTCCACAATTGATTACATGCTAATCACAGAGAACCCGGGCGATGGTTTTGTTGAGCAAATTCACAGGATATAGTGACCATGTAGCACTTGCTTGTAGGGTGAGATTACGAGGGATGATAACACCCTGCGATACATAAGATGTAACACATGTACTGTTGAATAAAAATGAGTATACCATTTAATGGGAAAAGATTGAACACATGAGCCCTCCCGCTTCCACCCTGCACCACAATAAGGCAGAGGTGGATATATGCCTGGATTCGCAAGCGGATCCCTCAATGATTAAAATGGCGTTCATAGGCATTACTGATAGTGTTAGAATTGGGGGTCTCTAGTTGGCACAGGTAGGTACTTGTGACAAATAGGGACCCTCGCCTCTAGTCAGGGTAAAGGGGTACACTCCTAAAATAACCCCTGCTCACCCCCTTGGTAGCTTGGCACGAGCAGACAGGCTTATCTCAGAGGCAGTGTGTAAAGCATTTGTGAACACATACAGTAATCTAGTGACACACTACAGATGGACACCACACAAGGTTTATATCAAAAATAAGTATTCTTTATATAGTTTTAACACAAGACCATAAACGACAAAAATCCACAATACTGTACTTAAAATGGTAGTTTTAGCTTAGTTCAGTTCAGTTCTTAAGATGCGACACTTTAAGTCAATGTACCTTACGATGCGGGACGCTTCCACAACAAGCAATGTTGCAGCGATGGAAATGCGACAAAGTTCTGGTGCAAAGAAATAAAGACGTCAAGTTCTTCCTGATGCGGCACGCTTCTCCGATGTTGCGAGAAGTCTCGATTCGATGCGCCAACTGCAGCGGCGACACCCTTGTTCAGCGATGCGACGGCAACAGCTTTGGCTGCGACACTCTTCTCCAATGTTGCGAGATGCTTCCGCTCGATACGACAACTGCAGCGGCGACACCCTTGTTTCGTGATGCAACGGCAGCAGCTCCGACGGCGGCATGCTTCTCCGTGGATGCGAGGCGCTTCTCTCGATGCGGTGCAATGCGTCAGCTACAGCGGCGACATCTACGATGCGACGGCAGCGGCTGCGACGGCGACACGCTTCTTCCTCGATTCGAGACTCTTCTCTTGTTGCGGTGCAATGCGACAGCTACAGCGGTGTCATCTCCGTGATGCGACGGCAGCGGCTGCGACGGCAACACGCTTCTCCCTCTTGAGTCGCGCTTCCAGCTCCTTGCGACACGCAGTCCCTTCAGAAGTCCCAAAACAACAGCAGGCACTTCCAAAGGATTCTTGGGGAGCTGGTGGTTGAAGTCTGTTGTCCCTGAGACTTCAGCAGGAGGCAAGCTCTTTTCTCAAGCCCTTGGAGATACTTTACAAGTTGAATAAAGGGCACACAAAGTCCTTTCTCCTTCCGTTGGCAGTCAGGCAACCACTGCAGGCAGATCCCTCTAGCTTAGGGATAGACTTCTCCTCAGTTTCTTCTTGGTTCCGCTCCTCAGCAAAGGGTTCTTCTTGTTGTTCCAAAGTGATCTAATTTCCTAGGGGTCTGGGTCTCCTTTTTATATACAGTTTTCCTTTGTTCTCTGAAGGCAGAGAGGCCTCTGCCTAGTCCAAAACCAGTTCTGGTCAGTCCTGGAGCACTTTGTTTTTCTGACTCCTTCTTTCCTTTCAGAATGTGGGGCAGGGTGCTCAGCCGCCCGGCAGGAGGTGGAGCCAGCATTGTGGAAGGCAGGCACAGCCCTATTCAGACCCAGGTGCAACTCCTCCCTCCACTCTGGATGCAGATCTTTCTATTCAGCCCTGCGCTGACTCACCCTGTCTCCTGTAGCCACCCCCAGCCCCTGTCACTCAATCTCCAGACAAGGAATACACAACCTAGCAGAGGCAGGCTTGGAAGTTTAGGCAAGAAAATACCCACTTTCTAAAAGTGGTATTTTCAAACACAGAATGTTAAAACCAACTTCACTAAAAGATGTATTTTATCATTCTGAGTTCAGGCATACTAAATTCGTTTTTCTACCATGTTCCCTGAGTCAGTTCTGACTATAAGGTGTAATAGTCAGTCTGCCCATTCTGGCCTATGGGGAGCAGGTAGCCTTGCAATAGTGAAAAACGAAAATGGCTGTAATTCACTATTAGGACATACCACACACACCAGGGCATGTCCTACCTTGTACTTACAATGCACCCTGCCCTAGGGCCTACTTTAGGGGTGACCAACATGCAGTAAAGGGAAGGTTTAGGGACTGGTAAGTGGGTGTACTCACCAAGTCGACATGGCAGCCCTAGGCTGCACACAGGCTCTGCAATGGCAGGCCTGAGGCACATTTTACAAGCCGCTTCTGTGGGTGACACAACCAGTGCTGCAAGCCCACCAGCGGCATTGGATTTACAAGCCCTGGGCACACTCAGTGCACTGTACTAGGGACTGACAAGTAAACCAATCATCCAATCATGGAGTCACTAATCCATCACGCAATTTATCATAGGGAGCACTTGCACTGTGGCACTGAATAGCAGTGGCACAGTGCCCAAAGCATCTAACACCAGCAAAAACAGATCAGTAACATAGGAGGCATCATAAAAAATGGAAGGAGACCCACGCCAAGGATGCCAGGTCTAACACGTGTCCCCTCCAGCTGAAATGTGGGGAGAACTACCCTACCTCAGGGAGCTCTCTTCACTAAGGCGGAAAAATCTGGACAGACCATCAGCATTGGCGTGTTCTGTACCAGGGCGGTGTTCCACCGTGAAATCCATCCCCTGTAGGGAAATGGACCACCTCAACAGTTTTGGATTCTCACCCCTCATCTGCATCAACCATCTGAGGGGCCTGTGGTCTGTCTGAACCCAGAAGTGAGTCCCAAACAGGTATGGTCTCAGCTTCTTCAGTGCCCAGACCACAGCAAATGCCTCACGCTCAATAGCACTCCACCTCTGTTCCCGTGGTAGTAACCTCCTACTGATGAAGGCTACGGGTTGATCTAGGCCCTCCTCATTCAGCTGTGACAGAACAGCCCCCACACCATGCTCTGAAGCGTCTGTTTGTACTACGAACTCTTTGGAGAAGTTGGGTGCCAGGAGCACGGGCGCCGTGCACATGGCAGTTTTCAGGGCCTCAAAAGCTTTCTGACAGGTGTCAGTCCAAATCACTTTCCTGGGCTGCTTCTTGGAAGTCAGCTCTGTCAGGGGTGCAACGATGCTGCCATACCCCTTGACAAACCTCCTGTAGTAACCCGTGAGTCCTAAGAAGGCTCTCACCTCTGTCTGGGTTTTGGGGGGTTCCCAATTCAGGATGGTTTCAATTTTGGGTTGTAGGGGCGCCACCTGGCCGCTCCCCACTTGGTGTCCCAAGTACACCACGGAACCCTGCCCGATCTGGCACTTACTCGCCTTGATTGTGAGGCCTGCCCTCCGCAGCGCCATCAAGACTTCCCAGAGGTGGCGCAGATGTTCTTCCCAACTGGCGCTGAACACCGCGATGTCATCCAGGTAGGCGGCACTGAACGAGTCCAGTCCAGCCAACACCTGGTTGACCAACCTCTGGAAGGTGGCAGGGGCTTTCTTCATCCCAAAGGGCATCACCTGGAACTGGTAGTGCCCATCTGGTGTGGAGAATGCTGACCTCTCTCTGGCCCCGTCAGTCAAGGCGATCTGCCAGTACCCAGACGTTAAGTCAAACGTGCTGAGGTACCGTGCAGCCCCTAGCCGATCTATGAGCTCATCAGCTCTGGGGATGGGGTGCGCATCAGTCCTGGTGACTGAATTGAGTCCTCGGTAGTCCACACAGAACCGGAGTTCTGGTGTGGCACCCGGTGCGGCAGCCTTTGGGACCAAGACCACTGGGCTGGCCCAAGGACTGTTAGAGGACTCAATCACCCCTAACGCAAGCATTTTGGAGACCTCCTCCTTGATGCAAGCTCTCACCCTGTCAGTCACCCTGTAAGATTTGTGCTTCACAGGTGTACTGTCCCCAGTGTCCACATCATGGATGCACCAATCTGTGACACCGGGAACCAGGGAGAACAGATCAGAAAACTGGCCCAGCAACTGGCGGCAGTCATTCTGTTGCTCAGGGGTCAGGGTGGAAGAGAGGTTGACACCATCCACTGACCCATCTTGCTCTGTTGCTGACAGGAGGTCAGGAAGAGGCTCGGTCTCCTCCTCCATCCCAGCATCTGTCGCTAAGAGCATGCCCACTTGGGACCTCTCCAAGTGGGGCTTCAGGCGGTTGACATGCAGGACCCTCAAGGGGTTCCTGGGAGACCGCAAGTCCACCAAGTAGGTAACCGGACTTTTGCGCTCTACAACCTCAAAGGGTCCGGTCCACTTATCCTGGAGCGCGCAGGGCTCCACTGGGGCCATGACCCACACTTTCTGACCAGGCTGAAGCTCTACCAGAGTGGCATTCTGGTCGTACCACCGCTTCATCTCCTCCTGGCTGGCTTCCAGATTCGCCTCAGTGAGTTGCCTGAAACGCCTAGTTTGGTTCCTAAAGGCCAGCATGTAACTGTATACATCCTGGGGAGGTTTCCTGGGAGATTGCTCCCAGCCTTCTTTGACCAAACTTAGAGGTCCTCTTACTGGGTGTCCATAGAGAAGCTCAAAGGGGCTGAACCCTAGAGATTTCTGTGGCACCTCACGGTAAGCAAAGAGCAGGCATGGTAAGAGGACGTCCCACTTACGCCTCATAGGTTCCTCAAGACCCATAATCATGCCTTTGAGGGTTCGGTTGAACCTTTCAACCAATCTATTTCCTTGGGGGTGGTAAGGAATGGTAAACTTGTAGGTTACCCCACACTCCTGCCACAGGGACTTCATATACTTGGAAATGAAGTTGGTCCCCCGGTCAGACACTACCTCGCTAGGGAATCCCACTCGGGAGAAAATTCCCATCAGTGCTCGTCCCACCACGGGGGCCGTCACTGTCCTCAGAGGTATGGCTTCCGGGTACCGGGTGGCATGGTCCACCAAGACCAGGATGAACCTGTTGCCCATGGCTGTCTTGGGGTCCAGTGGCCCCACAATGTCAATACCCACCCATTCAAAGGGGGTGCTGACTACAGGGAATGGCTGGAGAGGAGCCTTGCGCTTCCTCCCACTCTTTCCACTTGCCTGGCAAGTCTGACATGTCCTGCAGTGAGTGTCTGAACTCCTGCACATTTGGGGCCAATAAAAGTGGGTGACAAGCCTCTCAAAGGTCTTGTCCTGCCCCAAATGTCCTGCCAATGGAACATCATGAGCCAGCCCCAGTAGGAAGGCTCTGAGGCACTGGGGTACCACCAGCACACGGGCTGACCCAGGCTCAGCAACCTTAGGCTCAGTATACAGGAGATCATTCTCCCAATAGACCCAATGTGACCCAGACTGATCACCTGTTGCCTGGTCTGCAGCCTGTTGCCGCAGACCCACCAGAGAAGGGCATTCCTTCTGCTCCTTGCAGAATTCTTCCCTGGAGGGTCCTCCTTCTTGCTGCCAATGGGTCAGCTCAGGCAGGTCCCCCAGTTCAGCTACCTGTTCCCCTGTAGGCTCCAGGGCATCCCCCTCAAGGTCTGCCTCCTCCTGGACCGTGGGAACTTCGGGGCCGGTTTCCCGCGCCCCTGCCTCTTCTCGTGACGGCAGGTACCTGGGCCTCCCTCTCAGGCTCCAGGTCCTCTTGAGCACCTTTACTTGCTGCCATGGACCGGGTGGTCACACACGCCCAGTCAGGCAAACCCAACATCTCTAAATGAGCACTTCGCTCCACCTTCGCCCAAGGTGAGCTCTCCAAGTCGTTCCCTAACAAACAGTCAACAGGCATGGCGGGCCTCACAGCTACCTGAATAGTACCAGAGGCCCCCCCCCCACTCAAAGGGAACCTGAGCCACTTTGCAGTGACTCTCTGTGTTGTCAGCGGCAACAACTGGATAGAATGCATGGGGGACAACCTGCTCTTGAGACACCAGGTGACACTTGACAGATGTCACACTGGCTCCTGTATCTCTAAGAGCCTCCACCCTATGGCCATTGATGGTCACCCACTGCCTGTATTTCTTAGTGTTATCAGGCAGCTGGGTCTTGGGGACCATCTCACAGTCTCCTAATGAGACAAGGGACATCTGTGCGGGACCCCACCTCTGGGGCATCCATCTCCTCCCCCAGGGCTACACTAGCCATCTGCCGGGGGGCTGCACCAGGGGGTGCGGTCTTTCCAAACTGGCGGCACCTGGGATCACTCGCTATATGACCCAGGTCCCCACATTTGTAGCATCTCAGGGGTCCCCTTTGAACAGGTGGACCTGTCGGGCCCCTGAAGGTTTCTGGGGGGGAGACTGGGAACCTTTCCCTTGGTTCCCTTGGGGACTACTTTGGGGCCTTCTTTGGAACTCCCTCTGTTTACCCTTGTCCCCCCACTCTTCTGCTGGGGACCCTGCCCACCCTTGGCTGAGTCTCCCACGTGACCCTTGTGGACCCTGGTACTGACCCAGCGGTCCGCCTCCTCAGCAAGCTTCCTAGGGATAGTCAGCTTGCTATCTATCAGGTGCTGGCGTAGCTCTGGAAAACAGTTACTTGACAAGTGCTCCCATGCAATCAAATCAAGGAGCCCCTGAAAATCATCAACTTTGCTACCCTTCACCCAACCATCCAATGCTCTGCAGAAAAAAGTGACATATTCAACCCAGGTACTGTTCTCTATCTTCTTGCAACCCCTGAACCTCTGCCTATACAATTCAGGAGTTAAACCATACCTAGACATTAAAGCATCCTTCAGGTGGTGATATGAATTATGGACATCAGAAGCAAATCTAGCAGTGTGTCCCGCCCCTCACTAAGGAACCGTCCCCACAACCCCGCTCCCCAATCCTTCTCAGGGACCCGGTGGGAAGACATGGCTACCTCATAGGCCTTGAACCACTGCCCAATGTCATCATTTTAAAAAAACTCTCTGACCACATCCTTAGGAATATACACTCTAGATTCCACAGGCATTGACGGTGTGCTGCCACCAGAGGGAGTAATTTCTAAACTCCTAGCTTTCAAATCCAACTCCCTCAAACTTCTATCATGCTTAAGCTGTATCCTCTTTTCTTCCAGGGCCAGTTTCCTAATTTCCAATTGCCCATTCATTTTGGCCAGCTCCAACTCATGCATCCTATTTTTCTCCCTGTCCTCCAGCTCTTCTGTGGACAGACCTTTGGCAGAAACACTGCTACCTGCTGGGGAAGGTGCCTTCCTTTCCCGTGGACCCAATGGCCCTACCAGCTGCACATCTGCATCATTATCCCCTTCCTCATTCTCAGGGGTTTTCCTTGCTTCTACCCAGGCCCTCAGCGCCTTATAGAACTCCTCCTTCTTGGTGAGCCCGGTAATTGCAACATTAAATCTTTTGCAGAAGTGCTTCAGCTGCTTTGCATTGTAGCATTCTAGTTTCTCTTCTTCCCAATCAAAATCAACAGATGCTATGGATGCTGGTTTCATGATGGCTGAACTTGGAAAAAAAATGGAACGTCCTAGAAAAACAAATCTACCTAAAGTATGTGGTCGCGTTTTGGTCTGCACTCACTAGTAGCGTTCACCAATCACTGTACATGAGTCACAAATGCAAGTCCAGAATCCTCACCGCTGACCACCAATGTTAGAATTGGGGGTCTCTAGTTGGCACAGGTAGGTACTTGTGACAAATAGGGACCCTCGCCTCTAGTCAGGGTAAAGGGGTACACTCCTAAAATAACCCCTGCTCACCCCCTTGGTAGCTTGGCACGAGCAGACAGGCTTATCTCAGAGGCAGTGTGTAAAGCATTTGTGAACACATACAGTAATCTAGTGACACACTACAGATGGACACCACACAAGGTTTATATCAAAAATAAGTATTCTTTATATAGTTTTAACACAAGACCATAAACGACAAAAATCCACAATACTGTACTTAAAATGGTAGTTTTAGCTTAGTTCAGTTCAGTTCTTAAGATGCGACACTTTAAGTCAATGTACCTTACGATGCGGGACGCTTCCACAACAAGCAATGTTGCAGCGATGGAAATGCGACAAAGTTCTGGTGCAAAGAAATAAAGACGTCAAGTTCTTCCTGATGCGGCACGCTTCTCCGATGTTGCGAGAAGTCTCGATTCGATGCGTCAACTGCAGCGGCGACACCCTTGTTCAGCGATGCGACAGCAACAGCTTCGGCTGCGACACTCTTCTCCAACGTTGCGAGATGCTTCCGCTCGATACGACAACTGCAGCGGCGACACCCTTGTTTCGTGATGCGACGGCAGCAGCTCCGACGGCGGCACGCTTCTCCGTGGATGCGAGGCGCTTCTCTCGATGCGGTGCAATGCGTCAGCTACAGCGGCGACATCTACGATGCGACGGCAGCGGCTGCGACGGCGACACGCTTCTTCCTCGATGCGAGACTCTTCTCTTGATGCGGTGCAATGCGACAGCTACAGCGGCGACATCTACGATGCGAAGGCAGCGGCTGCGACGGCGACACGCTTCTTCGGGGTTGCGGGACGTTTCTCGAGATGCGGTGCAATGCGTCAGCTACAGCGGCATCATCTCCGTGATGCGACGGCAGCGGCTGCGACGGCGACACGCTTCTCCCTCTTGAGTCGTGCTTCCAGCTCCTTGCGACACGCAGTCCCTTCAGAAGGCCCAAAACAACAGCAGGCACTTCCAAAGGATTCTTGGGGAGCTGGTGGTTGAAGTCTGTTGTCCCTGAGACTTCAGCAGGAGGCAAGCTCTTTTCTCAAGCCCTTGGAGATACTTTACAAGTTGAATAAAAGTGCACACAAAGTCCTTTCTCCTTCCGTTGGCAGTCAGGCAACCACTGCAGGCAGATCCCTCTAGCTTAGGGATAGTCTTCTCCTCAGTTTCTTCTTGGTTCCGCTCCTCAGCAAAGGGTTCTTCTTGTTGTTCCAAAGTGATCTAATTTCCTAGGGGTCTGGGTCCCCTTTTTACACACAGTTTTCCTTTGTTCTCTGAAGGCAGAGAGGCCTCTGCCTAGTTCAAAACCAGTTCTGGTCAGTCCTGGAGCACTTTGTTTTTCTTACTCCTTCTTTCCTTTCAGAATGTGGGGCAGGGTGCTCAGCCGCCCGGCAGGAGGTGGAGCCAGCATTGTGGAAGGCAGGCACAGCCCTATTCAGACCCAGGTGCAACTCCTCCCTCCACTCTGGATGCAGATCTTTCTATTCAGCCCTGCGCTGACTCACCCTGTCTCCTGTAGCCACCCCCAGCCCCTGTCACTCAATCTCCAGACAAGGAATACACAACTTAGCAGAGGCAGGCTTGGAAGTTTAGGCAAGAAAATACCCACTTTCTAAAAGTGGTAGTTTCAAACACAGAATGTTAAAACCAACTTCACTAAAAGATGTATTTTATCATTCTGAGTTCAGGCATACTAAATTCGTTTTTCTACCATGTTCCCTGGGTCAGTTCTGACTATAAGGTGTAATAGTCAGTCTGCCCATTCTGGCCTATGGGGAGCAGGTAGCCTTGCAATAGTGAAAAACGAAAATGGCTGTAATTCACTATTAGGACATGCCACACACACCAGGGCATGTCCTACCTTGTACTTACAATGCACCCTGCCCTAGGGCCTACTTTAGGGGTGACCAACATGCAGTAAAGGGAAGGTTTAGGGACTGGTAAGTGGGTGTACTCACCAAGTCGACATGGCAGCCCTAGGCTGCACACAGGCTCTGCAATGGCAGGCCTGAGGCACATTTTACAAGCCGCTTCTGTGGGTGGCACAACCAGTGCTGCAAGCCCACCATCGGCATTGGATTTACAAGCCCTGGGCACACTCAGTGCACTGTACTAGGGATTGACAAGTAAACCAATCATCCAATCATGGAGTCACTAATCCATCACGCAATTTATCATAGGGAGCACTTGCACTGTGGCACTGAATAGCAGTGGCACAGTGCCCAAAGCATCTAACACCAGCAAAAACAGATTAATAACATAGGAGGCATCATAAAAAATGGAAGGGAGACCCACGCCAAGGATGCCAGGTCTAACAGATAGTATAAGGCAGTCTCTGTGGCTGGACAGCCATAGGCCTGGTGTTCAAACTTGGGGATGGTTTGATTCCAGATGTACTAAGGCCCTTTCAGATTTATACAAGGCCCTACGCATTAAACCTAGAGCAGTGGCACTAATTAAGAATGCACAGGCATACTACAAGAAGGCACTCGCTGTCAGGAAGAAACAGATAAAGGAGGATGATTGGGAGACGCTTTAGGCGGCTAGCGAACTAAAAGACAGTGCTTGTTTTTGGAAGGTTATAAATGCGCCATGTTTTAGGGGTTCATCTGATCCAACTTTGAAAGTCCATATTCAAGAAGGCAGGTAGGTAAAATATTTTTTGAGCATATATACATCAAGGCAGCACCAACATTGCTGGGTTTCAGGAAGCTAATAAAAACTTGGGGGCTCATTACGATGGCGGGCGGAAGCACAACCGCCGTGCTGGCGGATGCAAAAACCACCAGTTACCGCCGGCACGCAGCAGTCCACACGCCCGCCCAATTACGATGCGAAAAGTAGGCCAAACACCGCCGGCAAGCCAGCAACACCGTCCGCCATCAAAGTGCGCCCGTTCACGTAGCGGCGCAGCACAACTGACACACACCGTCCGACGAAACACGTCCCGCCCGGCGCATAAATTACGATGCCGCAAACAAACGGCTCCCACGGCCAAGAGATACCGTACGACAAACCGAAGCGGTAACACGGACGCCGAGCACGGACAACGAAGAAGCGGCTCCCCGAGCATGAATCCAGCACTGCAGGCTCTCCCCATGCTCCTGCTGATGCACCACCAAGGACGCAACGTACCGCGGAGACGCAGGTAGGCACACACACAACAAGTGCACGCAAACAGCGCACACAGTGCAAGGGCGGAAAAAGCGGACAACCCCCCACCAGCGCGTGTACACTACACATCCACCATTGCATCCACATATGACACACAGGCCAAATCGTAACATCGCGTAACACATGTGTACACACCACCTGGGACTAGGAACCAACCACCCCGTCACGGCCCCAAAGCGGCGATGACGCCGCCACACATGCGCACAACGCAGAGGCCAACCGCAGCGCCATGCATGCGTCGCACACAGACACAGGGACACAACCAAGCAGCACACACATCAGCCCCACCCCGAACGCACATGACACGTGACAGGCCTGCCACAGACATGTCCCCAACGCCCAATTCACGGACAACACCCAACGCCACACAACCGACGCACACATGTCAGTGAAGACACGCAACAGCAGGACACACCCCAGTGTAACAAACATGGCGTAGCACACAGCGGCGGCAACACCAACTAGGAGAAGCAGGGCCCCTTCGGGAAGAGGAACGCCAGTACCACACTGAAACACCCATACCACCCTGCACATATGAACAAGACATATAAAACGGAACACCAAAGAGCCCGGGGACCGACAACAGGTGGCCCAAGAATAACATTCACACACAAGGCCCAACGCAGAGCGGAAAGGCAGCCTGCCGCCCACACAAGGGAGAGCAGACAGCACTGAATGACCTTCCATTCCAACTCCGAAACCACAGCCCTACGACAGAAGCCGGTGAATACAGCCATTGTCCAAGAATAGACCAACACAGGCATGCCGAGGAGACCGACCACAGGGCAGATAGCGCATATCACAGAAGCACACAACGGACGGGGAAGAAAGAAGAAAACACTCCCCCATGTCGGCCACATGCAAGTTAATTGGAAGGAGTCACACATCACTGACCTTGAACTGTCTGAGAAGCATGTGGGAAGAGGGCCCGTGTCCTCCAAACAAGCCAACAGAACACAAGTCCTGTCTCCCTACGACTACACAGAGCTCACAGCAACCTCGGAGCGTGCACATTGCAGACTGCACACACAGCCGGAGCACGCCACCACAACGCACCGCTGCGAAATGGCAACCGCAACACACCTACCCAACTACGCCGAACAGCTCAAGCTGTACAAAACCAACCTGTTCCATACATTGGGATGCGATCTCCTGTCCCTGCTGAACGTAAGTTACCGACTGACTTACCGCATCACATTGTTCAGCTGCGTCATGCCCGTCTTCTACTGTCGGAGGTGTCCCTACCAGCATCCCGTGGAGATATGCCTCTCCAACCCGGCATGTCTGAAGGCGGACCTGCTACCACTACTCCTCCCTCTGGACGCACACGACAGGGCCTGCTCTGCCTATGGGGGCATGGCGTATGTGGCCAACATCGCACCCGCACTGAAATGGGACCACTGTGCCTCCACACGACGGATCATCGAGAACAGCTACATCGAATGTCACCCAGCATGCCCCATCATGGTCCTCCAAGGGACAACTTACGAACAACACCTTGACAGCCACCATCCGCTACATTGGCTGGCAAACATGTACACCACCAATGACATGGAAGCCCTGCTGGACGGCATTGCATACCTGACAACCTGTAAATTCGTCGGACCACAACGCAGGTTCCCCGAGTGACCTATGATGTCCAACCCCGCACCCATGCTTAGCTTCCGCACGGACTGGCCAGTCACCACCACAACAGCCATACCAAACGACCGGCAACTGTAACCACACCATCAACGACATCGCCATGACATCGGATATGACCGGGACATGCACACTGTTCCCCATCACATCCAGGAACACCGCATGCATCGTGGGAGGCAGTGGCATGGGCTCTGTGTATCGCACCCACATGGACGGAACTGCACGAACAACCAGGACACGACATGGATCCAGCGCACATGGACACACACACCGCTCAGTGGACATGAATAGGTCGCCTGGAGTCTGTGGGTGCTGCACCCCTCCCACCCCTGCCCCGGGAATCCCATACCAGGACCTTTGCATGGACGACAAGTGCATACAACAACAACACGACCCCAGTGACTGTGACATGTCCAGTAACCACCACAGTGCAACAACAAGTGGCACGCCGCTGCATGCACGCAAGCACATGCCCTGATGTCATCTCACATGCACGCGTGCATGAGGATCAACCGCAGCAAACCTGTCACATGGAACTGAGATGGACTGTGCCCATGATGCCAAGCGGTCTGGTAGGCTACATGTATACCGTCTGTGTCAAAGTCCGCAGCTCCGCAGCAATACGTAAATGTACATTAGCACAGCCTTGGCCAAGCAGATGTCACTCTGAAGCCCACATCCCACATGCAACAGCCAATCACATGTAACCCCACACCCTATCCCATTTGCAATCATGCTCAGTATATCCTCAACATGTATTCCGCTGCCAGTAGTGTCCACTATACTGCATCACAGAGGACAGAAGACTCAATATAATGTTTGAAACCAAAACTGTCTCCGCTGACTCATTTCACAAGTACGAATGAGAGAGGATGAGAGTATGTGAAGTACACGGCAGTCGTGACATGACCATGTAGTCCACTGGTATTGGATGTCAACGCAAATGAGTAGCACTACTGTGGAAGACACACATGTGTCGTGTGAAGTCGTATGGACGCAGTGCTCAGGTGGGTGGGTGCGACGGGTAGATGCGCACATGCCAAGTTGGAGCACGCCGTGTTGGGAGGGGTCATGAACAGTACACCACCGCTTCCCTGGGCATTGTGAGAGGACACCTGTCGGGGGGAGTGAACACGTGTGTGCACAGCAGCCGGGCACACGTACAAAGCGGTACCAGGCGCACCTCAGCCCACCCTCTGTGGACAAGCTGGATCCTGTTGTGCGCCCGCCATGCCCCTTGACAAGGCACACACAGCCCCAGTCGACCAGGTGTAACCCCAACATAGTCAATCCGCACAGGCGATACAGGGCACGGGATGGCAGTGGAGCATGGTGTGTGAGAGGTGTCCTCGCGCTCCTCCTGGTCATATCACGCAGGCAATAGAACCTCAACGTCTAGCATGGCACAAGTCAAATGGAAGTGTAGGGGGACGCACCACAGCACGAGCAGCACTGACGTCACGGGAGGTGGCTCGCACCATCCCATCCATTGCCCATCATACCAACCACGCCACATGCCATTGCGACTAAGTGCAAGCGCGTGCGCCACCACCCCCGAGCCCTCCCCAGAGAGGCCAAAGAGTGAATGTGTGGGCCATCAGCCACAGACGGACGCGGCCTGGCCGCAAGGGCAGCCACAGCCACTGGGTGTCGCAGGTGGCGGATCCGGAAGGCGAAGACTGTGATGCATAGTCCATGCAGGCCGGGTCTCCATTTGGGGCACCACGCAGGTGGACGGCGTCCCGCAACACATCATACCCTGAGACAGCCCACTCGTGCAACTGGACCCACACATACACTCCTTGCCCTCTCTGGTGCGAGCTTGGGGCTGCCTGTGCAAGCGCTAGCCTCGCAGGTGAGCATGCATATTGGGGGAGCGAGGGGAGGACATGAGGGCTGGGGCGAAGATGACTGTATCACTGTCAGTTAGTACAAGGGATGACCCAGATGTGGAAAGGAAGAGACGTGTCCCGTGTGTACTGCAACTAGTCGCCAATCCAACTACCCCCATGTCCGGAATGTAAGCCCGCACCTAGGCCCGCCCATCCGCCACATCGAACATACCACCAGCACGACAACCTTCCCATTCGAAACACTGACTGGGGGTGGCGACCAGTGTACAATCATGTGTAGCCTACCCACGCGTACATGTGGGCCCTCCATGATCCATGTCACCTGCGGCAAAGTCATGACATGCGCAATGAGGGAAGTGAGGAGAGCTGTCCGCCCCACGTGCAGAAGGTGCATCAGCTCCACAGACCCAGCAGCGAGTCCAGCAGGGGTCACATGTGCAGGGGCAGCTGTGCCTGGTGTGAAGGCACATGCATATAGACAGCACATCGACCAATGTGTAGTCTGCCCACATCTACAGTCCATCATCATGCGGACATAGGAATTGAACACAGGGCAACACATCTTCAGTTGGTGCACCCACCGTGACCAACAATGCGCAATCATCGACGTACCCGCCCTGTGCATGGCCCCCCACCCAACGGAGGCACATCCAGTGCCACCATCCCACACACACAAGCCTTCCACGGAACATGCTGTGTCCAATGGTCAGTACAGAGTCAGCGCCCATCTGGTGGATCCTGGACAGGAGACACATGCACACACATGCCAGCTCCCACTATGTACGTCTGCCACCTGGCACGTGCAATGTAACCTCTCACCTGTGACGTGTGACTGCAAGCACACAGCCGTCTTGGCATGGGGCTGTCAATGTGGACACCTGTCAATGTTTCGGGAGGTGTGATCCGTACAGTGCTGTACATAGGGTGCAGTGCTGACACCTACTACTGTCTCATATCCCCTCGTGCCACAGGTCCCACTTGTTTTGGCCGCTCAGCCTGTGCCCACATCGTCGTCGTCGTGTGCCATACTCATCCAGCCGCGGAAGCAGTTCCATGCTCAGCAGACATTCATGTTGCCGTGGCGTTGCCGCTTGACGGATATGCAGTCAGTCCCCATCAGCACGCCCCGCAAGTCATTGGGGCCTAGATCCCCATGTGCATGCACATGGCAGTGGTTTGTATCACTAGCCATTGCCATTGTTGGGAGACCTGTGTAAGTGTATTGTGGCCGTGCCGTCCCAGCTTGACAGCTGGGCTGTGGCTCATGTGCTTGCTCAGTCATGTCAGTGATGTGTATGCGAAATTGCTATGTGTCGTGTTGCTTTGACATGTGTCCTCTGCCATTGTCCCTAGGCGGAGACCGAACATTGACCGCCCATACCAATTGCTGGCGGACATGGACGATACAGAGGTTATTAGGAAGTTTCGGCTGGACAGGCCAACCCTGCATCGACTGTGTGCCATGTTAGAACCCCATCTCCGTCCCCGCAGGGTGTATCCGACTGCTGTCACCCCCACGGCTAAGGTGATGGCCGCCATGCATTTCTTCGCCACTGGGTCATTCCAGCACACAGTGGGCATTGGAGGAGGGATGTCCCAGCCCATGTTCAGCAAGGTGCTGAGGGATGTACTGGCAGCCATGATGCTGTACCGAAACAGGTACATCCGCTTCCCCAGGGCTCGTGAATTGGCGGCAGTGAAGGGTGCATTCTATGCCCTTGGCAGAATCCCACACGTCGTTGGAGCCATTGACTGCACACATGTCGGCTTTGTTCCACCACAGGCCACTGAGCACCTGTACCGCAACAGGAAGCACACGCACTCCCTGAATGTGCAAGTGGTGTGCCTTGCGGACATGGTGATCACCCACGTGTGTGCAAAGTTCCCAGGCTCGGCCCATGACGCACACATAATGCGCAACAGCATCTTGCCACGACTGATGTCCAATATGCAACAGGATCGTGCCTGTATTGTCAGTGAGTATGTGGAGTGGTGTAGCGTGCTGGTTGTGCGATGCTGTCCCCTGTCCAGTTGGAATTGCAACGGTTCTCTGTATCCCTCACACCCAGGTGACTCTGCGTACCCGAATGGGGCATGGCTGCTCAGTCCATTGAGGAATCCTCGCACCCCAGCAGACGATCGCTACAATGAGGCACATGGGAGGACCAGACGTGTGGTCGAGCGTACCTTTGGCCTCCTCAAGTCCAGGTTCAGGTGCCTGGACCGCACCGGGGGTGCGCTGGCGTACTCCCCACAGAAGGTGTGCCGGATAGTGGTGGCGTGCTGCATGCTGCACAATCTGGCCATTCGGAAGCAGATCCCCCTCATCGTGGATGACGGAGATCAACCAGGGCCCCAGCCCGCAGACCAGGACAGCTCGAGTGAGGAGGACAGCGGAGAGGAGGAAGCTGGTAATGTGCGGCAGCAGCTCATCGCCCGCTACTTCACTTGACGGTGAGTGTCCATGTACGCCGGCTGATGTGGCTGTATCTGTGCAGGTGTGTGTGTGCTGTGTCAGGGTGGCCGTTTGTTCACTGCGTGCTGTGTGTCAACGCTCCATGGCCAGGGTAGTATGCCACTGTTGGTGGCTGTGGCATTGTGCCCTATTGCTCTGTGCGATGTGTGTACATTGCTTGTAGTTGTTGACATGTACTGTGTGATGGGTGTGTGACACACTCATTGAATGTGCTCCTGTTCTGTCTCCCACCCCTAGGTCCCTACAGGCCCTCCGGATTCAATTGCCATGCCACGCATCAGGTGCCTTTCCGCCCAAGGTGGCCGTTGTATTCCGTACAAATAAAACACAGGGCACAAACAGCAGTTAGTGTAAAAGGTGCATTTATTACAAACTGTGACATGTGATTGTGTGTAAGGTGATGACAAAAGTGGTGCGTGCAGTGACAATGAGCTGTCGGTCATGGCTGCGTGATGCTCAGGGTGTACCCACTGGTTCTATGTCCATAGTCCAACACACACATGCCATCCAGATGGCTGTGTGGAGTGGGATCGTAGTCCAAGTCAATGCAGTGGCTGGTCAAGGAAGGCTGGCGGAAGGCTGGCTGGCTGCCTCACTTGCGTTTGGAGCGTGCGAAGTCCTCCCGGGAGATCTGTTTCCACTTCGGACGGCCCCTTCCACGTTTGCGAGGGGGGTGCCTGCTTGCGACATGCTGGTGGTTGAGGTGTGCTCACTGGCTGTGGACGCAGGGGAACTGGACACTGCTGCTCCACCCTGCGCCCCGGCAGGTGGTGGCGGAGGGGAGCTGCTGTCCCTGGCTGTGACCTCACCGCCACCACCAGCTGGCCCATGATGTCCACGAGTTGGCCCATACGGGCGTCCATGGACCTCAGCACCCCCAGCACCTCACGCGTGTCTGAAGCAGACCGGACCCATTGTCCTTGGGCCTCTTCATAGGCCCCAAGGACTCTGGCCATTTGAGGCAGGGCATGGCTCCCAGGGGAGGCTGGCGTTTCCCTGACCCTGCTCCTCCTACCAGTCCTGCTGCCACCGGCCTGCCCACTAGCCACATTGCTCACCACGGTCCTCGCTGTGGCTCCCAGGGTGGATCCAGTCGGCCGGGCCACCACCTGCGCTGGGGCTGGTGCCAGCAAAGACGTGGTGGTGGTGGCGGCGGTGGTGGTCGGTGCGGCGATGGTGGCGGTTGCGGCAGTGGTAGTGGCCACAATGACCGTGGGTGTGGCCGCAACGACAGTGGCAGCAGGGGGCTGGGAATGTTCAGCAGCCCTGGATGATGGGTTGGTGGGTAGGAGGGGTCCTGGGGAGCGGCTGGGCCCTGCCACACCAGATGGGCCTGCTTGGTGGTCCGTGTCCGAAGAGGAGGACAGATCCTCCAGATCCGTGTGTCCTCGTTGGGGGCTTGTAGGCTGGCTGTGCTGGCTGCTGGCTCCATCCCCAGCATCCAGCAGTTCGTCACCTGTGGAGAGAATGAGATCTGTTATTGTGTTGCACCTGGCGAAGTATGTATTTGTCGTCTGACATTAACAGTTCGTGCAATCTCGTACATGGGTTTCCCGGAGGCGTGTGTGTGGCTGTAGCATCTGTAGTTGTGTGTGCTTGGCAATGGGACTGTGTGCTGTGCACATGTGGCATGGGACGGATTGGCCATGCCGATGGGTGTGTTGCTGTGCCCCTACTTATTGTGACTCTGGTGTATGCGGGCTCCTGGCCCATCCTGGGTCTGGTTTGTACTTTGCTTTTGGTGTTCAGATGGGACGCTTAGGAACGCATATGGCAACATGGGGGCCATGCCCCAGATTCGCATTTGGGAGGGAATATGCTTTTGGGGTTCAAATGGAACGCTTAGGAACGCATATGGCAACATGGGGGCCATGCCCCAGATTCGCATTTGGGAGGGGATATGCTTTTGGGGTTCAAATGGAACGCTTAGGAACGCATATGGCAACATGGGGGCCATGCCCCAGATTCGCATTTGGGAGGGGATATGCTTTTGGGGTTCAAATGGAACGCTTAGGAACGCATATGGCAACATGGGGGCCATGCCCCAGATTCGCATTTGGGAGGGGATATGCTTTTGGGGTTCAAATGGAACGCTTAGGAACGCATATGGCAACATGGGGGCCATGCCCCAGATTCGCATTTGGGAGGGGATATGCTTTTGGGGTTCAAATGGAACGCTTAGGAACGCATATGGCAACATGGGGGCCATGCCCCAGATTCGCATTTGGGAGGGAATATGCTTTTGGGGTACATGCTGTGAGCCATGGGTGCCGAACGTGACATGTGTTGTGGCAGCATGACAGTGCATGGTTTGAGGTGTGTGCATGCCTGACATGGCCTGCATATTTGCTGTCTGTTGTGATTACTGGACATGGCATTGGACGCATCGTTATGAGTGAGTGATGGTTGTGTGCCAGCCAACGTATTGCAGTTGTCCCATCTCCTTGGTGTGCGTGCTGCCCTGTGCCATGTGCATCACTGCAGTGCTCGGGGGGTGTGGCCCATGTTGTGTGTTGTTGCTCACAGTGTGTCATGCGCTTCATTGACTTCTGGCACATGGTTGGTCATGGGCATGTATCTTAGCGTGACTGCTGTATGTGTGGCAGCTGTGCGGATGACATGCCTTTCATGAGACTGGGGCTGACGGATGGGATGGATGGTATGTTGTATGTGCATGGTGTGTCTGTGTGTTTGATGGGTTCAGTGGTGTTCGTGTGCATTTATGTTGTTCCGCTCTGTTGCGTCTAGTGTTGTTTGTCTTACATAGGCGTAGTTGTGGGGTGTGTGGTTGACAGGCAGTAGGGGCTACATGGACAGGACTTCAATGGTGTTTCGGTTGTGTGTGATGAGTTGCACAGTGGCTGCCGTGTGGTACTATATTCAGTGTGGCTTGTGCATGCAGACGTGGCTCCTTGGGTGTTGCTATGTCTGTGATGGGTCATGTGGGGTGTGAGTCTGTTGTTCATGTCCGTGTGCACATTGTTCACTTGTTCGTGACGGTGGGCGGTGCTGCGTGTTCGTCTGCTACGTGACATGTCCCATGTGTTGGTCGTGTTATGGTCCTCATGCCTCCAGTAATCCAGCCCTGTCCAGTTTCCCACCTGCAAGTTGTTCGTGCGTGCACTGTACTGGATGCCACATGGCTCTAAGCGGGGGTGCTCCATGTTGCAGGTCTGTGGGGGTGGGGGGTGTTGTGGGTCGTGGGGGTGGCTGGACACCCACTGACACCGATTGCTGTGGACCGTGATGTCTGCCTTTCGGCTGTCGTTGTGCACTGCGGTGGCTGACACGTGGCTGTGGGGTGTGGGGGATGCTCCTCCTTGCTGTGCTGTGGGACTGGGGCCTGGTGTGTGTTGTACTTGGGCTGTCCACCCTCCCACCCACTGCACTTTGTGTTCCTGCCACTTACCTGTTACTTGTCGGTTAGTGCAGCTGTGGCGGACACATGGGTGTGGTGGGTGCTCGTTGTGGCGCTTCTGGCATATTTGGGGACCTGTTGGTGGTTACGTGGCTGGCTGAGTGTACACATGTCCCCACGTATGTTACAGTTGTTCGGTTTGGGCTGTGTGTGGTGGTGTCTGTTGCATGTGTGTGTGATGTGTTGTGTATTGTGTGCTGGACATGGGGGTGTTTGTCCCTGGGAGCTGTGGCATGGTGGTAGTGCATGTGAGTACATAGCGGTGTGCTGGTATACATTAGTTTGTACTTACCAGCCTCCACTCCCCTGCTAATCTGGCGAGGATCTCCGGATGTATTATGACTCGCACCTTCTCCTCCCACGCTTTGAAGGTCTTAAAGAGCGCGGGATTCCCTCCGCCAGTGACGGCAGCCAGCTCTCTGTTTTTGCCCTCCTTCTTCTTGACCAGGCTCTTTACGTCATTCCAACGTTTGTTTATTTCTCCTCTGTTCCTGGGCAGGGTCCCGACTGCATTGACCTGGTCTACGATCCGGTTCCACATTCTGTTTCTGGTGGCTAGTGGTGTGTGCTGGACCATGTTCCCATAGATTTGTGGGTACACCTTGATGATCTCGTCGACCATGACCGTCAGCTCAATGGGCGTGTACTTGGGCATTCTTTGTGGTGCCATGGTGTTTGTGGTGCTGGTGCGGTGTGTGTTGTGTAATGTGCAGGGGGTTTGTGGTGCAGGTGTTTGGTGGTGGTGGTGGTGGTGGTTGTGATGTGTGCGTTTCTGTGGTGTGCTGCTGTCCTTGCTGTGTCACTGTGTCCTCTCCTCTCCTCTCTGGTTTGCAATGTAGCAAGGGGTTGTGGTCTGTGGGAGTGCTGCTTTTGTACTCACCTATGTGGGTGTGTCCTCATGGTCTGTTGTTTTCAGGTGTGTTGTGTCTGGGGTTCTGGCCTTTGTATTTTTTGTTTGTCCGGGGGTGTGTTTCGGGATGTGTACTGTGCTTGTGTATTTGTGCGTGCCTTGCTGTGTGGACTTGTTGGCCATGTTGTGTGCTATTGGTTTTGTGAGCGGATGGTTTCTGTGCAGGTACGTGGGCGCCATGGCTTCTGCCGTGTCGATTCTCATCGGCGTTGTTTGCGCTGGCGGGCGGTATATTTGTGGTTTTTCCGCGCTCATGGCGGTGCGATCGTAATTTCACGTGCGGTGTGTCGGCCGTGAGGGCGGGCGGTTTTGTGTTGTCGTGCGTGTTTCCGTCCGTGGCGGGCGGTTTGACTCCGACTCGGACGTTGGCGGGCGGTATTTTGTGTGTTTTTTCCGCCGATGGCGGTTTTCGGTTTGTGTAATCGTAATGGCGTGGTCGGTGTTCAGACGGTGTGTGCGGGCGGATTTATGCCGCTTCCATGCCTGGCGGATTTTTTTACGCCGGGTATCGTAATGGGCCCCTTGGCTTTTTAATGGTTAGGTGTTTAGTCATTTCTCACCACCTAATTACCATCACCTTACTGCCATTCAAATAGCGCCAAGACACCTATGGGTATTCGAGCGCTTTAGAAACCTTTTAACATAACATAACATATATACCACTCAGTCCATAATGCTGGACCCATCTCTAGATGGCCTGAAGCAGACCAAGCATTTAATATTTCTTCTGAAGGAGATACAAAGGGCCCTGAAGGAAAGTAGCAAGGGCAAGGCCACGAGTCCAGATGGGGTCCCTCTAGATCTGTTTGATGTTTGGCAAGATTTATGGGGATCACTGACAAAATATCGAAGGTCAAAAAATCGACCTACAAAAATATCGCAACAAAAATATCGATGTCAATAATATCGAAATCCTATCTACAACATGGTAAGTACAAAAATATCGAAAAAACAATATCGATTGTCAAAAATATCGTTATCAAAAATATCGGGGTTTTTTTTTGTTAAAAATAATATGTAAAATAAACTAAATAATACTTATAATTAAAATAAACAGTTAAAAATATTTTATAATTTTTAAAATTAATAAGTAACATATATAATTAAATAAAACATTAATTAAACATATACATATAATATATAATATATATACTTACTTTATAATAAGTTTCAATAATAATTTTAATAAATTATAAATTATTAAAAAATATTATAAATTACAAATACATCTATACACATAAAACAATAACATAAATAAAAATTAAATAATTATAATAACAAATTAAAAAAATTAAATTTACTTTTAATATTTTGAAAATTAATTATATACTATATTAACTAAAATAATACAAAGAATATTAAATAGCGTAGAGAATAAAACTACTATTACAACCCCCAAAAAAACAACAGTAAGAAAAATGTTGGATAGTGTAGGGGTAAAAATTACTATTCCCACTCCAGAGAGTGCAACAGTAGGGAAAGTGTTGGATAGCGTAGGGGTAAAAATTACTATTCCAACTCCAGAGAGTGCAACAGTAGGGAAAGTGTTGGATAGCGTAGGGGTAGAAATTACTATTCCCACTCCAGGGAGTGCAACAGTAGGGAAAGAGTTGGATAGCGTGAGGGTAAAAATTACTATTCCCACTCCAGTGAGTGCAACAGTAGGGAAAGTGTTGGATAGCGTAGGGGTAAAAATTACTATTCCCACTCCAGAGAGTGCAACAGTAGGGAAAGTGTTGGATAGCGTAGGGGTAAAATTACTATTCCCACTCCAGAGAGTGCAACAGTAGGGAAAGTGTTGGATAGCGTAGGGGTAAAAATTACTATTCCCACTCCAGTGAGTGCAACAGTAGGGAAAGTGTTGGATAGCGTAGGGGTAAAAATTACTATTCCCACTCCAGGGAGTGCAACAGTAGGGAAAGTGTTGGATAGTGTAGGGGTAAAAATTACTATTCCCACTCCAGAGAGTGCAACAGTAGGGAAAGTGTTGGATAGCGTAGGGGTAAAAATTACTATTCCAACTCCAGAGAGTGCAACAGTAGGGGAAGTGTTGGATAGTGTAGAAGTTACAAATAACATACTTATAAATAAATTAATTTTTTTAAATAATTAATTAATTATTAAATAACTCTAAACTATTTACCAATGCCAATAAATAATTATTAAAAAGATAATTACCAATAGAAAATTTATTAACAATAAATTAATAATAAATACCAATAAATAATAATTAATAAATATTAATTACTAAATAATAAATATTGAACAATAAAATATTTTTAATAACAAAAACATATGAATTATTAAAACTTAATTACCAATTAACTAATATTAAACAATTAAATGCTTTTTTATACCAATATTAATAATAATTAAACATTAATTATCAATTAATACATAATTCTTAATATATTAATTAAATTTATCAATAAATAATATTTTGTAATATTTAATTACCAATTAATAATAAAACAACAATAAATTAATTTTTAGAACCAAAAAATTGTAATTTAAAAAAATTACCTATTAATAATTAATATCCAATAAATTAATTATCAATACCCAAAAATAAATTTAATAATTACTTAATTAGATTTCAATTACTTCCAAAAGTATTCCCCTATAAACGCACAACACACTCCAATGATAAAATAATACACTTAACATAATGATCAATTAATCAATTAATACAAATTAATAACTAATTAATAATAATTAATTACCAATTAATAATAATTGATTACCAATTATCAATTAATTAACAATAATATAATTATCAATACCAATTAATTAAAATACATTATAAGTTAATTACATTTAAATTACATGATGATCAATTTATGAATTAATAAAAATTAATCCCAATTAATAAAAATTAATTACCAATTATTAATTAATTAACAATTATATAATTATCAATAACAATTAATTAAAATAAATTATAACTTAATTACAATTAAATTACTTCCCACCCTATTCCCCTATAAACCCACAACCCGCTACAGAACTTAAACGCAAAAAATAATTAAAATTAATTTATAATTCCTAAAAATTAATAATTAATTTAGTATAATTAAATTACTTCCCACCCTATTCCCCTATAAACCCACAACCCACTACAGTACAAAAAAAAAAATGAACTTATTTTATTTTTTATTAACATATAAAAATTGTATACATATATTTTTAAACAAGTAGAACACTTAACAAAAACACATATAACACATACATATTAAAAACAACAAAATACATAACAATAGTACAAATTTCGATATTAGTAACATCGATATTAAAAAATTCGATATTACTTACCTTAGGGTCGATATTCTGTCCATCGATATTCTGTCCCTTCGATATTCTGTCCCTTCGATATTTTAACTTCGATATTTTTGTATATCGATATATTATTTTCGATATTTTGTCTGCTCACCGATTTATGGGCCCTATTGCTTACTACTGTTTTTAAGGCCATTGCTAGGATAGGTCAACCTTCCACATGGAACAGCTCCGTGATAATCCTGATTTTTTAAAAAGGAGACAAATCACAACCAAAAAACGATAGGCCTATATCTCTTCTAGACGTCACAATGGAGGTCATGGGATTAATCCTGCTGCACAGATTAGATGTGTGGGCTTTCACAAACAATATCCTAACAGATACACAATATGGTTTCAAAAAAGGGCTGGCATGATAGACCAGTGCTTGAACCTATCAATTCTTATAGGGAAATATACAATGGCTAAAAAGGGTTCAATATTTCTCTTCTTCATGGATCTATCAGCAGCTTTTGACTGTGTCACTCATTCAAAACTCTGGTCCATCATGGCTGAGTTAGGAGTGGAAGAGAATAATATCAATTCTATAAGACAACTGTATAGGAATGCAATTGCGTGTGTCCGCTTTGGACATAATGGAGAATGTACTGAGCACTATAAAATTAGAAGGGGCTTCAGACAAGGGTGCTTAATCGGCCCTTTCTTATTCTCTCTCTGCAGGAATAAAGTGGAGACCGCTTTAAAGATGAGAGCACAAGGCACACCTTATATTGGGACACGTCTTCTCCCCATTCTATTATATGCCAATTATTTGGTTCTAATCGCTAGAATGGGGAGAGGGCTTTGAGTGCTCATCATTGACTATATAGCTTTCATGCATGACCTGAACCTGAAAGTCAAAAGTAGCAAAACCTTTATGATGATGATATTAGGAGCAAGGCTTAGGGAAAGACCTTCTACACCATTAACTATATTAAAATATGTGAGACTGCTTTATTCCCCTACCTGGGAATCCTGATTGACAGCAGTTATCAGTGGAAATTTATGTTGTCGAACAAAATTGCAATGCTTGAGAAATGCATAATTGGTATACAAAGACCCTTACGAAAACTGGAATCTAAACCGATAAGGAAGCTGTCAATCATATATGCTAGGAAATGCATGCCGACTGCCACATATGGGGCAGGCATTTGGGGAATGGCGGATGTGCAAGGAATTCAAAGGGTGGAAAACTTGTTTTTGAAAAATGTACTGGCAGCCCCACAAAGCTGTGCAAATGCCATATGTCATGATGAACTGGGTGTCCTATATATTGGCAATAAAATCAAGTTAATGCTCCTACTGCTATGGCATTCTATTTGTGAAAAAGGAAGAAAAAATGTTAAATAAATTGGTTCTAATGGACTGTCTGAAACCACACGCTGCCCCAGATATATCATGGTTTGCCTATGGAAAGTCTGTTTGTGCGGAGATTGGGCTCCCGGATATATATGCCACCTCAGAATCATGTTTCATATTGACAAGGCCACTTTAAAATACATTTCCATGAAAAAGGACACGTCAAAAAGAATAGTGGCAGACAACCGCACATCCTTGGTGATTGATTGTAACCTGGTGCTTCCAAGAGGGCCTCCATTTTTAGCTATCTTCGATTCAGAATATTCAACATTGCTTTGATTTAACTTGGTTTAATGTTAACTTTCTACTGCTTATGGTTGGAAACCTGGCTAAATGTTACACCTTAGCGGGTTAGGGCCCCTGCCTGTGTGATGGTGTATCACCCCAGAGTATTTTTGCAAATCTTGTTTTTTTGTACCTTTTATGATCTACCCTGAAGGAAATTTACATTGCCCCTTTGTAAAGTTTTTAAATTTACACAATGCAGACCTGCTCTGCTGTTTTTGCAGCAGTAACATTGCCCTCTGATTTGCTTTGCATTGGTCTCAATTATATGGCAGATTTTAAAAATACGGAAACGTGAAACAGGACAGGGGTTATCTGACTCAGGCTCTTTATTATAGCTTTTCACTGTATGATGGTATGGCCTTTCAAAAGGTTTTTAACTTTTTACTATAAACATATTTGTGCCTTTTAATGTGAAAGAGGAAGGGTGAACTATTGTATGTTCTCTATGCTGATTTATTATATGTATTGTGCATTTTCTGTGTGCTTTTATACTACAGAAATTTATCAAATAAAGACTTTTTGACTTGGCTTGACCTGACTTGAATTGACTTGACTTGAAAGGGTGGAAGGGAGATGTCAATGAAGGACATATGATATTGGTTGGTAATGGGATCCCATTCCTTTCCTGCCATGCTGCACTGTCATGGAAACTGCTAGCATACTGTATAAATAGACAACACTGGGGGTCCATGACCATTACCACTCATCTCTCTGTCCCTGTATTTTTTGACTGTTTGATCAAGAAACTCTTCTCAACTAAAATGTTTTGTGAATAGTTTACTTGGGCCTAAGATTCTCTCCACGGTACCAAAAATCTGTTTCCTTAATAGTACTACACAAGACATATAACAGTGGGGCAAGGGAAAGCTAACTATAAAAGAGAGCAGAAGAAAGCTACAGACAGGATAAAGTCAGCTTCTGCAACAGGAAATATTGAAAACACAGGGAAATGTAGGGATATCAAACATTAGATAGGGGAGTTGAAAAAAGTAGATAGGATAAAATACATAAGGGCATACTTTTACTAGTGGGAAGAGGTAAAAGTAAGAAATAATAATAAACATGACTTACTGGGGCCAGAATAACCGTCGGCCTTGGCTGCAGCGCTGATGGTAGTGGTAGTCCTACCCACCCACTGCGATGCTAGTGGTGGCAGCCACTTGGCCTGTGGATGCCCTCTCCCCCTTGGGAGCTTATGAAAGGAATAAATAAGATTAAAACATTATTAGTGGTACTATCTACAAAAAACATTTTGACAGGCACAGCATTGTACTTTCTATTTCAGAGAGCCTATTCTTAGTTTTTTAACCTAAAATTTAACCTTTACCTACTTATGCATTTCAACAATTGATCTTTTCATCTCTGACCCCTTTGATGGGTCAAGTCAGTCTCCCTTTGCATACTGCATGTCAGGGAGATTGGGACTGCATGGGCTACCTAAAGGCACAGAGAAGAATGTTAACACCCCTGATATACTACTATCTTAATAATGATTCAGCGTCCCTTCTTAAATCAGTCCAAGCGAGCACCTGGTGAGCTCACCTTGGACAGAATCCAGGCAGCACCATTCACTTGACGTCCCCTCCAATCATGCAATGCAACACCCTCCCTATCAGGCTGACACCATACACCATTACTCCCAGGGCCCAGATTTATCGAGGAGTTGTGTTGTGCTTGCTTTGAGATTGTTTTCTTGTAGGGAGTTTTCCCGTTCCTGCAAAAAAACAATGCAGGGTACCATGTAATGTGGCACCCCTGCATCATGGCACAAGTGTGCATATATTGGTGGTAGGCAGTGCTCAGTGCACCCGTGTAGGGAAAAAGCAGGAATGCGACATATCTTGACATATTAATAGATGCTGCATTCCTGCCCTCTCCCTTTGAGGCAGCGCACTGAGTTTTCTTGCTGCCCTGCACTGCATGAAGTTTTGATAACTCTGGGCCCTGATTCACTCAGGGACCACCACTTCTCTGGGGCTACATTAGAAACAATGGGTGGGGCGCACAGACCCCCTGGGCCCTGGAGACCACCACCTCCCCGAGTCCTAAAATGTCAATAAACTGGGAGGGGGCCTCCCAGGGCCCACCTGCTCCCCGGAGCTGGCCCGTCCTCACAGAAGGAGGGGGCCTCATGGCTCCCCTCCTGGAGCCAATAATGGCCCTGGGGACTGCCAACTCCCAAGGCTGGCTCCAGCTATGTTCTGGGGTGCTGTTTGCTGTGACTTGGCTGGAGCTTTGACAGCTCCCACCAAGTCAGAGCAAACACTGCGCTTCCAGCAAGCGAGAGCTGACAAAATGCTCTTGCTCGCTGAAGTTTCATCTGTTTCAGGGAAACAGATGTAAGGATTGCTCCTGCATGGAAAGAGCTGCCTTTCAGCAACTTCTTCCGTGCAGCACCAATGCCGGCTCCCACAGGACGTGGAGAGCTGGCAGGGACCGCAGGGGCCTTGAAGCTCCCCAATGGTCCCGATGGAAAAGAGCAGCAAGAGGCAAAATAGAGGTGAGAAACGAGAAGAAAGATGCAGAATAGAGGTCAGCGATGATCAAAAAGAGGAAGAATAAAGGTCAGCATTGAGCAAAAAGAGAAAGAATAAAATTCAGAAATGAGCAGCAAGAGGCAAGATAAAGGTCAGAAACAAGCAGAAAGAGGCTAAATATAGGTCAGCAAAGAGCAGAAAGAGGCAAAATTGAGGTCATAAACAAGCAGAAAGAGGCAGAATAAATGTTAGAAAGAGGCAGAAAAAAGGTCAGAAACAAGCCGAGAGAGGCAGAATAAAGGTAAAAAACGAGCAGAAAGAGGCAAAATAAAAGTCAGCAACAAACAGAAAGAGCCAAAAAAAGGTCAGAAACAAGCAGAAAGAGGCAGAATAAAGGTCAGAAAATAGCTGAAATAGTAAATAAAAAGGTCAGCAATGAGCAGAAAGAGGCAAAATATAGTTGAGATACGAGCAGAAAGAGGCAGAATAAAAGTCAATAAGTGGCAGAATAAAGGTCAGAAATGAGCAGAAAGAGGCAGAATAAAGGTCAGCAACAAGCAGAAAGAGGCAAAATAAAGGGGCGAAACAAGCAGAAAAGAGGCAGAATAAAGGTCAGACAGGAGAGGAAAGAGACAGAAGAAAGGTACGCAACGAGCAGAAAGAGGCAGAATAAAGGTGAAAAATGAGCAGAAAGAGGCAGAAAAAAGGTCAACAACGAGCAGAAAGAGGCAAAATATAGTTGAAATACGAGCAGGAAGAGGCAGAATAAAAGTCAGAAAGAGGCAGAATAAAGGTCAGAAACAAGCAGAAAGAGGCAGAATAAAGGTCAGAAACAAGCAGAAAGAGGCAAGATAACGGTGAGAAATAAGCAGAAAGAGGCAGAATAAAGGTCAGAAACAAGCCAAAAGAGGCAGAAAAGGTCAGCAATGAGCAGAAATAGGCGAAGTAAAGGTGAGAAACGAGCAGGAAAGAGGAACAGGACAGCAAAGAGAAGAAACATGCAAAATAGAGGTCAGAAATTAGCAGAAAGAGGCAAATAGAGGTCGGAAACGAGCAGGAAGAGGAAGAATAAAGGTGAGAAACGAGGAGAAAGAGGCAGAATAAAGGTCAGACAGAGCAGAAATATGCAAAATAAGGGTAAGAAATGATAGAAAGAGACAAAATAAAGGTCAGGAACGAGCAAAAAGAGGCAAAATAAAGGTGAGAAAGAAGCAGGAAGAGGCAGAATAAAGGTCAGCATTGAGCATAAAGAGAAAGAATAAAGGTCAGAAGTGAACAGAAGAAGGCAGAAAATGAGCAGAGAATGAGCAGAAGAGGGGCAAAACAGAGAGCACTCAGACACTCACACACACACTCACAGACCCACTCAGGAACTCTCACATCAACTCACAGACCCACTCAGAGACTCATACACCCACTCACAGACATACTGAGACACTCATGCACTCACTCACACACTCACTGTCAAAGGTTAGTGGTTACATTTAGGAAAAAAAATTAAAAAAACCTTAGAAATTCACTTAAAAAAACAAAGGTTACAGGGGCGTTATAAATAGGAAATAGAATTTAAAAAAACCAAACCTTAGAAATTCACTGAAAAATCCAAAGGTTACAGGGTTCTTATAGTTAGGAAATAGAATTAAAAAAACCTTGTAAATTTGCTGGAAAAAAGAAAGGTTAGAGGGATGTTATAGTTAGGCTCAGATTTCACTCATATAAAACCATAGAAATTCATCAGTTATAGTTGCCTGAGCTAACTATAACTTACGCCCCCGCAATGCACTGCTTATGACCTCACATATTTCATCGCTCATGACATGGTCCGTGACATCTCTGCGTAAGTTATAGTTCAGCAACTTTGCCTTCCTCAATGCTCATGACAGTAAGACACACACCATTGCAGTTCCTTTAAATTTCATCAAACTGCGCTCCCATTGGAGGATACATATCAGGCAAAGTGGGAGGAACTAGCCTTCATAGTTGAATACTTGTATTTTTATGGCAACCATATTAGCATTTCCATCCATCATAAACGCATATTTAAACTTTACAGAAACACACAGTCACTGGATGATGTCATCAGTGATGTCATCAGTGATGTCATTTGAGATGTCATCAGTGATGTCACTGACCATGTCATGAGTTATGTAATATGTGACGTCATCAGCAGTGCGTTGCGGGGGCGCGAGTTATAGTTAGCTGAACTAACTATAACGGGGAATTTCTATTGTTTTGTACGAGTGAAATGTCCAACTAACTATAACTTTCCCTAAAACCTATGGTTTTTTCAGTGAATTTCTAAGGTTTTTTAAATGCTAATTTCTAACTATAACGTGCCTGAAACCTATGGTTTTTTAAGTGAATTTCAAAGGTTTTTTAAATGCTAGTTTCTAACTATGCCTACAGAGGTAGGACATGTGAAGAAAGAAGAAAAAACGCACCGAAAGAAGCAAAAGAAATGCAGAAAGAAGAAACAGAAGTCCACAAAGACGAACAAAAGTGCAGGAAGAAGCAAGACATGTGCAGAAAGAACCAACAGAGGAGCAGAAAGAGGCCTTGTTGCAAAATCATCCTGTGCCCACAACTTTTTCAGACGGGTACTGGTGGTAACTGACTGACTAACCAGGCCTAGAGCCAGTGCTATGCTAAAAGACACTTAGAATACAGTGAAAACACCTACATACACTAGGGAACACTATGCGTTGGGGTACCCCTGTGATTAGCATGGCCTCCTCTGTAAGGCCCTAGTACATAATAGGGCAGGGGGATTAAAACTACCTCTAAGTCAGAGGTGCAGAAATATGCTACTTTAACTAGTAGTCACGTTTGCAGAGTGGTGGAGAAAGGGTGCTGGGCGTCCAACCAACGCTCAGGAATTCCGCTGCGTAGGACTTACAGGAGGTACCAGGAGGGATTCTTGGCCCCCAAACTCCCTCAGGACTAAATTGGACTTCATCCCCCATCCCGTAGTTTGCCACGAGGCACGTTTGCAGAGTGGTAGAGAATGGGGACCATGGCCTCCGAAGACGTCTTAGCAATCCCACTGTGTGGGACTTACTGGAGGTAACAAGAGGGGTAGTTGGCCCCCAAGGACATCCTTGGGGGCCAAATTCCCAAACTATTACCTCCAGTCAGTCCCACACAGCAGCACTGGTAAGTACTCGTACCAGGCCACGCCCACTTTGCCCACCACTCTACAAACGCTCTTGGATGGGGATTGAAGTCCCCTTCACTGCTGGGGGTCCTTTAGGGACCAACTATCCTACCTTTTACCTCCAGTAAGCCCCACGCAGTGGGATTGGTGAGAGGTAGACAAAGGTCATGCCCCCTTTCTCCACCACTCTGCAAATACGCCCCCTGGTGCGTTGTAAGTTGGGGGATTAAGTCCCCTTGAATCCTGAGGGTCCCTGGGGTCCAACTAGCCCACTAGGTACCTCCAGTAAGCGCCACAGAGCTGCGCTGCAGAAAGGTGTAAAAAGGGGCATGGCCTGGACCACCTCTCTGCAACGCGCCACAGGGCGTGTTTGCACACATGTCAACTCAGGCCCCGCCCCCTCTCTTCACCACTGTGCAAACACGCCCCCTGGTGCGTTTTAAGTTGGGGGATAAACTCCCCTTGAATCCTGAGGGTCCCTGGGGTCCAACTAGCCCACTAGGTACCTCCAGTAAGCGCCACAGAGCTGCGTTGCAGAGAGTTGTAAAAAGGGGCATGGCCTGGACCACCTCTCTGCAACGCAGCCCTGTGGCGCTTACTGGAGGTACCTGGTGGGCTAGTTCGCCCCCAGGGACCCTCAGGATTGAAGATGAATTAATTCCCCAACTTAAAACGCGCCACAGGGCGTGTTTGCACACATGTCACCTCAGGCCCCGCCCCCTCCCTTCACCACTGTGCAAACGCACCCCGTGGCGCATTTTAAGTTGGGGGATAAAGTCCCCTTGAATCCTGAGGGTCCCTGGGGTCCAACTAGCCCACCAGGTACCTCCAGTAAGCGCCACAGAGCTGCGTTGCAGAGAGGTGTAAAAACGGGCGTGGCCTGGGCCACCTCTCTGCAACGCATCCCTGTGGCGCTTACTGGAGGTACCTGGTGGGCTAGTTGGCCCCCAGGGACCCCCAGTATTGAAGGGGAATTAATTCCCCAATGTTGCTGGTAGGGGGCGGGGCCTCCAGCACGATCGCAGTCTTTTTTTTTTTTAGAAGGAGGGCTGTGTGGCCCCCCTTCTTTTTCCTTCTTTTGGGGCCTGGGGACTCCATCCCCAGGGCCTGACCCCTTTTAAAAAAAATAATAATAATCTGAACGGGAAGGGGGCCGCGTGGGCCCCCCTCCCGCGGCCAATTCCGGCCCCGGGGACCCCATCCCCTGGGGCATGGCCACATATATTTATGTTTTTGAAGGAGGGGGGCTGCGTGGCCCCCCTCCTGAGGCATCTATTGGCCCCGGGGACCCCATCCCCCGGGGCCGGCCTTTTTTATTTTATTTTATTTTTTTGGGGGGGGGGTCGCGTGGCCCTCCTCCCGGGCCACTTCTAGCCCCGGGGACCCCATCCCCCGGGGCAGGCCCTATCCGTTGGGGACTGTGGGGGGAGCCCCAATGCCCCCACGGTTCCGCCGGCTCCCCACGTCCTGCAGGAGCCGGCATTGCTTTTCCACATGGGGAGCTGCTGACATGCAGCTCCCCGTGTGGAAAAGCAATCTGCTTCCAAAATCCAAAGCAAGTTTGCTATGGCAGGGTGGGAGCCGCGAGGCTCCCGCCCTGCCATAGTAAACAGCAGTGTCCCGGGGGTGGGCACCCCAGGACACTGCAGGAGCCGGCCCTGGGGGATGGCAGTCCCCAGGGCCATCACGGGCTCCAGGAGGGGGGCCGTGCGGCCCCCCTCCCTTCAGTTTCAAAGCCCCGGGGAGGTGGTGGTCCCCGGGGCTCAGGGGTCCATAACGGACCCCCAAATTTACATACTTAGTGCCCTGAGGAGGTGGCAGTCCCCGGGGAGTGTGGGGAGGCTCGAGCCCCCCCACACAGGTTTTTTTTAAAACAAGCCCCGGGGGGGTGGCGGTCCCCGAGGCTGCGGTGGGCCGTGTGCCCCGCAAATATTCAAGAAAAGCCCCGGGGGTGGCGGTCCCAGGGGGTTGGGGGGGCCTTGGAGGCCCCCCACACATTTAAAAAAACAAGCCCCGGGGGTGGCGGTCCCCGGGGCTGCGGGGGGGCCGTGTGCCCCCGCAAATATTTAAGGAAAGCCCCGGGGGGTGGCGGTCCCCGGGGCTGCGGGGGGCCCCCCTGGGCCCCCGCAATTACAATATAGCATGCCCCCGGGACTTGGCCCACCCGGGGGCTAAATATTAACGAAGCGCGGGAGTCCGCGCTTTGTTTTTTTTATTTTCACGGCAGGATTCGCGGATCCTCCGTGAATTTTGCCAATTTAAAAAAAAAATCATTTTTTTGGCCCTGGGGGTCCTAGTGGGTCCCCCTGAGCAGGCCTAGGGGGTCAGGGTGTTTCTACCCTGCCCCCTTTTCTTGTTTTTTAATGTTTTTTCTACTGTTTTCTTGTGACTCGGTTCTATCGAGTCACAAGATGGCTGCCAACAATTCCTGGTTTGGAGTGTTGACAGCCAATTAGAATAAAGCTCGTGGTCGGGAGGGTCCGCGGATGCACCGCGCCTCTAGATATCGAAACTTTATTTTTTGATTTTCTCAGCAACTACTGAACGAATTTACACCATTTAAAAAAAAGGGCTCTTTCTGAACCAAGGGCTACCTTTTTGCCAAATTTGGTGTAATTCCGTTCAGCAGTTCGAGCTGTAGCCGTGTCTAAAGTTTCCTATGGGAAATTGATTTTCCGACCTCTTTTTTTAATTTCCCAGGAACTACTGAACGGATTTACACCATTTAACAAAAAGGGCTCTTTCAGAACCAAGGGCTACCTTTTTACCAAATTTGGTGTAATTCCATTCAGCAGTTCGAGCTGTAGCTGTGTCTAAATTTTCCTATGGAAAATAACATGGAGAAAACACGTTTTGGGACCCCCCTTTTTTCTCGGCCCCCGCTTGGCGAATCACCCCGAAACTTTCAAGACAGGAGCTGACCGGAGCGCCCCACTAGTTTTGGAAATTTCGCGAAGATTCGTCATCCTGCGCCAAAGTTATTGGGAAAAGAAAAAACGCTTTTCCTATGGAAACTAAGTCCTAACTATAACTATCTATATATACATGCATGTATGTGTGTATATAGATAGATAGATAGATAGATAGATAGATAGATAAACACAATACACACATGTAATGCACATTTTATAATAATTGAACACATTCACATTATATATAAATGTATTGTTTATATAAATATACTTACATTTGTTCTTTTTGCTTTTATCACCCTAAGTGAGAAGGGTATGCCCAGACGTGGGTCTCGTGCTCACAGTGCCACTGGATTCAAGCTAGCCTGGCTGATGATGGGTGATACCCCGAAACCGGTCCTAGGATGCTTGTTTCCGGTTCAGGGAGGACCTGGCTTGGCAATTCAGGCTGGACTGTTCCCATCAGGAGCAGGGTCAAGACTGATTTGCATATGGCTGGGTCCAAACTGGGGTGGTGTGGTGAGCAAATAAAAAAAAAGATGGATTAAACCCAGTTCTTTGTGACTGGGGGTAAATGTTTGCATTGTTCAGCATTCCGTCCATCATTTGTTCTTTTTGCTTGTGTGACGATCTTATGCAGATGCTAATTTGTGCTGTTTCCAGTGTCCTTACTAGCATTGTTGCTGGCAAAAGCGAACATGGTGATGCTCCCTGCACCTCAGCAGTCATTATCCACTGCCTCTGCAAACTAGAACTGTTTGTGGGTGGGAGTGTAGTCCTGAACATCGACAACAAAAATATCGTTTTGCAAAATATTGAGGTCAAAATATTGACTTCCAGAACAGTGAAACCTATATTTATAGTTAAAATAACAAGAATATTGATTCCAAAATATATTCCGACAAAAATATCTGAAGTACAAAAAAATCTAACATAAAAATGTAGATTACAATAATATTGAATGTATTTAGTAATACCTTAAGCAGTACTCATTAGTTAATCTTAAATATACATATATGTGATATGCATTTTCACAAAATTCACAGTTGCCACACACGTGTCAGCAAAAAACGTTGCAAACTTCACAAAGTTTTAAGTATTCCATATACCTATGAGAAGACAAATTGCACTAAGAGCAAGCAGCAAGATGAGAAGTGTTGCGGGTTGCAGTTCAGATTATTCAAGATTAAGTGGGCTTTGGGGTCATCTATTGAATGTTCACCTCCAACAGAGCTACTAATATAATAAAGAAGTGAACAATTGCATAATACAATCCTCTAATCTTGCCATAAAATACCGACCTTTAGTAAAAAAACAAATTTACCATTTAGAGTTATGTGAAACACGACCTGTTAGCACCATTTAACCAAAAACTCACAGGAAAGGTGCCTCTCATATACTGCATTCAGTGGCATGCGTTTCTTTTAAATATCATTTCGTGAGTAGTTTCATGTTTATTGAATGTTTTACCCAGAACCTAACTCTACACTAAACTACTTCAAAAGCAAGTGAGAATGCCAGAAATGCTTTTTCTGTCATTTCCTACTTCTTCGTCAGGTTTCAGCAGTAGCTTCTCGACTTCTATAGGCAACTTTCACACTCAAAGGACTATCATATTGTAATTCATATATACATGAGCCTTAAATTACACTTACAATATCTTGCAATATGGCTTTTATCATGGAAGCATTAGATGATTCAGAACACTGATTGAGGAGTAACACATTTCAAGCCATCTGTCCTAATCTCAAAGCGCTATACCTGCATCCCTAGTTTAAAAGAATGAATTTTAGATTGCTGACTTTATTTAGGTCATAACTGCACAGTCTGCTAATTCCCTGTACGTGTGAATAATAATCTAAAATGCATTTGTTCCTTAATAACATTCAGCCTTAAAAAATGTAAATCTCAGTGTCACTTTGTCAGTTTCCATTAAAGGGTCTCCCTTCTCGTATCTCGCATACCTTGTTGTCCTGCATTCTGCAAGTACCTGCAATCATGACTTTCTTCAGGCCTGCTATTTCAATGGTCAGATTAAGGGTCTCATTAAAAGCTGTGCAGGGGTAACATAGATTTCCCCTTACATCATACTTGCTCCTCAACCATTCTGATGGAGAAAAAGCTAGATTACTTAGCCATCTCCAGCATAGTGGTGGATTGGCAGAATATCCAACAGCTGTATTTTATTCACAAAGGCTAACTTTGCCTATCTATCTACAGACAATGAGGAATTGAGCCGGAGTAATTTCCATTATTATGAACATGCACTTCACCTAATTAGCAAGTTATCTGTCGATATCCACATTCATGTGGACCTGTTTTGAGGATTTACGTCCCCTAACGGAATATTTTTTTTTTACCAGGTTAAGGTCTTTCTGGCATTTTACCCAGGCCAAATATTGGTGGCAAATCCTGCAAATTGTCAGCTTTTAATTTAACACTGAGGGACCTGTTTATTAAAAAGTTACGCAGTGCAGAGCAACAAGTCACCTTGCCGTGCTGGACTGTGTGACAGGAAAAGGGCAGGAATGAGCCGGGTTTAAGGCAATACGGTGTATTCCTGCCTTTTCCTCTGTACTGGTGCACTTTTGGCAGCCTAGCGCCAAAACAGGCACCCCTGCACCATGGTGCAGGACGGCATGTGTTGCATGCAGGATTGTTATTGCGCAGGAAGGGATACCTTTCTACACAAAAACAATCCTGAGAGGAATATTCCTCTTTCTATGTGTGCTGCAGAATGTAGCACACATGAAAAGATGAGAGATAAAGACATTTCCCCTCTTACGCCTCTCTTGGGAAGGCATATCTTTTTGGTGCATTCCTAGGTTTACCAGTTCTGGTACATCTGGGAATGCGTCAAAAACCATGTTAGTTGTGTAGGAACACCCATACAACGCCAATGGAACTCCTTCCCAGGGCAGAGTAAGGCAGCGCAGCGATTTGTGCTGCGTTACCTTACTCCAGATTTATAGTCACTCAGGGCCACACAAAATGGCCTTGCGTGCTTCATAAACATGACTGTTGCTCTTGCACCACGGTATGTGGTGCAACAGAGACCAAAACCTGCTCATAAATAGGCCCCTGAATGTGTAGGGAGTTAAATCACACTTATTGATAAAAATGGTGGTGGACAGGCAAACTTTCCATAGCACAATATTTGACAGTTCAGAACAACTGCAAATAGTGGATATAGCACTGCAAGTGCAGGAGGAAACCGACCCACTGAAGTTTCATAGTGTATGTTTCCTCTATCTCAGGCTTTAGATGTCATTGTCTGTTCTATTGTTCCATCTTTACTCAAGCATGTTCATGGTGTGAAAAACCTCTTTAAGGAGCCTTGCTGCATTCTCAACTAAGCACTCCAAGAAAATGTTTAACAAACATGTCACTGGAGACCTTGATCAATGAAATAGGTATTAGCGAGGGCAATA
Source organism: Calotriton arnoldi (assembly GCA_963921515.1). Classification (NCBI taxonomy): domain Eukaryota; kingdom Metazoa; phylum Chordata; class Amphibia; order Caudata; family Salamandridae; genus Calotriton; species Calotriton arnoldi. Next base: position 981,137 of record CAWUFW010007595.1, read on the forward strand.
ATGATATTCTTTTGAACCAATGCTTTTAGTGTCTCATAATGCACAAACTGCTTAATATAAAGTTACAGTTTCAATACTTAAAACCTACACAGAATGATTTTCAAAATGCATTACTGTATGTACTTCTGCAGCGAAATATTGAGCATTAGGCAATAACTTTTTGAAACAACATAACACATTCCGCAAAAAGCTAATACTGGTTGAATGCGTGCAGTAACTAAAACATAGATTCTAATGTCATTTCATCCTTTATTACATCAATTAGATCAGTACACTAAGCCCCACTTAACATAAGTACAAGTAAATAGATTTGTTTTTCAAAATATAATGGCTTTAAAGCAATACTTTAAAGATGCTTTTATATAAATGTAGATTGAATGTCTCACAGCTATCATCAGATTATCCGCAATAGTATTTTCAAACTTACTTTCTTCAATCGCAATGTGGTATTGCTAAAAAGGTTTATGTAAACCAAAGAGCGATTAACTCGTTCCTCAATCAAAATTCATACATTTTTAAAATAAATGTATTATAATGTTATGTTTTAAAGTGAATTTAGTCCGCATAAAATTGGCTTCTTGTTAGTTAAACAAAAGGAAAATTACTCAAATTGTTCTATGGAGTGATCTGCATTTTATACTTTGTGTTAGTGGTTGGAATATGTTTAAAAAAATGAGAGAAGAAGTACAGCTTGAGGAATATATGTTTCTAATCTAAAGAGCAGTCCAAAATTATTATAGGAAAGCACATATAACAGCCCACCCTGTAAATGGGGCTTGGTTTTAGGGAAGACTTCAGATTTTGTGTTCCACTAATACTATGCCCATGAAGGATGCGAAAAACAATCACACACAAGCAATGGTATGATAAGTGGAAATGTCTGTCTTATATGAGCTTGTAAATCAGGGCCTAATGTGCAAAAGGGAACATTGAAACTATTGGGTGCAAAGTGTGCATTGACTTTTTGACACCTGCCTTCCATTTCGTGATACGACCTATATACCAATAGGTCACGTTGCAAAGTCTCCAATTGCAGGGGCTCACAGAACCACGTGCCTAATGAATATTAATTAGACAGGTCTCTATGTGTGACCCCCTTTAGCTGTGTATGAACAGAGGCATGGTGGCCTACATGGAACATCACACCTCGATTCCTATGTTTGCATTTCCAAATAGGGACAATTTTGTTAAATGCAGCCCATGTATTATTAAAGATGGTGCTGAATTAAAAAACTACTGATTCCCAGCGGATTGCGAGCCCCTGACTTCATGTCTGCAATTAAGTCTCATAAAAAATTGTTTACTTGCCTCCAAGGTCTTTTAAGAAAGGATAGTAGTAAGGACACCAAACTGCATTCTCGTTGTTAATGGTTTGACGGCCATTGTAGGAAGACCAGAACCTATCTTGCATGTGCGTGCTGGGGATGTATGTGTGCCTGTGCATTGTACATAACATGGAGGCCTGTGGTTCTATTTTGGAAGCCCAGGGCTTGGAAAGGCCAGTGTAGGCGAGGACTGCAACCCCAGAGAGGATATGTGAATTGTTGACATTCCTGAGGACTTGGCTGGACACAGTGGATGAAAGGGAGAAGTGCATCCTCTGCACATCAAAGGTCTCTGATTCCAGGAAGAGTTACTAGTCAGAGGAGCATGGGCTCATTCTCAGGAAGATGATGGGTCTAATATGACTGACTCCGTAGGATAATGGAATCTTGGAGGAGAGTAAGGCTTTGAACATTTGTGGCATATTTCTGTGGATGCTGACAGCCAGGTAAACCACCTGCGGGATCTTTGAAAGCCAGGTCCGACGAACACAGATGTTAAGGCGTCTGATGTCTTCCAGCAAATGGGAGAACCCTGGCTAGATCTTTCCACCGCTGCCGAAAATGCACAATGTTGTCACTTTACTGTCACTTTACTGTGTTGAAGTTTCCAAAGCGGCTCTGTGGAGCTCATGACTCCTCTATACTCTCCGGCCACTGCCTCTCCTGCCCAGCATTATAAAGATCAGCAACAACTAGGTCCAAGTCATCCTAGTGGCACCGGATTGGTCCAGGAGTGTGGTACCTAGAACTCCTAGGCATTAGCATCTGTGTCCATCAAGTTGCTGCCTGTGTAGGATCTTCTCACAGCAGCAGGTGGGTACTGCAACCCGGGGATGCAGAATTTGCATCTCCATGCTTGGAGATTGAGTGGTGGCAGTTAACCCCGCCCCCTAAAAAAGTCTGTTAACTTGGCAGTGGAGCATCCTTCCACAAAATCAGTGTATGCAGTCATCGGGACGAATTTGTGCTGGATCGGACTAAATGACTCATTACAAGGGAAGTAGTCTAAAAATGTTTTTGTTCTGTCCCTGGCCCAGCAAGGACTTGCTTTGGCCTCTGGTAAGGCCTACTAATCGGCTCTTTCATCCTTTTTGAAGTTGCCGGATCAGCCTTCGTTATTTATATTGCCTGTTGTGGCAAGGTTTTTGAAAGGTTTGCAACAGTTATGTCCATCAAAACCCTTTGTGGTGCCACAATGGGACTTGAACTTAGTATTCACCTTTTTGTTGTGCACCCATTTTGAGCTGCTGCAAAGTTGTCCTTTGTAACTTCTGATATATTGAAGACTGGCTCTCATTACCATAACATCGGCTAGACGTGTGGGTGTATTGCAGGCTCTTGATAATCCAGCCTTACTCGTTTTTTCCAAATTAGTTGTTAAGGACCCGAGTTTCTTTTCTACCAAAAGGGGTCACTCTTTTTCACGTAGGACTTCCAAATAGGTTTATCATCAAAATACACAGTAGCCATGTTTATGGTGAGCACCTATTGCATTTGTTCGATCCACACTATGCAGTTTTGAGTTCTAATATCCAGAACCTTGCTTTAAACTATGGCTGAATGAAATTGCCAAAGTTAAAATTATCTGGGATACTACATAAAATTAAGCAAAAAGTGCCATTAGTCTACTGCTATGCTAAACGTTCAAACTCACTGATGGAAGCACTTTTCATTCATAGTTTGAGCATGTTTTTATTATGGCCACCATTTTGATAAGCCTCTGTATAGTGTGTGTGTGTATAAGTGCCTATGATGCTCTAAGCATTTTGTGCATGCTTTACACCAGGTTTCGGAAACCTGTGCTATTGCATTTGTTGAACTATGGCATTACATTTTGCACCTGTCTTCCACAAATGAAAAGAGAAACAGTGGTGCTGAGCCAAGTGGTTGTGTGTTTTAGTTATGACACAGTGCCAACTCTGCAGCAGGAGCTATTTATATTGTATGTTTGCAAAGATTGTACAATTGTAGCTTCTGATAGCGACTTCTAACTGCAGATTTCTCACCTTCTGAATAATCTTCAGGCGTCAGACTACACCTTGAAACCTTTCTGCAATCCTTCTGCGTGTCATAAGGTGGCACCTTTTGGCTCTGCACTGACTCCAGTTCGCTCCGGAAATGACATGGGAGGGCCTATATTGCTGCCACTCCCACATGCTGCTGTCAGTTACTTTCTTTCCACGAGGACTTGGAGCGTCTCTAGTCTGAGAATGCTTTTTTTGCAAATTTTTCTGAATTTCTACACTGTGCATGGGGTGGTACATCCTAGGACAACAGGTATCTGATAGATATCTAGCCGCAGATTCCTTACCATTGAATTTCCCAGGCATCCTACTGGATCTTGAAGATTTTTCTTCTTCGAGCAATACTCCTGCGTGCCAGTAGGTGGCCTCGGCTCTGCATGACTGCGTCGTCTGTACCAGAAGTGAAGTCTGCGTCACATATAGGCACCACCTCGGTGTGCTCTCAGTTCTTTTCTTTCCGTGCCAGTTAGCACTGATCCAGAGAAGAGCTACTTATCTGTCGCTATTTGACAGACTTTCGGTGTTTTGTCGAAGTTTTTTTTAATGAATTTTTCCTCCTGGTGTGTCGAGGTCATGTCTTTGAGGAAGACAGGTTTCAAACTATGTGGCGCATGTCACTGCGCCTTGTCTATTACGGATCCACATCTTGTGTGTCTGTGGGGTCTCGAACACGACCACAACGTTGTGCTCGGACTGCCGGACCATAGCACCAAAGGCTTTGAGGGAGCGGTCCCTGAAGCTGCTTGCGGCCCAGCAGTTACCGTTACCGGTGTTGGAGGTATGATTCCATTCACTTGGGGGCTCCTCCGGGAAGCCCCAGTACTCCTGGTAAGAGCCTTCCAGGGTCTGCTAGGAAGCTAGTGCTGCTGCTGACCCCAGACACTATTCTGCTCTCCTCCTCCTCCTCCTCCTCCTCCTCCTCCTCCTCCTGCTGCTTAGCTGAGCTTGAGCAGGGGAACGTAGAACAGTAGGTTCTCTCATAGGGGATTTCCATGTATAGTTGTAGGAAAGTAGGATCTGTTTTCATGGTTACCCCCACTTTTTTCTGGTGTCATTTTGTTTTTGGACTAGTCTGACTGGGATCCGGCTAATCAAGACCCCAGTCAATGTGCTCGCTCCCTAAATTGGACTATGGTAAGTACTTTGGTACCTTCCTAATTGGCTACTGGTGTACCCTTCTAAGTCCCTAGTATATTGTACTGAGGTACCAAGGGCATTGGTACACCAGGGGTCACCCATGGGCTGCAGCATGCATTATTACACCCATGAGACTACTCAAACTGTGACTACAGGCCTGCCATTGCAGGCTGTGTGAGCTGGTACTAGCACCACCCACCACAGATATGTTTCCTTATATCTAAGGTCACTGCACTTAAGACCTATAAGTCACCCTCTAAGGTAGGCCTTTCAATGCTAATGGTAGGGTGCTAGGTTATAAGTGTGAGGGTGCCCTGCATGAGCAGGACACCCCCTACAAACAGTCGATTCTCCAGGCTTTGTAAGTACGGTCAGCCATTTTAGACATATAGTGAACATCAAGTCAATTACAAGATGTCTAACTATAGATTGACTGCACCGAAACTGGTCATATTTGTTATCAAACATGTTGGAATCCTATCTTAACACCGATCACATGTACTGGGGGGCTCCCCTAGGGAGCCCCCCTGTATTCCTGGTACTAGTCTTTCAGAGTCTAACAGCAAGCTAGTGCTGCTGCCGACCACATACACGATTCTGCCCTCCTGCTGTTGAGCTGGAGCAGGGGAAGGTAGAACAATAGTTTTCCTGTCACAGGGAGGCGTGACCACCTCCCAGACAGGACTTAATGTATTGGGCTGGGGTGGGGGCGCTTGCCTGCACCACAGGACTGCTTTGAAGGACACTCCAAGACATTTGGTGCACTCCTTGCATACTCAAGTTGAAACCAGTCCAGGGAGCCGTTGGCTCCTGCTCTGGTGCGAAACTGATCAAAGAACATGGGAGTATCCTCCCCTCTGTCCAGCCCCTCCTCTGGGAGGGACCCCTGAGTCGTCATAACCCCCTTGTTATGGTATAATAGGCCTTGCCTGTGGGTGGGTCCTCAGATTTGTTGTGGGACAAGACTCAAGCCTGAAACCACGTCTCTCTTCAATCATCTGGACACTTGGACTTCGCCTGGAACCGAGACTGCATCAAGGAAGACTACTGCTTCTCCTGGTCTCGCTGTTCTGCAAGTCGTCGTCTTTGTCATCTGTGCTTCTTCCAGGATCTTCAACAAACCTGTGGGCATCAAGGAAGCCGGAAGCAATCTCCCTTGGAGTGAAGGAGTCACTCCCCTGCATCTGAAGGCACTACAGAGAGGCTGACTGGTCTGCTGCTCCTGATGTCCCACTCCCTCAAGGCCTGCCGTGTCCTCTGAGCAAGTTTGAGGCAGTATTACTCATCAGAATCACTGGGACCGAACCTCTGTGCACCTCCTTGACTTGCCTTTGCCAAGGCTTGTTGGCTCTGCACTCCAGAGATCTTTGGGCTACAAGAAGCTCCAGCCTCCAGCATCTCTTCCTGCCAAGATCAATGTCCTCTCCACCGACGTTCATCTTTGGTGAGCTGCTCGCAGTCCTCTTATGACTCCTGTGCCTTCAATCTGTGGATCCTCTTGAGGGTCTTCTCCTGCTTCAGTGGGCTCCCCTGCTTGCTCGGGGACTGCTCTGACTCTCCTGCACTTGGTGAATCCCTTGGACCTTGCAGATACCAACGTTGCTCCTTCATAATTTTCTATACCTGTTGCTGCTGCCAAGGCTTGTTAGTGCTCCTGCCGGACACTAACCTCCTGGTTCTCAACTTCGGACGCGGGACAGCTCGTTCATGGCTCCTGGTCTTCCTCAGTGTCGCCTGGTCCTCACAGCTGCAGGGACAAGGTCACAGTCATCACTCCTGCATCTTCAGACATTGGTGGGCATTGCTCTTTTGTACCTCCTGGTCACCTCTCAGTGGCATGGACCCTGTCCTCTCTGCTTGCAGGTTGTTCACTTCAAGAACCCACCCTTGGATTCCACCGGACTCTTGCACAGTTTTCGCCAGCGGCATCTTTGCTGAAGTCCTCCATTGTGGTCTACGGCAGTTTCTGACATCACTTCGCACCTATGCACTTGGCTTCCCTGGTGTAGGTATCCTGGTTCCTGGGGTATCCATAGGTGAGGTGACTCTCCAACCTTCTGTCTTCCATGGGGTTTTTTCAGGGTCCACTGGGAAGGGTCGTTCAAAACTGCAACTGTGACTTTCCCGTTAACTTCTATTGAGTTTGCCACTGTTTCCACTCTGCACACAGACTCAGTGTGGTTCCTGGGAGCTTCCATTGGGTAGTTCCTTTTGCCCCCGGCTCTTTTGAGTCTCCTGGTCCAAGTCGCAACTTCAGTCGCAGTTTGCGTTCCGCTTTCTTAGTATAAACATGTAGAATAATTATGTTTAAAAAAAAAAACATTTTATAAGTACAACACTTGAAAACCAGAGTTTATCTAATGCATCTTTAATCTGCATATACTTGCTTCCTTTATGCATCTATATACCTTCCATGTACTTGGATCTATATATTTATTACTTTTCTCCCCCCCAAAAAAGCATATTCAATGCACTACCCTATTTCTCACCCTATACCTCTATCAATATCTTTAATCTACATATACTTCCTTTATGCATCTATATACTTTCCATGTACTTATGGATCTATATATTTATTACTTTCTTCTAATTAAGCATATCCAATTCACTACCCTATTTCTCACCCTATACCTGTCTCAATATATCTTCTACCTAAACTCTCTGACTCATTTCAAACCCCTTTCTACTACTCTTTCCAATGCACTACCCTATTTCCCACCCTATACCTCTATCAATATATCCTCTACATCCACTCTCTCATTCATCCCAAATCCCATACCACTACTATGACCCCCAAAATAGCCCTTTCTAGACTCTCCCCTACTCTACCCCTCCTTGCACCATCTGACACCTCTTTTACTAAACTGATCCCTCAAAACAAGCCTTTCTAAACTCTTCCCTCTGACCTTTCCGCTCCACATCCCTTTTCACTCATCCCAAGCCTCCTACTACTGCTATGACCTCCAAAAAAAAAAGGTCTAAATCCTTCACCCTTCTATCCCTCCACTATCCTTTTCAATCAAAATACCAGACTTACATGTACACTTCTCAAATTTCATATTTCGTTATACTAATTCACCACTAATCCTTTATGGGTTCCAGAGTAGCGTGCTACTTGCCAAAAAAAGTGCTTCAACACCTCATCAGGGGTAGCTAGCACTATATAAATGCAAACCTTTTTTCCCTCTTCTATCCCTCCGCTACCCTTCTTTATCCAAATAACTGAATAACATATCCACCACTTAAATTACTTTCATATTTCACGATACTAATTCACCACTAATCCTTTATGGGTTCCGGAGTAGCATGCTACTCGCCGAAAAAGCGCTTCGATGCCTCGTCAGGGGTAGTAAGCGCTAAATAAATGCAATTACAATTACAATACAATACAATACCTTATTCAGATGATAAAAGCTGGGAATAGAATTGACATTGCTAGGTCCAGGAAAATCTATAAAGACACACTGTCGCAGGCCAGATCTGTATGGGATTGTAGGGTGCGGGAGGATCTGGTAGTAGCTGCTAGGGCAGGGGATAACAAATAATTCTGGGCATAGTAGCCCATAGCAGTCGCAATGCTGCTACTCGTGTCGATTATAACTCAAACCAGACACCTGGGTGGCTCACTTCTAGAAGGTCTACGCAGCCATGCCAACTGATATGTGTAGAGATATTGAAGAATCCCTTAATCCCTCAGCAAGAGAAGCCATCCCGTTGACTTTCCAATTCAAAGATATCTTGGAGGCAATAAAGATAATTCCTCTTCTTAAAGCTCTAAGCCCTGGCTCCATCCCTGGGAACCTGTTCCAATCCGAAGCTCTTGTCTGGGCCTCCAATTTGCATCTGCTTTATCGCTCCATTTTGGAAGGCAGCCCAATAATGGGCTCCTCGCAGACTGCCGAGATTGCTCCGATATTCAAAAAGGTCAACAAAGATGACCCAGGGACTTATAGGCCAATTACCCTTATCAATGCATCTCAGAAATTATGGGGCATATTAGCAAGACCGGCGATAAAATTATCGCCGTTTTAGCGGCTGGAAACTGCCGCTAAAACGGCGATAATGGACTTGCTAATATGCGTTATA